>JADWQK010001982.1:0-600000 GCA_017933935.1 Sesamia nonagrioides | reverse complement strand
AAGTGAACCTTCATTCCCGAAAACCGCTACGGGTACCACCTATAGCAATGCACAATCGTAGGATTCGATATCAATGGGCTCTTGAACACAGAAATTGGGCAGAAGAACAATGGCGTTTCGTGTGCTTTTCTGATGAGTCTCGTTTTGGTATGAGACCGGATACAAGACGTATACGACACTGGAGAACCCCTGGACGCCAACAGCGATTAAAATCCTGCCAGGAAGTCCATCCTTATAGTAGTGGAACCATCATGGTATGGGCGGGTATTTGGATCGGCGGAAGAACTGAGTTGATTTGGATCAGAGGCAACCTCAACGCTCAAATTTATGCTGAAACGATTGTATCAGACGTCATCGTTCCTCTACAAGTGCAAATCGGTCCCTTATTTCAGTTAATGCATGATAATGCACGACCGCACACCACACCGCAAGAGTTGTAAGACAGACTCTCGCCGCAGCTAACATCAATGTCCTGCCCTGGCCTGCTCAGTCGCCAGACTTGAACCCGATTGAGCATGCATGGGATATGCTACAGAGAAGAGCTCTGCCGAATATGGAAGGTATCCAGTCGCAAGAAGACCTTTTTTTGTTGTTGCAACGAACATGGGCGGCCATTCCACAGCGTGATTTGGATGAACTCATTTTGAGTATGCCAAACCGATGTTCTTGTGTTGTTAGTGTTCGCGGTAGAAACACGGATTATTAATTGTTTAAGTTACCCAATAAAATTTTAGAAAAAACTGTTATTTCAGTCTTTTTTTCGAACTTTTGTGTTAGTGGTTCAAATGTCAAATATCCCTTTATTAGGAAAATGGCAAATTTCTTTATTAATGCAAAGGTGACTTGGTTTATCGTTACTGTGACAAACGAAAACACTTTATTTTATGAATCCTTAAAGAAAATTTTAATTAATATCAATCAGGAGAAAAGTTATTGCAAAAATATATGTTGATCCCTAGACACTTTTGATGTGTGTAGTTTCGTTCTAATGTTTTCTCTAATGCGGACGAAAATAAAAGTTGTCCTTCCTTATTGACACAGTAAAGTAGACAGTGTAGATATCACTACACCAGTTGATAACAAGAATGGCCGTCAGTGTGCGGAAGAGATGGCCGATGACCTTGTTCGAGAACTGTGAGCTTATTTTAATGATTAAACTGAAATTTTACTGCATTGTTCTGTTCCGCTGGCATTGATGAATTCAAAGAAATTGTATGTGCTTTCATCCGACTGGTTTTCCGATTCTACAGAAACAATTGCGTGATTGTTGTCACATGTGTCAAGTGCCCCCATGGAGATGGCAGAGGAAACGGTATTTCTGACAAAAGAAGACCATTCCCAAATAGATTTTGAAAAATGGCGCGGCTTTCCTTTTTTCACGAACTAAATTTAATTTCAGTGTCCATTTTCATATTTCACCTAGAAAAGGGCAGACGCTAAATATTAATTTAGTCATGTCAAATTAGTCTGAGCCTCATGTAAATTGACGTTTTTTAGTCGTTCTAACTGTCTATGGAGTACCTTAATGAAATGGATAGAAAATTTCACTAAACTTAAATGTAGTTTAGTTTGCAAACAAGAGAATCGGCGCCCGTATGTGTTTCATTTTTATAACTACGTAGTTACATTTGCTCCGAGTTATTATCATCATCTCGGCTGGAAGCCATCCAGCTCCAGCAGCTGGAGGGCTTTCGGCCTAAAGGGGCCTTCTCCGTGAATCGTCACAACTAATGATTCGTGAAAATATTCAGGTTTTACTGCGTATTATTAGGCTTAAAACTTAATTAAATTCCCCAAGCTTGTTAAGACACGCCACCGGCCCTGACGCCCTGCCTATTGAGCAATGTTAACAATTTCATTCGTTTAAAACGTATTTTCATTAACGTTTCAACACGAGTTTATTTTATAATTACTCTAACGCCTATTTTTACACTAAAACGGTAAAGAAATTTTAGTTTCAGTCGTGCAGTATTAGTGTTTAACATACGTCTGCTTTCAAATATACCAAAAAAGTCCTAATATCGCGTTAATTATTGTGGTCATCCTTCCGCAAAAAAACCATTTATGATATAAATATCCAATTCATAACAACAAAATATTTGCCGGAAATCTGGCTGAACAGGAAGTTGATTTCGAAGTGAAACCGTGGTAATACAAAATGATCTTTATGTGTTATGCTATGGGAATGCAAATCGATTAAAGTGGTCTGTGTGTATGCAGATCGCTGATTCTCTAATTGGATTTATATATTTAATGAAATATGCATACCACGAGTTCTGTGTTAAAGTCTTATCTGCATGAAAATATTACTGTTTAATATAATCATTTGGACATGTTACTAAACCCGCCTTCCCAGCTTGTAGAGGTCAATGATTTGACTTGAATTTTTGAAACTTTAAAATGCGACGAAGAAGGATTCTGGAAGAACTTGCTAATTCATTACTACTTACATATGTTTGAAAACATTGTCTACTCGACACTGTTAAATAACGCAATGAATGTTATAGAATTGACAAAATGAAAGCCATAGCAATTGTATTACGCAATTGCTTCGTAGACTTTTTGCTACATATTGATAGTTCGTAGACTTTCAAAATATAGGAACAAAATCCGGGCAATCGTATACAAAACTTAAATTATTTATAGCCACAAATTATAAATTACCGCGATGTTAAATATTCCATCATGTTCCACAAACCAACCGTAAAATACATTATCGTCAAGCAACCCGTCACATAACTTAGCGAACATAATCCAGTGTATGCCGTATAAATAAACAAACCGCTTTGCGTTACATTTGCGCAGCTCCCAATTACTCTCATATGTACGATGTTTTGGTCTTCCGCGAGAACAGCTAAATATATCTACATTACCTTGATATTGAGACCGCACATGTGCTTGTTATTGTATCGTAATATTCGAGTGGTTTGAAAGCCGGGCAGGTTAACCTTGAAGATGTCTTCAAGGTTAACCTGACCGGCTTTTGAGAGCTTTTAGAGAAAAAGAAAAAAAATGATCTTAAGATAGGTATGTATCATATGTATAATATGTATGTATTATGGACCTTTCTACCGGTACTTTACAATGTGGAGAAGACATTGTAACACCTTGTAATAAATATCGTAAATAAATATGTGAGACACAGGCCTCTTCTCAGTGGGCCGTAATCTACCACGCGGGCCCTAAGCGGGTTGGTAGATGTCGCATAGGTGGTGGATTTTGTTTAATCTTGACGGAAAAACTAGTGAATGGACTTGACAGTTTATAACCAGCACCTTAAGAGCAAGCGTAGTAATTACGCTCAATCCTTCTCTGTATGAGAGGAGACCTGTGCCCAGCAATGGGACGATATAAAGGTTGATGATGATGATAATGACCCTAATTGCGTAACAGACTATTACAATCAATTTGAATTGTTTTGAAGCATAAATTGATAATCCTTTGCTCCATTTGTTTGAAAACTGATACCCACTGCTACTCATAGTTTGTTATGCAATTACCTTTCTAGATTAATATATAGGAAGCTTTTTATCCCAATATTCCAACTGGATTTAATCTTATGCGGCTTAGGCGCAGGCGCACCTAATATGACAGTACATAAATGAAAACACTGGCAATACTAATGCGCAAGAGTATTTTGGAACTATCAAATTAAGCCCAACTTCTAAGCTAAAACAAAATAGCAACAGTGACGGCGACAGCGTGACAAAACTATTGCTTTTATTTAGCAGAATTTTGTATGCGGACTGGGAACATCATTGGACGTCCTCTTAGCATTGCATCTTAAATATAACCTTACAAGCTTCGTAAACTTTATGTTTAGTTGTGAATGTATGCAATTGTTTTTATCTTGCATCGAAGGGCCGAAAATATAACCTTATTTAACGCTCTGTTTCTTCAACGTTCAGTTCCGGAACGACGCGGTGTACGGACGACAGCAGATCAAGCTACCCGAAACTGACAAATATTCTCAATCTACATTCCACCTAACTATTTAGCAATACAGTTGAAAATCTACTAAAAAAGTTTGACGAATTGTAGTAGGTTGATGTGCTATCATCTGTACAAACAAACAGTTTATGAACGACGCACTTTCCTTCCTCACATTATCAACTCTTGGACAAGCAAACATTAGAAACCGTCTCAGTATTAAATCTGTTATCTTCTGAGACGTGGGTGGTGGTAAATATTCATCTAAACAAAGTGATCTGTTTTTCCTTGTAGCGCTCACAACGATATACATACTTTGTCAAGATCTCATAATAGTTTCTTTGCTACTATACAATGTGGTTTTAGTTTACCTTTAAAGTTTAATGTTTCTCGAAATGGCTAGGTTTAGGTACTTTATTAGTTCCATACTGTTGCGAAGCGTCTTCTCAGACTGGCTAGGACCGGTTTCGCAAATCGCGATCTGGTTTGCACCGGTATCCGGGCTATGTGGAACGGGTACGCGATGGCAGCAATTCTGACGGAAATGTTATGTTTTTGAGATTATTATTACTGTTAAAACTTAGAAATAATATAATATTGTCTTGTCCTTTATGTTTTATTTTGATATAAGAACAATTTCTTTGTTCATTTGAAATATTCCTGTCTCCGAGGTATGCAAACAAATATCTTTCATGAACTATTACGGGATTCTCCGTCTTGCAGATACTAAATTCTTGGCAAAGTTTCGGTACAAATTTCTGAGATCAAAGGAAATTTGAGTAAAGTGTAGTTGAGTGGTTATTTCCTTTTTACTTCAACTTGCGCTTCAAGGTATTTACCTGGTTAGGTATCCAAGTTTAAAGTTTTTATTTGATTTTTTACAACTACTCATCATGAGATCTTGGGTTGATTTGTGTCTCCTATTGACAATAGGGGTTCCCACATTTACAAATGACTTCGACTTAACACATAACTTGCGAGACTACGTGTAATATAAATATGCAGGTCACAGGACACCACTGTCTAGTCCTTCGGGAATTACAGAACAGTTGTCATATAGTTATTTTATTTTGACTTCATCGTAAAATCAAGATATATCATCATCATAATCATCTCATCGCTAATCCCAGTCGCATTTCAAAGCTTTTTTAGCGATAATCAAGATAATATATACATATATGTAGATTTAAATTTTAGCTTCTTTTACTGTAAGTACATATTTCTCCGTTTTGTTCTTATCTGTTCTTGTTTTAGGTAAGTAAATAAACGGTTAAATAAATAAGATCTTCAGATCAATAACGCGAAATTTCCTTTCATTATTCAAAAGTCGCACGAATAGGATGAAAACTAATTAGCAGTTTCCTCCAGTTAACCCAATTACGGCAATTGAAGCCGATGCGAACCTTAAATTATGAGAAAGCCTCGATATCTTCCGAATTTCTTACAAAATGTTACTTAAGAAGAAATCTAAAGTGTTCTACGCTCAGTTATGTATAATTGGCTATATTTGAAATATCCACTTGAATTTTCATAATATGTATTTACAAAGTATGAACCTCCTTTACTTGACACTTCTGAAGGAAATGTAGTATGATAAACGAAATAGATACAAACGGGTGAGTAAATATTTCGTTTGGCATATTAATCAGCGCTGTTGATTTAAGCACAGGCACGTAGAGACTTCAGACACCTAATCTCCTTGCTAGGGAGCTGACCTTTCCAAAATTATAAAAATAGGCCCTAGGCTTATAATAAAATTTATTTAGTATTCTCGATTATGTGGCCTTATAAATTTTCAAGATAGCCAAGTCCATTTTTATTATTCAGCGGAGCTTTTAGGAAATACAACATATCAAAATTAGCCTTTTTAATTTTATTTGAATCTACGAAACTCAAGCAAATTATTATAAGCATATAACTAAAGCAAATTCTTCTTAACGTGGCGTTAGAATCTATCTAATGGACTCTGCCCAGAATTTGGCCACTTTCTTGGCGCCATCACCAGCGTCCATCAGTTCCTATAAATGAGTATAAAGTGCAGCTGGACACTTATTAAGTGTTCCATAGTTCGTGAAACAGCACCTTATTTAGATACAATACTAGAGCGAGTAGTGTATGAAACTCCACCTGAACAGCTTTTTTCTCAAAATGCTCAAATGGCTCAAAATGTGTTGACGTCTAGGTACCCAGGTGGCAGAACTTCAGCGGCTGAAAATTTTATTAATGGTTTTATTTAGGTCCGATTGAAACGATCTCGAAATTCGTCGTAACTTCTTGTCATGTATTCAACGTTATCAATCTTTTAACTAAGTTCAAAGTTGATACTATTTAGTACTCACAATAGTTCAATAGCACATTCGCCCATCTCGTTTATATACGGCCGGTTCAAATTTATCTGTGACCCTTAGTTATCTGAAGATATGTAGGTTGGATTCTGCGTAGTTTTAGATAGGAAATTCACGTGTCCATTCACGGTGAGGAAAATGCAGTCTGGGTCTAATCACAGAGATTATAGGGTTAATGGGTAATCTCATTAAGAAGTCAGTGAATGATGAATCTAGATACAGCTGCTAATGGACTAACAAATATACCAGTGATCACTTCACTTAGATAACGCGGATATCAGTAAGTCTTTTATTTGCCTTTCTGATTGATAAGAATCGACAACTTATAAATTGAAACAAAAAAGTGGTTTAAACATTTGCAACATAAGATATTGCTTCATTTAAATTTCCATAAGAATTGAGTACCTAAATTAATAAATATATTTGAAATTATAATATGGTGGTAGTTGGTACTGGTAGTACCTATTTGAGTCAAATTGACTGAAACGATTTTTTTTTTGATCGTTGAATTTTTATGACTATAGTGACTCGAAGGTCAGATGCATTTTAAGTATTTACATCTCCAGTCGAGAGTAAGTATAATATTATTGTTTTCCATGTATACCAAGAGATTGGTTACGTTAACTGACAATAAAGCAATGACACGTGTTCTGTTGTGCTAATAATATTAACAATGGATGTTACAAGTGTCAATAAACGTGCTGAAGACGTCAACCATAGTGATTGTATGAGTGTCTGTGCGACATCGTTTGGAGGAAGTTTAGTGTTAGCATTTAAATGGTTTTTATTAAGTGTTATTTTGTATTGTTATTGAATATGGTTACAATTCGACAGCACGGTTGGCGCAGTGGTTAAGCCATTGATTACTGCGCTGCGTGTCGCGGGTTCCATTCCCGCACGGAACAAACATTTGTATGACCTACAAGTAGCTGTTCCGGGTTTGGATGTTTGTGTATGTGAGTTTATATGTTTGTAAATGCACCCACGATACAGGAGAAATTCCTAGTGTGAGGCAACGCTTAAAAAAAACAAAAACAAAAAGAATACTATCTTTCTCGGCTAGGCCTCTTGGGATTAGTCCTTTTAGTCATACTTTTTATTGTTAATCCAATCTTTGCCACTGTGTTTCTTTTGCTACACGCGATACGACATAACAAGCGATGAATAAATCGAAAAAATATTTTATATTGTAAATAGGTTTGTACCAACCCGCATTGAGCAAACGTGGTGACTACGCTCAATCCTTCTCTGTATGAGAGGAGACCTGTGCCCAGCAGTGGGACGATAAAAAGGTTGATGATGGAAGTTTAAAAACTATGATTATGAAGTCAACGTTTCCTATCTGTCTAGTAAAAGAAGAAAATCCAAAATAAACTCAGAGGTCACAGAGTCCAGACAATCTTGCAAGCAAATCATAGAATTCGTGCAGCTCAACTCAAAACTTTAGAAAACGCTTGAGAGGCCACTAAATTAATAAAACTACTAGACCATAATAAAATTCACAATATTTAAAATACACACATCAAAAGTGTCTAGGGATCAACATATATTTTTGCAATAACTTTTCTCCTGATTGATATTAATTAAAATTTTCTTTAAGGATTCATCAAATAAAGTGTTTTCGTTTGTCACAGTAACGATAAACCAAGTCACCTTTGCATTACTAAAGAAATTTGCCATTTTCCTAATAAAGGGATATTTGACATTTGAACCACTAACACAAAAGTTCGAAAAAAAGACTGAAATAACAGTTTTCTCTAAAATTTTATTGGGTAACTTAAACAATTAATAATCCGTGTTTCTACCGCGAACACTAACAACACAAGAACATCGGTTTGGCATACTCAAAATGAGTTCATCCAAATCACGCTGTGGAATGGCCGCCCATGTTCGTTGCAACAACAAAAAAAGGTCTTCTTGCGACTGGATACCCTCCATATTCGGCAGAGCTCTTCTCTGTAGCATATCCCATGCATGCTCAATCGGGTTCAAGTCTGGCGACTGAGCAGGCCAGGGCAGGACATTGATGTTAGCTGCGGCGAGAGTCTGTCTTACAACTCTTGCGGTGTGCGGTCGTGCATTATCATGCATTAACTGAAATAAAGGACCGATTTGCACTTGTAGAGGAACGATGACGTCTGATACAATCGTTTCAGCATAAATTTGAGCGTTGAGGTTGCCTCTGATCCAAATCAACTCAGTTCTTCCGCCGATCCAAATACCCGCCCATACCATGATGGTTCCACCACTATAAGGATGGACTTCCTGGCAGGATTTTAATCGCTGTTGGCGTCCAGGGGTTCTCCAGTGTCGTATACGTCTTGTATCCGGTCTCATACCAAAACGAGACTCATCAGAAAAGCACACGAAACGCCATTGTTCTTCTGCCCAATTTCTGTGTTCAAGAGCCCATTGATATCGAATCCTACGATTGTGCATTGCTATAGGTGGTACCCGTAGCGGTCTTCGGGAATGAAGGTTCACTTCATGCAAGCGGTTTCTGACTGTTTGGTCGCTAATTAAGTTCCCTGAAGAGTGATGAAGCCTCACGGTTAACATCATGGCGGTTATTGTTGGAGCTCTTCGAGTTAAGATTTGAATGTATCGGTCTTGTCTCCGTGTGGTGCAGCGATACCGTCCTCCATGGCGCTCAGCCACGGTACCAGTGCTTCGGTAACGTGTCCAAAGTCGACTGATAACACTCTGACTTGTATTCAGAGCTAAAGCCACAGTACGTTGCCGGGAACCAGCTTCTATCATTCCCACGGCTCTGAGCATTTCTTCCCTGCTTAAATGACGTCGCCGCTCCATAATAACGTTGGTTTTAATCAGTAGTAGGGAAACAGTAGCACTAATAATGTCTTCAATGCGTTGTATGTTTTTATAGGGAAAATATTGACAGCTGATTTTCATCTTTTACTCGAATTTGATTCACAGTTCCTGATTCAAATTATGAAATGCACCAAAAGGATCCATATAAATTTATAAAATCATAAATTTATTACAAAGCCACATCTCAATCTCAAGAAATCCGCATAAAAATGCTTGATCCCTAGACACTTTTGATGTGTGTAATAGAGTACTTGTACAAAGTAAGTAAAGTAAAAATAAAGCTCTCTGTCTGTAAAATTCATTCACATCCTGTCGTTTTTCCCTCGATATAATTCTTAACGGTATAAAATATATAAGTACATTATACATATAGTTGTTGGTTTTTGTTTCCTACATTTCATGTCTTCCAACATCTAGTAAGAATTTCTTATTACATAACACAACAAAAATCCGAGTAGGTAAATGTTCCGACTCTACCTTTCCTCATCCAAGCTCAGATATTTGTCATTCAAATGATGTCACTCGGGCTCAGCCGCATAAGCTGCAGAACCAGGGATTAATATTGCCAAATAATACGGATAGTAAATCCAAATTCCGGAGAAGTCAAGTAAGGGGGAGCCCGTTGAACATAATATCGCTGAGATCCCTGTTTTTGTGAAAAAAAAAATGTATTTCTTTGTAAGAGACAAAAACAAGAGCTTATGGTATGAACGAAGAGTTGGATAAAATTATCATTTTTAGGTTTTCGAAGTTCACGTCCCCGATCCCTTATAGTTTCATCATGACCTCTGTCTGACCTCGGATTACCTTCCAAACAGTTAGTACCTACGAATTAGAATTTTGGAACAATAGAAATGGTATTATATCATGAAAAATGTGAAGTGTATATCGTCACCATACAAATAGCGAAAAGATAAGCTACTCGAAAAAATTGTAACGTAATATCATGTCACTCCCACATCGTCCATATACCTACTTTTTGAGCCACATTTTACATGTACATTATATAACATATATTTTCAAGTCGTTTGCTGATGGAAAAGTTCATACAAGGCCCTACATAGCTTCCATCTTTCGGTTTAAAACATTTATCACAGCGAGCTCTACCTCAACCCGCATTTCCAAGTTAAGTCTGCACTGAGCGGCGAGATAAGCTCTTTTCCCGGCAATATTTAATGAACCGTTTTCTCCAATTCTCAGAGAGGATGCTTTCTATATATTGAATGTAGAAAAACTACATTAAAAACGTCATTTGCTTCTCTGTGATGTTTGATCCTAAACGTATTCACAACTTTGGTGACAAGATTATGAATTTCGCCGTCTCTAACAATTTAAGAATGCCACGAATCAAAACTGTTTCTAAGCCTCTTGCAACACGTCTAGTGAACAGTAGTCCCTATATAACAACATAATATATCGAGGTCCTGCAGCACTTTCAAGAAGATTTATCTTAATTTATTCCCTCGAATCAGTTGTTGTCTATAAATAACATGAAGTTGTTTACTTGCCCCACGATCTTCTAGGATTAGATTGAATAAATTAAACCTCGCAATTACCCGAAGAGGGATGTCGTCAAGGTAATCTCCCCCGAAATACAAACAAACGCTTCGTGCGTGTCTGCCAGGGTATAATTAAAGATAAATTACATAAAAACATTTTGTTCAAATATTTCAATATTAGCGTAGAACACGTATGTTGTGTAAACGTGATTTTTGTTACCTAAAATGAAGAATTTATAAATGCGGGTTTCCTGCTGCTGATCTAAATAAACTTACTTTGTGCAAAATGTTATGTTTTACTAATTAGGAAAATTACTCCGTTACGTTGAAGCAAGATTACCGTGATCAAAATTTAATCTTGATCACGGAAAAAAAGAGAGAAGGCCTCATTAGTAAAACTTTTATCTTTTTTGCTTATTGAGATTGATGGATTATATCTGAGGAGGTAAATGGACCCTGCCAGAAATAACATATTGGGCAGAAGGATGCAAGGCTTGCAACTCAGAGTGGCCGTTATTATCATCGAAATAAAAAAGGATTATGTTAACGATTCGGGCAAAGACGGCATGTCCAATAATAAAACTTTTAGTACTTATAGGAATTGCTCCCAAGAGAATAAATTCCAGGCAGAATCATTCTATTGGATGACGCTGCCCATAAATGTCAATTTATGTCCTCAATAATCGAGCATCTTTGTGAGGATCAGCAAGAAAACGAAGAGACTTTAACATTCAAGTTTGATGATTGTTGTTCTAAAGAATTTACACGTTTCTTGGTAAGCTTAAAATGCCAAGTGTTCCTAGAAGCACAGTAATTTGCTTGAAGTACAGGTCCATTGCAACACATCTCATAACACGTGACCTCGCGGTTGCGTGTCCCTAAATTGCTGAGCGTTTAACGCTTTAACAATTACAAGTGTCATGTCAGCATGTCGCAGCGTTTAATTACACACTGTAGAAGCACTTGGGTATTAATTATAATGACTTCTGTGTGGACATGATGGTTCCTTATCGAAGTGGCCAATTTATTATTGGTCTATTCGTTTAAACCTTCGTTTAAGTCTTTTTATACCTTATTGCGTATAAAGATAAGTTTTCTGCGTTGCTTTATATGAATTTTCCTGCCCAATTATGATTGATTGCACGTAATATAATTGAATCAATTGCCCGCATAGCACGTCTGTCACGTTTGCGCGCGGCAATTGTGAGTATTCGGTCGGATTGCTCTCATCAAATTGCTCCCCTATCCTCACGACCTTCTGGTTGGTAATCCTTCCATTTGAAGCATTTTGATGTTCGTGGTTCCCCTTACGTAACAATGTTTATCCTGTTTGTTGACTTTGCCAAAATGTTACTGAAGCGTGTCATATCTAGATCTAACTACATAATACCAATACAAAGCAATACTTGCAAACTCGTTTGTCGCCTTTTGTATAAACTGCGACCTTGAGACCTCGTCATCACACGTGTTGGATTTCTCATGTCAAGTAATGACAAATTTATAACAATAAAAAGAAAAAAGACATGTTTTCATAAAATCGATTCCAATTAACAGAACAAGGTCGTTCCAAACCACTGTGGAATGATAGCTAATAAAGAATATCTTCTTTGTATTTTCAATTAGCGATGTATAATAGGTCTTGGAACCAATTATATGGTTCTTATAATGTTTTAGATTATTACAAGGTTAGCAGACCTTGGTGGCGCTTTCTTATTCCTGACAAATGAGCCATTGACTATACAATTGCACATTTGAATGGTTTAATTACAGTAAAAGTCGTGACGACCTAGTGGTTAAAACACCAGCCTCTCAAGTGTGAGTGTGCGGATTCGATTCCAGGTCAGGCAAGTACCAATGTAACTTCTAAGTTATATATACTTTCCAAGTATATCTTGGACACCAATGACTGATTACAAGGTAAAGGAAAACATCTTGAGGAAACCTGGACTTGTAATTCTGAAATCGCCAACCCGCATTGAGCAAGCGTGGTGTTTACGCTCAATCCTTCTCTGTATGAGAGGAGGCCTGTGCCACAATAGACAGAGAACAGTAAAACATCTTCATATAAACGAGCGGCTCTCGGTTTGCATGTATGCGTGCGCGCCGAGCGCCGTGTCGGTACGCGATTTCACGCACACGCTGGCATAATATAGGATGGTATAGGATGGTGGCAATACGGGCTGTGCCGCGTGACTGTGAGCACGCGCGTAAATTACATGACCGCTCGCGTTCGTCAATTCTCGCCGGCCACTTACCATAATATTAATTATTACGAGTATCATGACTTCAAAAGGGGGAAAAAAATATTGTAGTGTTTTCGGGTGCCTCAATAATGATTTCGCAAATCCGGAATTATCATTCTTCATACTTCCTACTGAACCAGAAATGTAAGTACAACTTAAATCTTATTAGAAAATGTGATATATGTATTGTTTGTTTCACAGTTTATTTGCTTTATTAAGAGCGTACCCGAGTCGCATTTTTCCATATAATTGTATTCCCAGATTTACTTCCTGACTACTATGTTTAAAGTTAAGTTTATTTTAAGAAGCCCAGTTTTACTATAAAACAGAGGATTGAGTACGAAATATCGTTTAAGTAAACGTATTTGTCGAGTATAGTGTAATAAGGACAATTTCACAATAATCAATATTGCAAATTACTATTATTTTTTTTTCAATTGTCTTATGTGTTGTTTGATCCAAATATGGCATCTTAATCATAATATTAAGGTCCGTCAGAACGTCACTCAAAACTCAAGCTCTACTTAAATCTCGTTTGAAGCCTTTTGATTGGTTGAAACTAGTTTTTAGTAATGCTTAAGCAGAGATCAATGCTTGAGTGGCGTTCTGTAATACGCACCTAAGTTAATAAAATTATAGTAAAATGTGACCGACTAACGCTTAGGGTTGCGTAGAATTTTATTTATAACATTATAACCTTTAATCCCTCCGACGGCGCCTTTGTTGCATTTGAGCTAGCTGTTGCTATCCGATTATATAAACAAACATTACACAGTACCCATATAAACAATCATTATAATTGTACCTCAGAAACTAATGAGGCTAAAAAGGTTTTGCGGTTTTATTAAAGTAAGGTATCACTTGTTAAATATTCGCTACACATACATAATCTTAGCTTTACAAATGTCTACTTTTTCATAAGAACTACATATTTATTGTTTACGTTCTCATGTTTTATATCATTTAAGCATTAGTTATTAGCTTGTGAATATTAATGTGTTAGTGTTACATTTAAGTACTCATCACTTACAATCTTCTCTGATAAGAACCAGTTATATCGATTTCCCATATCACACATCACTTAAAATTTATCATTATTTACGAGCTTTAGAATATAATTTAGTGTTACACTTAAGTAGTCTTAAAAATTTTGTCGGTATCAAATTTGTAACTTAATATAATAAATGTTATGTGAATAAAGGCTTTTTATTTTTACTAAATTTATAAATTGGTAAAATATTCAATCATAATATGCTTTTTATTCTATAAATTTAGATCAAAGTGACAACCCTAGGGTTCAACGCAAGAGTAGGCAAATAACTCTGCGAGCGGCCTTAGATAATCTACTGTTCTCTGTCTACTGTGCCTGTGCCCAGTAGTGGGACGAGAAAAAGGTTGATGATGAATTACAGTATATCGTATTTTTATTATATACTTGTTTATCCTATCCCTATCTATAAACAAAATTAGGCACCCAGATTGTTTGTAACTAGGAATAACTCAGATAGTTTTTATGCCGATATTCCCACGAGATCGTAACCTACGCGGGTGTACCCGCTGGGCGCAGCTAGTAATATGTATTTTAGTGTTAGCTTATAAATTATCATTGTTGTGTCCTTATATTTAAATAAGGTATTTAACAGTAAATATATTGTTTCATCATCAACCTTTTCATCGTCCCACTGCTGGGCACAGGTCTCCTCGTATATAGAGAAGGATTGAGCATAATCACCACGCTTACTCAATGCGGGTTGGCGATTTCAGACTTAAACATGTGCTTAAAGTCCAGGTTTCCTCAGGATGTTTTCCTTCACCTTCAGTCATAAATATTGTTTATATTTGATTAATTTTACACCTATCATAGTTGCGTTGCAGTTTGATGCGCCAAATGTTGTTGTGTCGGGAGTTTGGTCGTGGAGAGTCTCCAGATCAATCTCCCTCTAGCGCAGCATTGTTTGGTCGTGTTGGTCTTGGGTTTAACATTGCATCACCTCGTTCAACTGCCGTCATCTTTCCTATTCCTTAGTTTTTTAAGTGAATAGGCTTAATAAACTAGTGCGCTTTACCATCAACGATTGCATCACTGCTTACCATCAGGTGGGATTGCAGTCAAGCACTAGTTTATAATTATTAAAAAAAAAAAACTTTGTGATAAAACCGTGAAGTCAGGTACCTTTCAAAGAACACACAGTACACGACTTGACAATATAAATCGAAATAACCAGCAATGAAATTCACAATGTTGAAACGATTGATATCGATAGTTTTAAGTTCCTAAAATTCATCGGAGCGTGAACTGATCAAAGTAACCGATTCTTTAATATCCACAGAGCATGAAATTCAGATGCAGCTGCTCCTGTGCCGATCATTATAATTTCCAATAGGGCAACTGGATTATGGTGACAAAAGAGTTGGCTAAAAGGCTGCCCCAGCTCGGTTAAACCAATAAGATTTTCACACTAATACGTAATCCTTACTTCCTTACTTTATATTATAAATGGGAAAGTGAGTTTGTTTGTTTGTTTGTTCCGCTTTCACGCTGTAACTACTGAACCGATTGCTTTGAAATTTAGCAGACGTAAAGTTAGAAGTCCGGATTAAATAATAGGGTAGGTACTCTTTATCCCAACACTACTGTTGGGATATGTATAAATATTATCCTAAGTCGCGACACGATAGACTAATTACGGTAGCTGAACAATCCGTAACATTAGTTTTATAAATTTTTCTGTGCGATAACTATAGTTATAAATGATATTCTAATCATTAAGGAAAACCACAAATATCTAATTCAAATTCAATAAAAACGGCTCTGATCATGGGGTAATTATTGCTCCATTGCTCTGATAATAGGTAGGTATATTCCGTAACGTTACAGACTCGAATGTAGGTACCTAATTAATACGTGGTTAATTAATTGAGGCAATCAGATTTTCTCATTAGTGCAAAAGTCAGTCGTCGTAATCAATTAAATATTCATCAACCAATCATACTTCTGAATCAAGTACACATACGTTGCTGAATATTTGAATTTGAAAATGGAACGAACGAACGCCCTTCGCCGAGTGTCGGCGACGCTGTCCGAGCGGATATGAAATCGTTATTTTACAACACGATCGCTGGTGGTTCGAGCTCCATCGGGAATTCATATTTCGTCCATATTCTCGAATATTGAGCTGTTTGTTATTGGCTGGGAATTAAAGAAAAATAAAAACCTAGGGATTTTACAAAATTGGCTTCTCTCGTGTACAAGAAAGCGTCAATTTTACTCAAAAAGTATTTCAAAGATAATTTTCTCAGAAGTGTGAGCGAAATTGCGTCGAAATTCTTGAGCAAAACTTCCGCGACAGATATAATTGGCAAGTCTCTCAGTATCGTATCACACAGAATGTCGAGTGGGTACCAGCTGAATGTCCTTATTGCTGCCTTCCAATATCCTTGTCGAGTGTTTCGCTTAGCTGGATTAACGACATTTAATGACGTTTTCTCATTCCATAGGTATCTCCCTAAGTCCTGACATTAGCATTCCTTAGATAATCTTTTCTAAAGTTATATGTACTTTCTAAGTATATCTTGGACCCCAATGATTGATTACAAGATGAAGGAAAGCATCTTGAAGAAACCTGGACTTTAAGTTTGAAATAGCCAACCCGCATTGAACAAGCGCGTAAGCGGTGATTATGCTCAATCCTTCTCAGTATGAAAGGAGACCTGTGCCCAGCAGTGGGACGATAAAAAAGGTTGATGATGAAATAATCGGACATGTTCTCTGAATTTAGATATGGCATTGATACGGCTCCGTTTTTGATATTCATAATCAGAGGGACGAATATTATAACGCCACTTTATTTTAATTAGGTAAACAGCTACCATTAAATACTTTTAAACAAATACCAGGTATTTAGTTTATATTAATATATTTGGCTACTAAAACAACGCGTATGTTTTAAAGTAGACTTTATTGCAAGTCGTAACAATCAAAATGATTAATAACTTATCTGCCAGCTTCCATTATATTATCAATAAATCTGCAATAAATGGTGCTAATTTTCTTTGAGAACCATAATTGAAATGAAATGAAATTGGTAAATAAAAGTGTTTATTAGCTATTGCCGATCATAATCAGTATTTTTTTTTAAATTAAATTATAAACTAGCGCTTGACCGCAATCTTGCCTGATGGTAAGCAGTGACGCAGTCGTTGATGGTAAAGCGCACTAGTTTATTAAGAGCCTATTCACTCTAGCCTTAAAGACACTCAATTTGTAGTCCGACGGAAACACCGCCGCTGGCAAACTGATCCAGTCCCTCGATGTTCACGCTATAATTGTTTTAATATTCTCTCTGTTGAGACACAGGCCTCGTCTCGGTGAGAGGGACTGTGCCGTAATTAATCCCGCGGGATCAGGGTGTTGCAACCACGTCTCAATTCCCCTCAGTCTCGGAACTGAGACGTGGTCGCTAACAATGGCCCTTATAAGAAGGCTCAAAGTCACTCAAAGGGCAATGGAGAGGGCTATGCTTGGGGTTTCACTGCGTGATCAAATCAGAAATGAGGAGATCCGCGGAAGAACGAGAGTAACCGACATAGATCGAAGAATTGCAACACTTAAGAGGCAGTGAGCCGGGCACATTGCCCGTAGGACCGATGGCCGATAGGGCCGACAGGTTCTCGAGTGGCGACCACGCACCGGAAGACGCAGCGTGGGTAAGCCCCGAACTGGTGAAGGTCGCGGGAAATCGCTGGATGCGGGAGGCGCAGGACCGGTTGTCGTGGAGATCTTTGGGGGAGGCCTATGCCCAGCAGTGGACGTCTTTCGGCTGAAATGATGATGAATGATGACCAGGGCGGGTAGATGTTACATGTTTTCGAATTTTTGGTTCAAGAACATGCTGGTTTCCTCACGATGTTACCCGCTTTAAGGGCAATGGTGATGAAATGATTTAAATAATTGGCACGCTTGTCTGGTTTGAACCTTCTTTTACCGCTGAGCAATCATCAAATCAAATGCTTAGTATGTATTTTTAACCGACTTCAAAAAGGAGGAGGTTACTCAATTCGACCGTATATATGCTTTTTTTATGTTTGTTCGCGCATAATTTCGTCGTTTATGAACCGATTTTGATAATTCTTTTTCTGTTGGAAAGAAGACGTTCCCAAGGTGGTCCCATGATAAGGATATCAGGGTTTGATGGTGGAAGACCAGAGAAAACAAGGGAAACTTTCAAAAATTGCAGGGTCGACTAGTGCATTTCTTAGCATTTTCATTAAGTATTTTAAAGCACTACAATTTAATAAAGGTCTGGAGTAGATCTGATGATGGAGCTGGGGGACAGTCGAAGGAACTCCTCAACAATTCACAGCAGCTACCTTGTATTTGGACTCAATTCATTTATATTGATGAGACCTTTGCACCCATTGGGTTAAAATAATGGTGTGCAGTAAATTTGATGATGAAGACCATAGGCAGTTGAGCAAATACTTACTGGTAAAAATTAAAGTAAACAAAATTGCGTCGTTTCCCAACTATATTTCCGTCAGCTTCCAGTTGACCGGATGCAACGGAATACATAGTACTTTTAACAACAAAAAATTGTAAAATAAAAACTTTTTACAAAAAAACAACCGACTTCCAAAAACCACTACAAAGTGAAAAATAACTAATTTCGGAAGTCGGTGTCAAAAATGAATATACAAAACCCAAGACACCGACTTCCGAAATTAGTTATTCTTCACTTTGTAGTGGTCTTTGGACGAAGTAAGTGTATTAGCAAATGCCGGTAGAATATATTTACGTTTGCGCTATGTCGACGATTGCATTGTAATTTGTAACCCAAGTCGGCACAAGGTCGACTGATATTGATAGTTTTATCGATGTTTTTTTACAAACGTTACGTTCAGCAACATCAATGTAGTTGCGCGTTGGTATTTTCAATGGTTTCAGAAGCGCTATTGCAAAGCTTAGAAAAAACTAGACGAAACGCGATTGATTCGAGACCTATAAGTACTGACGCTTTAAATTGTTTATTGCGCAAATAATTAATTAACAAATGAACTGAAATGTTAATTAAACAAACATGAAAACAGTGTCTGACAACACTTGAGTGGTGTCGGAATCATAACTGTCAATCCTGATAGTTTTACAATCGAAGCCGCCGATGTGTCAGATGACGTCAATTGTTATAATGATACATTGTCTCAAAGTTAGTCGGTTTTGAATGGAGAGTGGTTGTTTGACAAGAACATATGTACAATGCTACACAATTGTCTGAATTTAACGAAGCGGTTTAGTTGATAGTCGGGAGTATAACGGTGTCTATTGTAAGCGCGATGTGAAGCTTATTGATAAACGTATGTAGGTTCTTGATAATTTGATGACACGTTATAGAGATAGATATTTGGAACCTATTCTGTAAATGCGGCCTTGTGCATGTAGGGTTGCGTACCATTATCTATACTCCGCATCAAAATAAAAAACCGGCCAAGTGCGTGTCGGACTCACGCACAAAGGGTTCCGTAGGTTCCTACCATTGATTTATCAAATTAAAGGATTTAAGTTATTTGTATGAAAGATTACGCGGTAATAAGCGGTTTACGATTTGCGAGGTATTAAAATACTAGTACTTACTAGATCTCGTTCAAAACAATTTTTGTTGGTAGTTTTTATAGTAATGTATATTATGATATGTTTTGTTAGATTTTTCATCTACTTATTTTAGAAGTTAGAGGGGGGGACCAACGTTTTTCCACTTTGGAAAAGTCTATCACGCAAACTATTCTGCTTAGAAAAAAATATTTTAGAAAAATAACATTAAAAATAACATAATGTTTAAAAAAATACTGCAGAACTTTCTTTTTCGTAAAGTATATTATAATATTTTAGATTTCCTTAATGAGAAAGATTTTAATGTTCCGATTGCATACAAAGGGAAGAACCACAATACATATTCCTAATAAAATGTAATTCTTTATTCTTATTTTTATAGTCAACAATTTTTATGTACGTTTGTAACGCTCAAATATAATATATTGCATGCCGATTGGTAAAATATGGCTGATCTTACTACCTTTATTTATGTAACAACATTATTGTACCCATATTTGCAAAATAAATTGTCTTTGTCTTTTGTCTTTTGAAACCTCGATATCATTTTTGAAGACCTATCCATAGATACCCCACCCCACACGTATGTGTTAGATGAAAAAAAATATTGAGTTTTAGTTCTAAGTATGGGGATCCCCCAATATTTATTATTATTTTTTATTTTTGCATCAAAATCTTAATGCGGTTCACAGAATATATCTACCTACCAAGTTTCAACAGTATAGCTCTTACAGATGTGAAAAAAAAATTGCTGTGACATACGGACGGACAGACAGACATGACGAATCTATAAGGGTTCCGTTTATTGCCATTTGGCTACGGAACCATAAAAAAAACTGTTTTTAATATTGTTGTTATAGCAGCAACAGATGTACATCATCTGTGAAAATTTCAACTATCTAGTAGCTATCACTGTTCATGAGATTTCAGTTGTCATGCTACGTCATATTAATAGGGTATTTGACTAAAAAAAACTAATTAGTCCGTCAGACAGATTTCCCAAAAATAATAAACGCTTTTTTTTTTCTTTTTTCATATAAAAAGAAAATGAAGACGACACAACGCGTTGAAAACTCGTGTGACGTCCCTGGACGCTACACTTTTTAGCGACCAGTGACGTCACCAGCCACCACTCCTGATCTTTGATGCCTTTTATATTTGTCATTTTTTTTGTTTATATGAAATCTTCTGCATCGTTCTCACGCGGTTGATTTCAACATGAATGATGTAATCAAATATTTGTAACAATAGCTTAAAAATTTAAAAGAGTGTCCATGGAGTTTCTTGCCCGTTCTTCTCCATAGGTACCTACTCTTTGGAATGGGCGACTAGCTTCATCTTATTGACTGACCGACCTTCTGACAATTCAAAAGTGCCTGTAACTGGTTTATTTGAAATAAATGATTTGATTTGATTTGAAAAAAGAAAAGATACGCTGGTATTATATTTGGAAATCTGTCTGACGGACTAATTAGTTTTTTTTTAGTCAAATACCCTATTGTATTCTTCAATTTAGCAAAGTTGTTAACGAATCACAACCTGAGCTAATGGGGGTAGTTCGGCCAGCCGGGGCGGCAGGAGCGGCGGCGGGCTACTTTACTATTTATACGTTCACAGTTTTTCTGTCGTGTATTTAGTATCAGCACCCGAGGGCCGTGCGAAGCCGGGGCGGGTCGTAAACTAATATTTAATGAACTGCCAATTTTCTTCTTTGCCCTAAAATAATTATAATTAATGTTAGATTTTAGGGAGTAGTCTAATAGCAGCGATTAACATTCTAAGCTTACTTCATCTAACTTATCACGGTTTTTTTTTTTTACAAAATCGTTCGTCTGCTGATGTTGTCCCACTGCTAGAAACTGACGTCAGAGCTTCGAGTACCCTCTTCCAACGTATTCGTGTGTTGATGTTACGAACCTTATTGTCTTTATTACAAAAGGACTCTATATTATGCCGTCCACTTTTACTGCGCATTGTTCCATTATAGAATACTAGCTTTCCGCCCGCGGCTTCGCCCACGTGGTGTACGGCTATATCGCGCTTTTTAGATTTCCCTCGCGAATATCAATTTTTTTCGGGATAAAAGGTAGCCTATGTCCTTTCTCAGGATCTAAAGATTGTCTGTGCCAAATTTCATCAAAATCGGCTGAGAGGTTTAAGCGGGAAAGCGTAACAGACAGACAGACAGATTTACTTTCGCATTTATAATATTAAATATGGATTGTGTTTTATAAGCAAGCCAGAAGGCTTCTTAAAAATTATCGCTTAGATTAAAGTTCACAGACTGTGTGGCGGTCAGTGCCATTAGAGCATTGCAGACTTTGATCTAAATCTAAGTAGTTTTCCTATTTATGTAGGTCAGAAAATTGACATTTAGTTTTACGTTAGAAAGCTCCTTAAAGTAAATTGATGCTAAATTGGTTTTAGACACGCTCCCAATCCAATCAGAGGCTGGTTATAGCTGCTTTTTCGGACAATATAATTATAATCAAGGTTTTCAGAAAATAAAGTAAGGAACTACTTCTATTTGTTGTAAACATGATCCAATTGATTTATGTAAGTATATACTAACTACTCCCCCGTAAATTGACAATTTTTATTTCTTATGAAAGTACGATACGATTAAATTGGATTTGGCTTTTAAATCTAATTTATGCTGTCTTATAAAAATGTTTGATGCGCATTGAGGTTCAGTACGAGACGACAATGGGCTCTTTGTTTATACGCTGAACTCAGCTTGTTTTAAAAAATATGGTTGACTTGTAATAGCTTGTGTACTTACAGAAAATTAATTATTTATAATTTATACAAGACTAATCCCTTTTCTCACCTTTGCATTGGCTCCCTTTTAGCTTTTTGAGCACGTTTCGATTCATCTCACACGTTCGATTACACTTGAATGTCGTTGCCAATTGCCTCTTACTTCCCCAGGAATAATAGACCCAAACAAGGGGCTTTGTGAAGGGTGTCTGGGGAATAATAAGAAAACTATGCGATAATCGTGAATCGTAGGGGACAGTAGTAGAAGCTGCGTATGCTGAAAAAAAGTACGTATTCTTTGATGTATAGACCTATACAGTGCTTTAGCGTTCGCTCCAACCTCGCTCAACTGTCGTCTTCCTTCGTATTCACTCGGCTTTTTTGAGTAATTAAGCTCTTAATAAACTAGCGCACTTTACCATCAACGATTGCATACCTGCTTACCATCAGGCGGGATTGCGGTCAAGCACTAGTTTATAATTATTAAAAAAATATTACGATATTTTGAACACGAATATTTAGTAGGTTCATGCTCTTTTTTGGTTGCGGAAGGGGCCTTACTAGAGTCCCACAGAGTAGAACTGGCCGCGCACACTGCAGTAACGTATAAGCACAGTATAAAAATCATACAGTAGGTCGACGCCTTTGATCTCGTGTAAAATGCCGACATGGTCTAGACAGTAACGCATTGGCCAGGGTTGTCACAAATAAACAATATTTATGAAATTATTTATTTATTGCAGATCAACATCGATAGCTGTATTATATTTAATTAATTTGCTATTTTTACTAAGAGAACAACTCGAGACGGATTTAAGTTATTTAGATGGCATTTTCGTAACCAGCCCCCAATCGGCCTTGGAATTAACACCCATATCATATTAATATACATTTAAATTGACGTCCGCCATCTTGGATTTCAGAAAAGATAGCGTTTTCGTAACTGTGGTGCTTCCACAATTATATTTACTTAAAATTGACACCCATATTAGATTATAAAAAAATTACGTCCGCCATTTCGGACGTCAAAAAGGATGGCTTCTTCGTTACAAGCACCTCAATTATACTCAAAATTGACACTCATATCAAATAATAAAACAAACAAATTAAAATACAAACACGTGTTAGCGCTTAATGATAGATACCGAGCTACGAACATCGTTTTGTTCGCAGCTCGGGTGCCGCTTACAAGCGTCTCGTCCCTCACACCCCGCACGATTGCTCTGTCTAGACGTCTTCTTCGGACGACTGTATGATTTTTAGACTGTGGTATAAGTGTGCGACGCAATAGCAAGAACTTAGTAAACTTTCATCAGAATTTCAGTTTCTGCTACAAGAAGATTGCTTACTTAAGTCATGAACTCATAACAGAATAATAAGAACCGTAATACCTAGTTGAAAAATAAACCAAGAAAAATGAAATGAAACTCGTGTGAATGATTAAGATCAGAAGTATATTACGTTGCATGCCATTTAGGAGAAAAACATCGACTGTAAAGTATTTGGATTATATGGACGATCTTACACTGACCTGCAAATTGCAAATAACGCAAGATAATTCTAAATTCGCAAGTTATCTGGCATCCCTTGACGACGACGCTTGATTCAATAGCCGTCGTATCGAAAACTCCGCGCGTATAGGTCACATTCCTAATAAAATATTTAAAGGTACGACGATGTCATATAAAATTCATCGGAAAGCACGTGTAAGAACATTTACTTCTAGAGTACTTGGATATCCTAAAACGTGAACCAACCGTGGCCTTCAGTACGTTAAAGGGCAAAATTGGTACAAGTAGTTACAATAAGTATTTACTTAAACCTAGGTTTGTTACATAAATCTATGAACTGCTTCTAGTTTAAAGCGTACCTAATTGTTTATCATCTGCCTAGCCTTTTCCTAAGTATGATTTGGGTCGGAATCCAGTCTATACGGATACAGCTGAATATCCGTATTTTACATAGCGCAACTACTTCTCTGACTTCCACAAACCAATTACTGGGTAATGCATTACCCCTTAGTAAGACTGGTTGTCAGATCTTCGGGGTTCTGACGACCCGTAACGACTATCAAAAATCAACGAATGAAAGCCGGGATCCACGGCTTAACGTATTTTCTGAGGCTTGGAGGGATCTTGGTATGTATAGATGGGGCAAGCATAGCTTAAACCTGACCGACCTACCTATAGGACTGTTTTTACTTCACCACAAAATCTACGTAAAGTGTGATTAATAACGTTCTCTATAATGTTTGTAGGATAATAATCGCTTAGACTTAAGAGTATAAACGCAGATCTAGCACTTTACAAGTCCTCGTATTTCGTTTAGCCGGTCAACTGAAGCGAAAATGAAACCAAAACTAAGCTCCATTACCAGAAAATTACTTAACCTCAAAACCCATTAAGGGTACCTCAACGCCAAAACAAAACCATGACCATATTCCATTACACCTGTGTCTAATACCGCGTGAAAATTGTTAAATTGGTTTTTAGATCATAAACCAGGACGGTAGGTAACTTGAAGGAGTTATTATAACCAAGAAATCAAAAACCTATTATGAATTTCCACAATAGGTCGTAAAATTAAGAATTGCAGGTGCCATATTATTGCCTTACCTAAGGACATATTGTGAATGAAGCCCGATTAATGAAGTAGCAATGTTTTGATATAAGTTTTGGCCCAAATCTTTGTGGTATACCGTAAACAGTTTACAGAGAATTTTAACTTTTGATTAATTATTGTGTAAATTATGTTGTTGGGGTAAGTTTAGTGTATTAAAAGGATTCGCAGGGAAACGTTTCACTTATTTCCAATGAAACCTGGCAAATTCTGAACAAGTTGATCTCTGCAGTAATGTGATAAACTTGGAGACTGTGCTCTGTCACGTGTCTTGGACATATGTAGCCAAACGTGATTGGTCTCGTCCAAATCTAGAGAGTTAATATCAGCAATCGATAATGGTCTACCACCGCCCATAGTTTTGTAACAAAACTAAAAACTTACCTTTAATTAAAAATAACTTTACACAACTTTAAATCACAGTTAGATTGTAGTTTCCTCTATCCCTTGTACAAATATTAAACTCGTTTTCCTAGCTTGGTGTCAACATTACTTTTTTCGGTTTTTTCAAGTTCCTACCTAATAGGTAGATATACTTTGGAGGGTCGTATTACTCATTCAAGTTATATAGCCTTTGTGACACTTCTCTTTATTTCTTATATTAGACTTGACAAAGAAGGATTTTTGTGGAAACCACGAGAAAAGAAAACACGAGATAAATCGCCCGAAAATAAGACTCGAATTGGAAATTACGCAAAGTTTGCGTAGAACTTTCACGGGTCGCTCACTGTCGAGTATTCAACAACATTCGTGTTTGATTGATGTTACCAAGTTCTCTGATTTCGGTATTCATGAATTTTCGCAGGGCCCATTTCACGCCCAATTTTCCATTGTCTTCGTTCATCATAATTTGCCATTTTTCAAACAATAGCTTCTGCTGTAGGTGTGTTAGTAACTAAAATAGTAATTTGGGCCGTTGGCACAAATAACAGCAGTGGCGTGAATCATGAAGTTGGACATGAAAAACGAGTATTTAGATATTTATCGAGCTTAGAAATGGTAATTTAGGGTCGAAAAAGTGGAAGTCCCACTTAGAAGACAATAATTATTAATGGTGCTAGTTTCTGTAGTTTCCTACGTAATGTGTGTGTTACAATATTTACATGTAGCTAGGGCGTACCTTATGAAAAGCTGTTAGTTATAGATAACTACATTATTATGTATTTCGGCTCTTGTTGTCTCTCGCCGGTACATCTACTTTGATTATATTGTTTCGCATTTTATTTCATATTATTTAATTGTATTTTTTTTGTTCCAGGCATACGAAAGGCGGTTCCCCAGCTGCCCCCAGATACCAGTGGTGGTGGAGTGCGTTATCACAGACGACACCTGGTCAGCGGACGACTCCCAGCGAACGACGACCAGGCGGTGCCAGCTGAATGTAGAGGCTCCTTATCTTCTTAAGAAGGTATATTGCGCACATTCATAACATCACTTCTGTAATTTTCTCGGTGGTAGGCCACAACATCGGCTACCGGCAGAAGTTACCACCCACCAGACAAAGTCTTGCCGCCAAGCGATTCGTCGTGTTCCGGCATGATGTCTGGTGAAGGGAGGGTGGAGGGTCTCCACATCAATCTCCCTCTGGCGCAGCATCGTTGGTCGTGTTGTTGGGTTTAACATTGCACCACTTCGCTCAACTACCGTCTTCCTTCCAATTCACTAAGTTTTTTTAAGTGAATGGGATTAATAAACTAGCGCGCTTTACCAACAACGATTGCATCACTGCTTACCATCAGGCTGGATTGCAATCAAGCGCTAGTTTATAATTATTTAAAAAAAGAAACAAAAACTCGAAGGTTTAGGCTGATGTGTGCTAAGAGTACCCTCAATTCGCCAGGTATCTCTGTCCTATTCTATTGTATAAAGCTTTTACTGAGATGAGTCCTGTGTCCCAACAGTGTGAACATTATTGGGCGATTATGCAGAGTGTAAAGGGCTGGTGTCTGCTCAACTTATTATGCGTACGTAGTTTTTCCCAAAAACTCTCTCTATTACATATTTGGAAACTCAATTGCAAACGAAGAACACTTCTTAGCATCTATCTCTTCTATTCTTTTTTTATCTAGCTCGATCTTTTCACTCCCAACCTAGGCCGGATACCGATGTGATAATCGAGACTTTTTTTTAATCCGGCGCAAATTTAAGTTCAACTGTTCATCACCTGATTTTTCCTGCGCTAATATTGTGTTTATAATCTTGGTTATCTAGAAATTCGATGCCAAATTAGCCTTAACTTTTCAACGCTGAGGCTCGTGATCATATACAACGTGACTTCAAGTTATGCAATCTTTTGCAGTGTGGACGGTTCGATAGATGCTGCCTCCAACAGTCTTCTTGATCGCGTCTGACCATCATGCCGGAGTTCTGCCTTAAGCGTTTTCTTTCCGTCCGTGCTCTTGTCGTAAAGCGGAACTTACACTACAACGCGACGGATACTGTAGTGATAGTCCTTATTGTGTTGAATCTAAAATGATTTCTCATCTTCTAGATGATTGGCGTCGACTACGTCTACTTCATACAGAAGAACACTCTGGACCTCAAGAAAAGGGTTTTGGAGATCGAGGCCACGAACGAAACCTTCTCCGCCAGGGTAGGCGTCATCGAGAAATGTAAATATTATGTGAGTATTTATTATTTCTTGTAGAGTACCAGAATACATTTAAAATGAAGTGTGTGACCACATCGCGATGTGCCAATAGTCGTGACAGCCAATGGCTTAGTAGCCAAGAGCCTCGGCCAACACCTCAGGAGGCTCTCGTTTGGCAGCTGCATCTAGGGCTTGATTAAGAAAGCAGTACTTCTGGACATGGCTCGCATTGTTTGGAGCTTTCTCTCTTTCTGGAGCCCTGGTCCCGCCCTATATGTGTGTATGTATATTATTTACTTTATACGTTTATAACATTTGCTCCACTTTGTAAATAAGTATTTGATGTTCGGCCGGGACCCAAGCTAAGTATTATCACACGTGTTGTTTTAAGCCCTTTTAAAATACTTTTGTTTACTAAACGAAAGGAATTTTCGTATGAGATCTTTTAAGATAAATTGAGTTGTTCTATACTTACAAACATCTTGTAGCTGTCTTTTGAAGGACTTACGAAGCTCGTCGAAAAAGTAATTGTTTTTAGTACTACTTTCTTTGAAGTATAAACCAGCCTATCTGCCAATTTTATGTTATTAAATAACATTATTTTAAGCGCTGATGGTTTTTAGGGTTCCGTACATAAATGCTAGCACAAAGACTACACTGTCTGTTAGTTTGTCACCAGTCCCTATTTCATGGACGGTTATAGCTTAGACAGTTGAAATTTTGTATAATAATGACATAACGTATCTCTATTGACCCATTCTTTTTTGTGTAATGGTAGAGAACCCTTCTTGCGCGAGTCCGTCTCGCACTAGCACACACTCATTTCGGTTAGTTCAAAGGTCAGGTTTGAAAGGATGTGTGTTCGAACTATGTTCAGTTAATCCACGGAATAGATAATCTCTTTTATCTATTCTGTGAGTTTATCCTACTACTAACTACTCTTGTGTTTGCGTTTTTTAGTATAGGTAGCAATTTTACAATACACCTATCAAATGCTAATTTAATAGGTGTATTGTAAAATTGCTACCTTACTTTACTGGGCTTACAAAACGAACTTTAGAAGTGTTTCGGTTAGCAGCTCTAGTCTAAATTCTTCTTAATCATTTCATGCTAATGAGTTTAGTTCCGAACGGTCTACAGCGATTTCTCTGGCCTGAACTATTGATCTAATAACGTTGCCAGAAGTGTCTAAAATATTTTCGGTGAAAACAGCTGGATGTTTACATTAATTCAGATTTATGCAAATTCTGTTTTTGCAAACATACCTATAATTCACTTAGAATCGAAGATTTGTTTATGTGCGCATTTATTTTTAAAATATTTAAACAGTAAGAGAAACATCTATCAAAAGAGAAACACGTGTAAATCAAAAGTAATCCATCAAACTGTATAGTAGTCACGAGCATGACCAGCAGTTCATCACGCAGAGCCATCAGTCACTTGATCATTTAATCCACAAACAAACGATAATTGCCTGGTATTCATTGCCAAATTAAGGGATATTAGCAATTTTTAGGCAATTTATTTAATAACTATTATTGCTCCGTTGCAACACGAAGGAAGGGTATTGGAGGAAACACGAATACTTCGGCCGATTATATCTGAGTGGTGATGCAATGGTAGAAAGTACGCACGCGATATTGCTCCTCACGTGGGGTGGACTGGACTGGTCTTGGGATTACGAGCACATTCTGTAACAGGCGTCTAAAGCCGGCCGTGCAGCTCTATATGACCGGCAATAAATACCAACCTTCGGAAGCAGCCTGGTATAAAGTAAAACACAAATTCTGTAGCGAAGTTCTGCTCTATATGCATAATTGGATTTTTTGTAATGTGTCCCAATCATTCGATAAGCTTCTATAACGAGTCGAAGATCAGGGCCTGTAGCCAAAGTAACATCGCTTCATAGCGAAGCGAAATCGAATACCAAACCAACCAATGGCGGGAACGATTGACCACGCGACGCGATAAATCACGTGGTCAATCGTTCCCGCCATTGGTTGGTTTAGTATTCGATTTCGCTTCGCTAGGAAGCGATGTTACTTTGGCTACAGGCCCAGTTAATCTGATCATGACAGACCTCTAAATGCTGTTCGCAAGGGGGCAAGGCCAATAAGTACGTTCGTTGGTCGTGTTGTTGGGTTTAACATTGCATCACCTCGCTCAGCTGCCGTCTTCCTTCCTATTCACTCAGTTTTTTTTTTAATGAATGTGAAAATTAGGCTTAAGGTTAACCAAATGTGTGATTTTCTATGCTATAATAGCTTGTCCGGTGGTTGTGAATAAATGTACTGAACGTGTTTTAGTCGTATTTCAGTCAAAGTATGTGAAAGATTACCTAATTCTCCCAGTCATTTTCCATAACTTACTCATCTGCTAGATTTCTCTCTTCTAATTTAATACATTTCTGTAGTCCTGAATTAAAAACATGAACCTCTCAAATTACTCGTAATAATATATTTCGCAGTTCACCAGCTTTCGTCGTTATTTTCCAAAAAAGTACAAACATCTAAAACAATTCTAAATTTTCTGTGACATTGACAAAAGTGTCAGAACTCAGACCGGCAGGTACCAATAACCTGTACCCAACACGAACCGGTTGTAATCAACGACAGATTGAATATATTTTTGCACGAACACTGATAAAATTTAGACCGTATAAAACCTTAAGGATCAATTACAAAATGGCTGATTTAAAATATAGACAGTCACTTTGATTTTATTTATTAAACAGAGTTGATTACCTGCGTCTTGTTTATAATTAACGCCTTAATTAACGTTTGAATATTTATGTGCTGTCAATGTCAAAATTAATTATTTATTATTGAGGTGACGGTCAAAGACCAGTTTAGTTTACTGTTTACTGTTTTCCTATAATGAAATATTGTAATATCGTTGAGTGACGCATGTAATCCCCATAGAGTTAACAAAGGTGTAAGACGAGGCAGTCCGATGTTGGCATCGTAACCCCTTTTTTGTTTTGTATAGGATATCATTAAATGACCTCTCCCGTACTGGGCTGAGCGGAAGGGGACGTCAGACCTTTACCCACCCGTGTTCCTTCACTTGCCTGTAGGCCAGGGCCACGGGTTCTTTTTTAACCAACCCGCAACCCTGACTCAGGAGGTATCGGTCCTCGTCCCGTCACGATGTGCTGACATCTCATTGAGGGGCGCGTGAAACACAACGTGCCGTCGACTCGGGCCTGGTCCTTACGGGGCCGCACCGTTACCCTTGTTTACAATCTTAAACTTTTAAGTTAATTGCCTCTTTTTTTCTTTTTCATAAAAAGGCCAGAAGTAAAATATTGGGTTAGGTCTGTCTAATTATTTAGCGCCTGACGTAAACTAATGTATTTAATGTAGGAGCCTTGTTTTTAATCATCTGAAATAAACTAATTACCGCAGTGGTTAAGTTATTGGCGACTGCTGCTCTGCGTGTCGCGGGTTCGATTCCCGCACGGATCAAATATTTATATGACCTACAAGTACAATATTCCGGGCCTGGATGTTTGTATATGTGACTTTTGTGTTTGTAAACGCATCCACGATACAGGAGAAAAATCTAGTGTAGGGCAAACAAAGTTTTTGAAATAAAATTCGACGGGAGTAAACAAATATTTATCTTCTGACCATTATATGTAGAAAGAAAAATATGCAGTGCATTTCGATGGCATTGGTGAATATCAAGTGAAATCTTCATAGCATGACTTGTTTAACAAATGGCTGTGACATACGGACGGACGGACAGACATGACGAATCTATAAGGGTTCCGTTTTTTACCATTTGGCAACGGAACCCTAAAAATGGTATCGTGTGGTACAAGTACAAAACTTACTAGATTTAAATAGGCCTCATTTATCTATAAAATACAATAAAAAACTAGCTACATCCCTCATTGCAAGGGAAACGCATTACCAACGCACATAATTTATACTTCCATATATTGCACAGACTTAATGCGTACAAACGTAACTCCACTTACTCCAGCACTAAAGAAATATACAGGTTGTATCTGACATCGTAACGCAAATTTCGCTAAAAGACTACACTGCATGCCAATAACAAAATTATGATATTCAATTATGTCGTTAATGAGCGGTTATAGAAATAACAGTGTTTAAAAAATGTGTCGGCTCGGCCTTTGAATGTTGCAAGCGTGCCGCCGTGCGTGTTTGTAGGTATGACGTTGACCCCTGATGCGAACTCTATTAAATCAGCTGATAGGATAGTTTTTCTAGTATTGTTCACATTGTGCTTTTTTATGTAATTAACGAATTAATTAATTTTTACTTTAAAATCTTATTGGGTTATAAAAGTATAGCAATTTTGAACGATAACGCCAAGTTTCCCGGCAGCCACCTCAGCCTTGGACTCAATGAACCGCCCAAAGTTAAGGTCCGAGGAAATCTCAACTCCCAAAAGCTGAAGGCGGTCGGAACACTCCAAGGACACATTCCGAAAAGTAGGAGCCAAGGTGAACGGGCTGCTTTTGGCGGTGAAAAGACACGCCTGTGTTTTGGCGGCATTGAATGCTACAAGATTGGCATTGCCCCATTCGGAGACCGCCTGCAGTGCAACACTCGTTCGCTCAACCATGGCCTCTCTTTCGGACCGGATTGATTCCCTACTAGCCCGAGCACCCGGCAGGTATCTCTCTACAACTGTGCTGTCATCTGCATACCCATAGATACCGGGCATCAGCAGATCGTTAATATGCAGCAGGAACAGAGTTGCAGAGAGAACAGACCCCTGAGGAACACCGGTTACCTCTATAAAACATGAAAGTACAGTTATCCGCAATTAATTAAGTATATTTTCCCATTAATCTTGCTCTGATTGAAGGTGCATGTCAGATAACGATATCAAGGACATAAAATACATCAGTATTGACAAGGACGCCATGAAGGGCGAAAACGATATTATTAATGACTGCTGCGCCCCGCGTTTTCTCACCCGCATCAATTTGTATCGTGTGAGAATATCGGGATAAAACCAACTTGAATGTTAACCTGCAGGGTAATTGCGTAATACACTATCATTCAGTAGCAATGGGTTTTATTTTAGAGTTCAACAATGTTCATTACGTTATTTACGTTGTTGAGTAGATACATTTTTGGAATATATGGAGCAATGGATTAACAATAAGCTTCAAAATGATCCCAACTGATAGTAATAGTATGTTAATCAATTAGGGTGCAGGTTATTAACCATCGGTGTTCAAAAATTCATCCTAATCTATACAAACTTTCGCTTTTATAACCACTTTGGATTCAGTGGAGAGGCGAGCGAAGAGGCTGATTGGTGACCCTGATTTAACTCTAGACGGCCTCCAAAGCCTAGAGCACAGGCGTAGAGTGGCCAGCCTTTCGGTCTTCTATAGGATGCATTTTGGGGAGTGTGCGAGGGAATTGCATGATTTAATTCCCCCATCTCCGTTCCACCATCGGACGAACCGTCGTTCGGCAAGTCCACTACGATTCGGACGAAGCGTTTCGCCTCCTCCTTTATACCGCGTACATCGAGGGACTGGAACAACTTGCCGGCGGCATTGTTTCCTTCGGACTACAATTTGAGTGTCTTCAAGACTAGAGTGAATAGGCTCTTAATAAACTAGTGCGCTTTACCATCAACGATTGCGTCACTGCTTACCATCAGGCGGGATTGCGGTCAAGCGCTAGTTTACAATTTTAATTAAAAAAAAAAAAAATGTATCTAAATACCTACATGTATCCAGAAGTTGTGGTTAAGTTGGAACTGTAAATAAACACATGCGAGTCGAAACGGTCGCAGTAACTAACTGACGGCAAATGAATTAGGTTAGAACTATGATTTATTTATAATTTATAAAAAAGAAAGATCAACGGCGTGAGAACCGAGGGAGAAAAGCGAGGTGATCACTACTTCCAAAGGCTAGACGGTTGACTAAACGGCTAATTTAACTAGTATAGTGGTAAATATCACTTAATGTATGAATCCACCAAGCCCCGCGTGGTACCGGGCTTAGAATAGTACCATCTCATATTCTGCCGTGGCTGTCGTAAGAGGCTAGCGACCACCAGCTCACCAGGGAAGCGGTCAGCAGCGTTTCTCCTATGGAATATCAAACTTCTGCGATCCCCAACCCGCCTGCCAAGCGTGGAGATTATGGCAAACGCTCCCAAAATATTGAAAGCCTTGGGGGAGGCCTTTGTCCAGCATTGGACCTTTATAGGCTGAAGAAAAAGTATGAAGCAATCACATATACACGTAAATTAATTAGGGGAGCTTTTTTATTTGATCGTCTCCCATCCTTATAAGATTATTATGTCGGCTGAGTTTGTACCATATATGCCTATGTAGGTGACTGCTTATGCCATTCACAATACAGGAAATACTCTATCAGCCATTCATGAAGGCCTGTTTATTGTAAAGTTCCTATTGAACAATGACTGTGAAGGGTGAAAGTGATTTTCTTTGTTATTTTCTTGTATTTTATATGTGCATGGATTAGTTATTTTAGTGCCTTTGTCGCCTTTGCCGCTAATAGTTTCAGAAGTTGATGAGGTTTCTTTATTTAGCCTATTGTTCAGTTGGGTGTTTGTGTAAGGTTTTAGAAGGTTATATAATATTTTGTTATTGTAGTGTCTGGAAGTTCTGTACAATTGAATGGCATTGTTGAACAACTTTCGTCATTAGAATCGATATTTTGTAAAGGTCGGCCTGCTAGTCTTAAAGATTTCATGCCGTAATCATAAAGACAATAAAATTTCCTTGTGTCTAACCTTGATCTACATTTTCTCAATCAATTCAGCCTATAGCTATCCACTGCTGGGTATTTCTCCTCCAGATTGCACCAGAAGACCCTTTCTGTCTTCCCATCTGACTTTGCTACCTTTTTAGGATTGTCGGACATATACCTAACCGAAAATAAGATATTCTTAGGTAATGATGCAATATTTCATTAATATATGTGTGTAAAGGAGAAAATCATTTTTGGATAAAGCCATGTGGACACATACTTTTGCACTTGATATGTTATACCGCATTTTAGAAAAAAAACGGTTCGCTAGATAAGTGCTGAATTCATGAGTTACAGTTTCCGCGTAAAAAAACAATATTGAATTTGGTGAACTGGTGGTTTCCTATCTATTAAGTAAATTTTATTTAAAAACATTCATGGGTTTCTTACCTATATCTACCTTATTCTTCACCTATATCCAACAACTCCTCCTTTGATGACCGTACCTCTATGGGACAATATACATACAAATACTCGAGCTTACCAAATAACCGTATTAGCATAAAGGCAGCATGCGCACTGCAAATATACCTTTTATAGCAGCCACACCGTGACCATTACGAAAGCATTAGCGTTGCCACACATATTGCATATTGCAAGTGCTATTCTCGGCGGCTCCGGTATGTGTGTGCTTGTGATGTGGATCGTTCAGTGCCTCGACCACACGAGACCAATCCATACTAATCCATACTAATATTATAAATGCGAAAGTAAGTCTGTCTGTCTGTCTGTTACGCTTTCCCGCTTAACCTCTCAACCAATTTTGATGAAATTTGGCAGAGACAATCTTTAGACCCTGAGAAAGAACATAGGCTACCTTTTATCCCGGAAAAATTTGATATTCCCGAGGGAAATCTAAAAAGCGCGATATAACCGAACTTCACGCGGGCGAAGCCGCGGGCGGAAAGCTAGTAATATTATAAATGCGAAAGTGTCTGTCTGTCTGTCCGGCTTACACGCCAAAACCACTCAACCGATTGTAGTGAAATTTGGTACACAGATAGTCTAGAGTCTAAAGGCTATATAACATCCCGCTATGGCCAATAGGAGAAGTGCAGTAATAAATAATGTTGCGAAAACGGGAGCTAACGCGGACGTACTACATATTGCTCCCATTATTTTAACAGGCGCTTATTTTATATCAACTAAGCTCTTGTTAATTTACGGGAAACACTGCGCTCTGTAAACTGAAGTCCACGCAGACGGAGTCGCGGGCAACAGCTAGTATGATATATTATCCAATTTGTTAGTTACACAGGTATTAAAACTACACACACCAAAATCATAATTTACATAAAAATACATTCAATACTACAAAATGTACTATGGGTGGCCTTATCGCTAATACAATCTCTACCAGGCTTCAATTTTTTTAGTATTACACTATAAAATGTTAAGAAAACAATGAAAATAGGACATAAAAATATACAAAAACAACATTTATTTTTATCTACTCTAAATATAGCATTTGATATTTTAACACGGTTTACTTAATCGTTAATGTTATTTATATGTCATGGGTGGCGGTGTCGTTTTGATGGAAGTTGCTCATTTTTTTACATAGTAGTGGAGCAAACGCACTGACGTTATTTTGTAATAACGTCACGCGGACAGAGTGGTTTTGAAAAGTGGGGACGATTGAACGGTCACTTCGGAAGTTCGGATTGAGACGCGGACCAGCCCCCTAATCGGCGAATACATTTTTGTCAAGGCATTTTTTGGCAGGGCAGTTCTACGGGGCGAAACTGTCGGTTTGCCTATTTTAAATTGTTATTGCCATGATTGGAGGGTATATTTACACTTTGTGCTTTAATTCAAAACTCCACGTACGAAACGGACCCTTACCACCACACCAAGATGCTGACGACCCTATCGCTTCGCCGTATCTGACGTCGTCATATATATTTCAACCAACTTTGGATCAGCATCTCGTAGCTAACGAGATCCTTCTAGGCGTCACACCTAGAGGTGTACAGTAGTGTGTTATACCACAGTCTAAAAATCATACAGTCGTCCAACGAAGTCGTCTAGACAGAGCAATCGTGCGGGGTGTGACGTGTGAGGGACGAGACGCGGGTAAGCGGCACCCCAGCTGCGAACAAAAGTCAAAACGATGTTCGTAGCTCGGTATCTATCATTAAGGGCTAACGCGTGTTTGTTTTTTTATTTGTTTGTTTTATAATTTGATATGAGTGTCAATTTTGAGTATAATTGGGGTGCTTGTTACGAAAAAGCCATCCTTTTTGACATCCAAAATGGCGGACGTCATTTTTTTTTTATAATTTGATGAGTGTCAATTATGAAATCCAAGATGGCGGACGCCAATTTAAATGTATATTAATACTAGCTGACCCGGCGAACTTCGTTCCGCCTTAAAGGCAATATCACATGACTACTTTTTAAATCAGGATAATTTTAAATAAATAAATATTATTATTCAATGATTCTTTATTTGGGAGCACAATCCTGGCGGTTCTCCGGAAATCTTTAATGTGGTACAATACTCGCAAACAATATCCATTGGCCCAATGCGAACGCCATTGCGCTATATTATATGCGTATTGAAACGCTGCCCGATTCAAATCAGTATTTGATGAATTTCTTCTTGTGTTTCGTAAATTATCTAGCGCTTGATCTCTGAGGTTTGCTCGACGATTTCGCATTGCCAACCGAGCCGTTTCACGGGCTGCCTCCTTTTGCTCTGGTGAGTGAGAAGCACGAAGTCGAGCCATACTAAGGCTGCGCTCTTCAAGTGCAATTTCTTGCTCTTCTTCAGTTCTTTTTTTTTGTTTTGGATGGGAAATCATCAAATGACCTCTCCCGCTCTGGGCGGAGCGGAAGAGCGTGTCAGACTTTTATTGACTAAAATCCACCCGTGTTCCTTCACTTGCCTATGCAACGACCAGTGCCATGGTTTTTTTTTTGAACCAACCTGTAACCCTATGGACCAGTCCTCGTGGACCCCGTCAAGGTGTGCTGACATCTCTTTGAGGAGCGTGTGCAACACAACGCGCCGTCAACCCGGTCCTGGTTCTTACCAGGAGGCTAGCTGCCTATCGCTCGCCACCCGCAAACCCGCGCCTACGGTGGTCGGAAGTCCGATGTTGCCTCCTGACCAGGGCGCTTCCTGCGGCGGTTTGAGGCGTGAGGGTAGTGGGATTTCCGCTCCATCACGCGCTCCGCCTCCTCCTTTGCCAGCGTCACTGCTTCACAGAAGGAGGTGAAAGCTTGCCATACGCGGCCATATAGCGGACCAGGGTCGGACGCGAGAGATCGCAGCCGATCGCCACCACGAGGACACGGCTGGGCTTTACCCAAGCCGGGCAGACCTCCACCATTTGCTCCACCGTGTCCTCAGGGCGATGCACACAGTGGTCACCCTGGCGTTTCCTCCCGCCTTATACGGAACAGGAACCTCCCGAAACAGCCGTGTCCGGTGAGGTCCTACGTCAGTCGGAAGGTGAGGACGCTGTGGCGCCTCTCTAGCTACTCCTCAAAGAGAGGATTTTGATGTTTGTGGCGTGCTCAGTGCTGGATTGCGACGATCACACTTTCCATGTCTCTGTCTGCTGTACTGCGATTTTTCGCGGCAACGGAGTTGTGCCTCTTCTCGTCACTCCCACATGTGGGCGAGGGATAGTGTTCCTCCACAATTTAATGGATGTTATTATACATATAAAAGTTTCTTTTTAATTACTCTATCTATTAAAAAAAAACCTCATCAAAATATGTTTCGCAGTTTTAAAGATTTAATCATACAAAAGGACATAGGGAAAGAGAAAGTAACTTTGTTTTGTAGTATGTAGTGAAGTGATAAATGGCACAGCAATACAATATTAGAAATTTTGAAGTTGAAGTTTGCTTTGGGGCTTTTATTAAAAAAATTAAACCAGCAGATAGTATTTATATTCCTTGCTTTAAATGAATGCATCAACATTCAACCAGTAAGACTTTTTTTTTAATATGCTGAGTAGTGCAGCAGTGTGTTTGTACCATTTTTAGCAAATGAACCGCTAACTTATATTTGGACTGAGTTGTTTTGTTATTCCATCTCAGTTGCGTTTGTTATACCATGTCTTATGTCACGTCACACGGGAACGACGGGAACAACGGGAACGGGATAAAAAGTATCCAATGTGATAATGTGATATGTCCTTCTCCCAGTTCTTCTCTACCTCCCTAACAATTTTGAGCCATACTGGTTAAGCGGTTCTTGAGTTATAAATAGAGTAACTAACACGACTTTCATTTATATACATAGACTTCATTCAAATCGGACCAGCCCTTTAGGAGGAATTCAGTGACGTACACACGTACAGCAGATTTAGGAATATACCCATGGAAAGCATTGTCATCTACATTTGTAACAAAGATATCATGCCTCTCTCTACCCTAGAGCTCTTGTTTCAGTCTCTTTAAGTTAAATAAAAAATCTTAAATATTTATTTATTTCTATTTATTTTTTCTCTTTTAGTTCATAAGTACAATTTTAGTTAAATAAAAAAATAACATATTTTTTTTATTTTTTCCCCTTTTAGTTCTTATGTACAATTTTCTTTTTAAGTAACTACAAAAATTAAAAAAAATAACTATAAATTTGTCTAAAAACAAAAAAAAAAAAACTCGTGATTGGCCGGGTTTGAACCGAGGAACACCAGCCATCGAGAGTAGACCATATCGACTACGCTACAGCCGCTATGTCAAGCCACGCGAAATTAGCGCCCATATTATGCATGTAATATTGCGAAAGAGAAAACTCGAAAACATGCGCTTCCCCAGACATAAGACTGACCTAGATCGATTTCTCGTCCTCGAAAACCCCCACATATTAAATTTCAGCGAAATCGTTAGGGCCGTTTCCGAGATCACATGCTTCTTTAAGCGATCAGCGCCATCTGCCGGGCTGATTTGTGAATCTAAACCATCCAGGTCACCACTCAAACGCATACAGAAAAATTCATTAAAATCGGTCAAGCCGTTTAGGAGGAGTTCAATGACATACACACGTACAGCAGAATTATATATATAAAGATAATATGGGTGTTAATTCCGAGGTGGATTGGGGTGCTGGTTACGAAAATGCCATCTAAATAACTTAAATCTGTCTCGAGTTGTTCCCTTAGTAAAAATAGCAAATTAATTAAATACAATGCAGCTATCGATGTTGATCTGCAATAAATAAATAATTTCATAAATATTGTTTATTTGTGACAACCCTGGCCGATGCGTTACTGCCTAGACGATGTCGGCATTTTACACGAGATCAAAGGCGTCGACCTACTGTATGATTTTTATACTGTGGTTATACTGTACATTTCTAGGTGTGATAATTACTGACTGCTCTCTGTGAGTGTTCAATACACGTATAAATTTGTTTTCAAGTAAATCAAATAGAAGTGTCTTTTTGTAACGTTCAAATAACTGCTGTTTACTACATGCATATGAAAGTACAGACGCCAGTATATCAAGCTTCTACATTCTGTCAAATTTATTTAATAAATTGCACTTTATTCATAAAATATAAAGTTTCAAGGTTATTTGGGAAAATTTTACAGTTACTACCTACATTTACATATTATTATATGTATGCGGTCCTTAAAATATAGAAACGATTTTTTTAAATTCTGTCTATTTGTTCCGGCCGCTTTTTATTAGCAGATAATTGATGAAAATAAAACGGTTATTATTCTTATTTAAAGCATCCATATCCCCCTGCAGAATAGAGGCCTAAATCAATCAAATAAACATGAAATTGAAATATTTGTCCCCAGGTTCACCCAGAAAATCCAGACTGGACGTGTTTCGAAATGCACGCGTTTCTAGACGTGAAGAACTTCTTCGGACTGGAAAGCACCGTCGAGAAAATCGCCATGAAACAGTATGCCGCTAATATTGCCAAGGGTGAGTCCTTTCTTAGTCCAAGATGACTCTACTTCTTAGGCAGGGGAAGGGTGGGGACAGACATCGCAGCGCAAATTGCAACTATGAATTTAGGGACTACCACAGCCTTAATTTTCAAACAAGGATAAGAGATAAGTAGAAGGGTTTGTCGGATATAGTTGCAAATTAGTAAGAAAAAATAAAATAAAATATGTTTGTATGTTTTTTTTTTTATTTTTTTTTCAAACCATCCATCGGTTTCTTGCTAAACTTTAATTGATATTTGTCTACCCTGGATCTACCTTTGTTGACCGTATATTTCACGCCTTCGAATTTTTAATGTGTGATACTTCCTTCACCGTTCTAAGAGCAGGGGTGGTGAAATTTAATTCAGAAAGTACCTACCCATATATGTAAGTCGGATTCGCTACCACTTGTCGACCACTGCTCTATGAACATAATTATTTAAAACTACCTCAACTATGTGAACTAAACTAACTTAGATTAGTTCTTGTTCTACAACCGGCTTAAACACCCGATTTCCCGACCGATTTCGGCCCCGGCGACCACTTCGACTCCTAGCCGATGATTTGACGCTCATGCGCCCGAAGATGGCTTATGTAGCCTATCTTGGCGGCGAAACTTCGTGCACACAGAGGGCACGTAAGCACGCCATCGACGTAGTTGTATGTGATAGCAGCAGGTGGGCGGGCCTTTAATTGGTCGCGTTTGGAGACTCACACTATCTATGAATTGAAATTAAAACTCAACGAGATTATAAAAATACATGATATCTTGACCAGGCAAGGAGCTGATCGACATATTCATGGCGGAGGTCCACGAAGAAGGCGTCAGGAACCTGAAGCCCTGGAAGCAGGATGCGGTCAAGGCCAACCGCAATCTTCGTCACGTGCTCTCGGGCGAGCCGCTGTCTCCGATCCTGTCTCCCGAACAGTCTGGCCTCTTAATGATACAATCGGCTCTAGGTAAGTCACTCAAAGATATGATTTATTTGTTTTAGGAATCAATGGAACGCTTAATAATGCTGAATTTATTTAGGACTGATCTTTTCAACGCCATATGTGGCAGTGACATCGTAAATTTTGTCAGTTTTTCCACGCTTAAATTGATATCTAACGGGAAAAATCAGCTCTTATCCAATTCCTTAGGGACGGACGACTTGTTTTCATTCCGTGATGTCTCCATGATTTGATTTATGGAAACAGTGTTACTTAGTTAAAACGTCTTAGATGGAAAATTCTGGAATAACTATATTTTAAGCCTTTAGCAAACTGTCGATTACGCCCACACAAAAGCTTTTTCATGAATCTATCCGAAATGAATGATCGTCCTTCATCGACGGGACGGCCCTAATATTATCAAACATTTGCTTTTGTACCCTTTTCCATTGTATAATAAAACAAGGTTATTCTACAAAGAAACTCACCTAAAAATAAGAACCTTTTAAATTCCACTGAAATTATAGTTTAAAATGTGTTTCAAATTATCAAACCAACATCAATAAACATTCATTAGAAAAAAAAAACATTTCGCGACAAAAATAACCTGTTTGTAAGGATGGAGTTGGAAGGTCAAAGCGGGCTCATAAATACTAAGTGCCCCGTCATACGAATAAGGGTTAACTTGGTTTCAAGGACAATTAACATTTACGACATACGCGAGGGTTACTTTTACGCGAACTGGTATAAAAGAAAGCGGTCCTGTGTCATTGTCGTCATATTTTTTGGAGTAACCTTTTTTAGGATTTTGTAGCTTTATAGAACTGAATTTGGATTAGATGTTGTAGCGTGTGCTTGATGACGTAATTTGATTTATTTCTCAAATACGCTTCTTTTGGCTCATGTAGGGACCGGTTAATAAAAATATCGCGAGAAAACAAGAACCTGAACCCATGGGGTATTCCGTTAATAAGTGGTTTTTGGTCATATAAAATTTTACCGTTTGTGAAAGGGCAAGCAATTTATATAATGTTAAATCTAGGAATAAGGATAGTTTTGTGACTTGAGAAATGATTTTCACTCAGCCATCTATTTGTTGTGTCAGCCCAAAATGGCATCACCTTTGTCAAAATCGCCCTAATATCACCTTTGTCAAAATCGCACTATTATCATTGTCAAAATTGCCCTAATATCACCTTTGTCAAAATCGCCCTTATATCACCTTTGTCAAAATCGAACTAATATCATTTGTGTTAAAATCGCCCTAATATCACCTTTGTCAAAATCGCCCTAATATCACCTTTGTCAAAATCGCCCTAATATCACCTTTAGCAAAATCGCCTTAATATCATCTTTATCAAAATCGCCCTCATATCACCTTTGCCAGAATCGCCCTAATATCACCTTTGTCAAAATCGCACTAAGTTCACCTTTGTCACAGTAATCCCTTAGGGTCATACATTGTTTACGGCACAATATAATTACGGTACGGCATACAAACCGTAGACGTCGACGTCTTTATCAACAACTTGGAGTTGCCATTGTGCTCCATACAACGCGAACCGCACCGTAACAAGCCAAGAAAAGGGCCTTCTTATTTAGTTCTCCGATCATATTAAGTCCTTATATAATATTTTATTCATCTTTTGCGTGGGCGTTCTATTCTTAGACGGAACCCTGAAGAGGTCTCAATTGGCAAGTAATGCCACGAAGATAAGCACATTGGAGGCATTCCTCCAATGCGCCGACCTTCGCTGTAATGAGGTACTTATCATAAAGGATTCTTTGTTCATAGAATTTCTTTAAGGTGCTATGTATTGTTTTTTTGTGTGTGAGAGAGAAAGCGTGATTGTTCTGATTAATGATGGTGGATAGGCTCATAGAATAGCCAGCATGTTTCCACTGCTGGGAAATAGGCCTTCAGTGAACCAGTCTATCTTATGATTTTTTTGTACTAGGATATACCAGTTTCTTCACCATATTTAATACCAGGGGTGATGAAATGTCATGAAGCGCAAAGTAAGGATTTTAGAAAATATAATCAGTCTAACACAACATGCATGAACCTCGGCTACCCCCTTCCAGCTCCTACCAAACCCTTTTTTGTGCCGCGTTGGAATCGTGCTCTCCCTCTTATGGGGGAGTAACTCTTCTCAGCTAAATCCACCTCGAAGTTTCACCTCTACTTATGGTTTGGGCTGGATTCCCATAAGCATTCACCGCTCCCCCTACCAGCCACCCTGCGAGAATCTCGCCACACGCTTACGGTCCTATGATTTTATGCTATTAGATAATTTAAAACTTCCAGCTATAACATCGACAGCGATTCCGATACTGCTTTTACTTTGAAGGTTCAGTGTCATCGTGTGTGTCGGCAAATCGCAGACACAAATGTCGGTGTCCCGGAACAGACAGCAGCAACGAGAATGGTTTTTATGTATTTTTATTTAAACACTTCCATTGGAGGCGACGTCTGCTGAGATATGTAGATTCGTCGCTGTAGACCGCTTAGTAGTTATCAGTGGTGACACTTAGTGACAGGATATAGTAGTTATGGAAGATCTGTTTAGCTGAACTGAAATGACGTCTTGTTCGTAATTCAGCGTTCTTTAGCGTCAGCAGTCTGCCGTCGCCTATGGAAGAGTAGGTACGTTTAAGATTAGACTTTTATAACTGTATATTATATAACTACGAGTTTATGAAAACCTTGATCAATCTTCCAAATCTCTTACGATTAGTTGTGATCATAGATATCAGAAACTCAAAATTAATATCTCTGTGGTTGTGATTGTTTAACAACATTAATAATATACAGTACGATAGACTAATAGTACTCTGTGGTGGTGTATCCCTAAATTAATTAAATTATGAGTTTCGTAGCACCTTGTTTAGTAGAGTATGATGTTATGATAGACTGGCAGATATGTTTGTAATTTTCACTGATTTTTAATTAAAATGAGCCACATGTTGACGTATGGCTCGAATTAGGGAATTATTAAATACATAAAGGCCGAGCCGACACTTTTTTTTAAACACTTTGAATTCTGTAACCGTTTATTAACGACATAAATGACTACCATATTTTTTTTAGTGGCATGCGGTCTAGCCTTTTCGCGAAGTTCGCTTTACGATGTCAGATACACCCTGTATATTCTGAGAAACCTACAAACTTTTCACACAAATCTTACACTATTCTGGTAACTCATGAACTAATTAACCTTCCGAAAACAGACATAGAGTTGAGACATAAGAAATTCACGTAACTTTGGAAAAACACGCGCGTCTAATGAAATTTTCTTGAAACTACTCTTGTACAAGGCAGATTACGAGGTACTTAAAAATATACAAAAAAAAAAAAACACGCAAAATAATCACTAAATGTTTCTCATGCCAGAAAAACGGAAAGTTCCTGCTAGTCGAAGTGAGCACGCAGCCGAGACCCGTACCACTCGGGCTTTAGAGGCCTTGGCGTCGCTGTCCCCACGGACCCGCGCGTTCTGGAACTACGCCCAGCAAAAAGAACCAAGTGTTGGCTTTTATTGTCTCATATTGTAGGTAAGACAGATCTTACCTGATTCTTACCTGATTTGGTTGATTAGAGTCCTTCGCGGTCTATCAAATAGCTAACAAAACACGAGTAACAAGAGAATCTCGGTGGTAGGCCTGAACATCGGCTGCCGGCAGAAGTTTCTAACCACTAGACAAAGGCTTGCCGCCAAGCGATTCCTCGTGTTCCGGCACGGTCTGGTGAAGCCGTACGGAGGACGGGTCTGAGCAGTTATGATGCGATGTGTGCCGGATACGCTGCGCTAAATGTTGTTGTGTCGGGAGTTTGGTCATGGAGGGTCTCCAGATCAAACTCTCACTGGCGCAGCATCATTGGTCGTGTTATTGGGTTTAACATTGCATCACCTCGTTCTGCCGCCTTCCTTCCTATTCAATCACATTTTTTTTTTGAGTGAATAGGTTCTTAATAAACTAGCGCGCTGTACCATCAACGATTGCATCACTGCTTTACCATCAGGCAGGATTGCGGTCAAGTACTAGTTTACAATTAAAAAGAAGAAAAAAAGGATCCCTCTATTAGAAACGTGTAGGGTGCTACTATTAAAACACTACCATCTCTGGAGAACGGTTTTTATTTTCAAAATGTTAAAACTGTTGAAACATTATTACGTCGAGTTTGTTACATTTATATTAGCATCAAAAAACAAGAGTATTTTCAAGAAACTTTTACCAACAGTTACCAAGAAAAGCAGAAGATTTGCCCAGGTACATAATAAATAGTATTCTATTCTAGTGCTTGACTACAATCCGGCCTTATGGTAAGCAGTGATGCAATCTTTGATAGTAAATCACACTAGTTTATTATGAACCTTTTACACTTTAGACTTGAAGGCACTTATAATCGGAAGGGTAAATAGCTTTAGCCAAATTGTTTCAGTCCTTCCATGTACGTGGTATAAAAGAGGAGGCGAAACCCTTCGTCCGCGACGGGTCCTCCGATGGTGGAACGGAGAGGGGGAAATTCTCGGTGGTAGGCCATAACATCGGCTGGCGGCAGAAGTTACCACCCACCAGACAAAGTCTTGCCGCCAAGCGATTCTTCGTGTTCCAGCATGATGTCTGGTGAAGCCGTATGGAGGACGGGTCTGAGCAGTTGTGTTACGATGTGTGGCGGGCACGATGCACCAAATGTTGTTGTGTCGGGAATTTGGTCGTGGAGAGTCTCCAGATCAATCTCCCTCTAGCGCAGCTTCGTTTGGTCGTGTTGGTCTTGCGTTTAACATTGCATCACCTCGCTCAACTGCCGTCATCCTTCCTATTCCTTAGTTTTTAAGTGAATAGGCTTAATAAACTAGTGCGCTTTACCATCAACGATTGCATCACTGCTTACCATCGGGCGGGATTGCAGTCAAGAACTAGTTTATAATTATTTAAAAAAAAAAAAAATTAAATCATGCAATTCCCTCGCACACTCACCAAAATGCACCCTATAGAATACTGAAAGGCTGGCTGTCCTATTAATGCTTTGTAAAGTTAAGTAGTACTGGCTCATTAGATGCTTTGACATCAGTGGGGTAACTGACAGACCATGTTAAACAATCCTCCTCAATTTATTGTCGGTTTCTTAAATTGATTTTAAACAATCTGCCTTGAGGATTATGGATAGTTTCAAGACATTTTCATGCCGACAAACGATCGAACGTATTTTATTTACGACGCTTCGTTTCGCTATATATTTTTTTTATAAATTTGTACTCAGAGGCTTAATTTTTTGTCAGACAAGTAGTAGATATGCGTTTAAATAAGAATATATGTATTTGTTTCAAACTTTTGTGTATTCATGTCTGATGTGATGATATGAAATGGGCGCGAAATCTCGGCGAATGGACTGAGTACGCATCCGTACAGCTTTTCGGACGCGTACACATTCAATATGACGACTAGAGCGATAGGGTCGTCACTATCTTGGTGTGGTGGTAAGGGGCCCATTTCGTAGGTGAAGTTTTGAATTAAAGCACGAAGTGTAAATATACCCTCCAATCTTTTAAATATGCAAACCGACAGTTTTGCCCCGGAGAAGTGCCTTAGTCCGCGTCTCAAAGTGAAGTCACCGTTCGACAATCCCCACTATCCAAAACGACTCTGGCACGTGCCGCCATTACAAAATAACGTCACAGAGTTTGCCCCAATACTACATAAATCAAATTAGCAACTATTAATAAAATGATATAAGTATATCGTTCCACGACAAATATGAAATCGTTGTTTTCTGTGGACTGGACAATTGTGGTTAGTACGTAATAGAGAAGTATAAGAATACCTTTATTTTCCTCAACCGTGTGCAATAAAAAGGATTAACGTTTATGTACTTACTATTCTAGTTATGATAAACCATATCACAAAATCGTATGAGGGATATTCTAACATCCCTTAACCGTCTATTTTGTGTAGTAAGTCGGTCAAGAGCAGTTCGAAATCGCATTTGGGCTGGCGGGCTCCCGGGCCAAGTGCCAGGTGAACGGGAAAAGGGGAACAATTGTTACACATGTGTGTACATAGGCTATATCAACCTATTCATCCAAAAAAGTGTGTTGTGTAGCAATGTCCATTGTATCAGATGATATTGAATTATTCTAGCTTAGCTTCTAGGTTTTTTTTTATCGTTATTAACATTTTCTGTCGAGTTGTTAATATTTTACATTGAATTTTTTTTATTCATCTCGAAAAAATGTTGTGCATCTCTGCTTCTATGAACCTCTTTTCTCTAAAGCTAAGGCGTCATGGTGTATAGTACTATAAGGTTGGTTGCTCTGCTGATCGTATTTCGATTCTTTCGTGTATAAAAGCTTTATAGTCTAAAAAATCGATACGGCTTGTAATCTAAATCCGCGTTTCATTTGCCAAAAATGTAAACAAATATGAGTTAATGGAATAATAACTTCCTCTACTGTAAAGTTCAGATTCTGTCTGACGTCAGACATTTTTATAACTTGGTCAAAAGTGCTAGTCCCGTGTAGTCTGAGCTCCCGTGTCTATCTCATCCGAATGGTAAGCAAGCGCCCATTGTTTGCGAGACCATAATTATCCTTATCGTGAAACTACTCACCCAACCTAGTCTTCGGGCCATACATCTCCAAGCTACTTGTTAAACATACTCAAACTTTATTACTAAATTTCCTTAATTCAATTATACATACGTAACAGAACTTTAAAGATATAGCCACAGGTACATTTACGAGCTTATTAAGTAGGTGTATATTTGGCTTTATACAAAAACGATTTACTCCTATAATTTCTAATTAAATTTTATGATGCTACGAACAACGTATTTTCGAACCCTTAGATTTTCCAAATGTGTCGTATTTCGTTGTTGCTTCCGTTATTTCATGCGAAAATCGCTGTTAAAAGTTTCGAAATGTTAACATATTATTTCTCTTGTGTGTATACTTATACATATATCAACGGTTATGTTAAAGTTTCTTACATCCGTGTTGGGGTATGTCTATTGATTAATGCGCACAGATCTAGGTCCTGCGCTGTTACTATCTATGAACATTCTGATGGTATAATCCTGTCGGCCTTATTAAAAAACAGTTTCATCCATCGAACAAGTTTTGTTTCGACAATTTAAAAGTTCTAAATTCATAAAATTGCGTCCATGTTTCCTATTTTGAATTTCTAATTTTATTTTTGTCAATTTGTTCCAAGTTGTTGTTTGTGTCGGGTCTGAATGTTTGTCTATGTCAGTTAATATGTTTGTAAACGCACCCACGATATAGGAGAAATTCCGAGGGTGGGGCAAGGTTTAAAAAAAATTGCCGGTTGAAACAAATACTGCCTGAAAGATTAATTAAAGCTTGGACCAAAATTTGAATTTGTTTCGTGACATAATGTAGGAATTCTTCTTAGTGGAATTCGAGAGTTCCCAGCGGGGGTGTATTAATTCCCTAAAAGGTTATTTTACTTAAACACACTGTTTAAATAAAATTATAAATTTGTTGTTCTGAGTAAGGGTCGATTTCATAAATTATTTCAGTTAACAGAGGGTGTCCACTGTTATTCAAACGAAGGCGCGTGTCAAAACGTAGTAAATATAATAGCGCTGTATACCTGAAAATTGGAACCTTTTTTTCTGGAAGTGGGTAGATTATAAATGAATATTTTGTTGTCAAATTGGCACGCCTGGGATAATAAAAGAGTGGATTCATGTACAGATGACAGCACATTAAGCTACACTATGTCAAAGTTCTTTATTAGTTTTTCATCTTATCGCTAAAGCATTAAGGTTTAATGTTGATTGCGAATATTTCACAGGTTCGTGTAGCTTGACCTGCTATCATCCGTACAACAGTATTACAGTACAATGTTTCACTATGAAACGGGTTACATAACGTTCGTTGGGAGAGTTTGCAAATAACTAACAGTAATTCCTTGAATTAGATATTCTACCCAGGACATCTGGGAGCGAGTACTAAACCGTTTAGAATTGAAGTCGTTGCTTTAGTACCTACTCTAGTAGCCTCTGTAGAATACGTTTTGAGTAAACCTACATATATCAACCTCCGTTGTTGTTTTAGAGCAGTCCTGACCCATGATGAGTTGTTCATAAGATGGAACCCAGACAGGCATTTACTTTCTGTATTTAATTTCATCACAACACAATTTCACAGATTTAAAAGCATTAAATCTATGAAAGAAAACATCATAAGGAAACCGGCATGTCCTAGAACCAAATGTTTCGAAGGCACGTGACATCAACCAACCAGCACACTTCCTCTCACAGGGAAGAGCCCTGCGTCCTTGTAGTGGAAACATTATATGCTGATTTTATACCATATACCCCCCATACAAAATCTTGAAGACAATATGATCAAAACGCGAAAGCTTCTTTCTTTACCCTTACACGATTTATGTACATCGTATTCCGTGAGATATCGTCCGCCAAATGACTTTAAGACTACCCTCTATCTTTCTTTTTTTCCGATTTGAGGCAGTAAAAAGTGTAGGACGTTATCGTAACTGTAACAAACCGGTCAAGTGCGAGGCGGGCTTGATCGGTGGTTTCCGTACCCTATTGCCAATATTTCATTCAATAGAATAAACCTCGAATCTTTATTTTTTTATGTATCACTACCAAATGCTTTTTCTATTTTGTGCCTGATCGCAATAAGATCGGCATATCGTACTACATGGCCATTAAACTGGCAAAATGTGGATCTACTATTCATACACCTCTGCCGCACCGTTCGATCTCCTCGAACGGTGCGTGATGTTATATTACTATTAAATGTATGACACTCTATTTACTGTAGCATGTATTAAAACGGATGATAAACAACAAGTGCAAGATAATTTATCATGTAAAAGAAGTGTGGCTCCGTATGGGAGTATCAACCTAACCCTAATGTTTGCGCGGAGTCACTCTCATAAATGGCTCTCCGCTATTAGAAAAGAGAGGGATATTTCGGAAGCTAACAGTTCCTGAAACTCCTTATCCTAACTTATAAAGAAAGGAAGAAAATCTTTATAGTTTTTGAATCTTTTATAGTTTGTGAAACACAAAACATTAATCCATACAAAACTTTTAAAAAACCGTGAACATAATATTTTTATTACAATGGTGTTTGCTTCACGGCAGCACCATAAAGGTTCATTTATTCTGTTGAACCTTTAATAACACGTATGACCTTTTGTGACATTTACCCGCCCACACTGGGCCCATGGTGGTGGATTATAGCGCACTCCCTCTCACCGAGAATAGTCCTGTCTCCCAGCGGTAGAAATATTATAGGGTGGTTATATATGTAAATAATATATTGACCTTAGAAGCATTAGGTAGTATCTATAGCTCGACGTTAGAAGCAGTAGGACGTATGTGTAGGTCGACGGACCCCCATACATACGACCTAATGCTTCTAAGGTCGAGCTATAGATCATACAACCTAATGCTTAGAAGTCCGAACTATAGATCATACAACCTAATGCTTAGAAGGCCGAACTATAGATCATACAACCTAATGCTTAGAAGGCCGAACTATAGATCATACGACCTAATGCTTAGAAGGCCGAACTATAGATCATACAACCTAATGCTTAGAAGGCCGAACTATAGATCATACAACCTAATGCTTAGAAGGCCGAACTATAGATCATACAACCTAATGCTTAGAAGGCCGAACTATAGGTCATACAACCTAATGCTTAGAGGGCCGAACTATAGATCATACGACCTAATGCTTAGAAGGCCGAACTATAGATCATACAACCTAATGCTTAGAAAGCCGAACTATAGATCAGACGACCTAATGCTTAGGAGGCCGAACTATAGATCATACGACCTAATGCTTAGAAGGCCGAACTATAGATCATACAACCTAATGCTTAGAAAGCCGAACTATAGATCAGACGACCTAATGCTTAGGAGGCCGAACTATAGATCATACGACCTAATGCTTAGAAAGCCGAACTATAGATCAGACGACCTAATGCTTAGGAGGCCGAACTATAGATCATACGACCTAATGCTTAGAAGGCCGAACTATAGATCATACAACCTAATGCTTAGAAAGCCGAACTATAGATCAGACGACCTAATGCTTAGGAGGCCGAACTATAGATCATACGACCTAATGCTTCTAAGGTCGAGATATATGACCTGCAATGTGACCGGATATTGCTCGTGCAATGTTCTACGATAAAATAACATGGGTTTTCGGATAACAGGCAGTTTATCACTCAACACCACCCATTCCAATCCATTAATTTAAAAAGAAAACGATCGCGAAGCCTCTTTTTATTGCAAAGTTAATATTTATCACTCGTTACACGTCAAGTTTACGATAGCGCTGGGAGATTTTATCGGGACACCTGTGAGGCTTCTGAGATTATATAGTTTCAGTTAAGTAGTATACTTAATCCAATGTCAAATACTTAACGTGGTGCTTGAACCGATATTCGACATTACTATGTTTCAAGTTTTTCCTTGTGGCCACATCCAGTATGTTATAATTATGTAAGTCGGGATTCCCGTTGTCATTATCGTGTAAATTGGGCTATCCGGTGCGGATGATATGTTTGAATCAATATTAAACTTGCGAATAAGCGCCTTAAGAACACATTTCCTCTGAACAGAATTTTCGTTATCCGATTTTGCAATTCATTCATCAAAGTCTCTCCAACGAAGTGCCATAAATTACGGTTCACACAATCTTACACTGATTTATTATTTATAATAATCTGGGTATTTAATCATACCATAAACTGTAGTTGCAAGTTTCCCGCATAACATCAAATAAATATTTTTAATAGTTCACCCGATCCTTCCAGTCTGTTAAATCTGTCCTATCCTTAACCTTACTTTTCCCTTCCTCACTTAACCTTTCTCTCCCCAGACACTTCCGAAGAAAGGGGCAGAAAATCGAACGTTTTGTCTAAAGCCGCCCAGCTGATTCGCCGAGGCAAAGGGAAAAATAAAGACGGTGCACACTCAACACCTTCGCCAAAGTCGTCGTTGAAACGGCTCTGTTACCGTAAACCTGCGTCGCATCGTAAGCAAGAAGATTTAACAATTTACCTGGCTCAGCAAGGTTTGCTTAAGTTGTCTGTCCTTCTAGCAAATTTTCTAAATTGTCCAGGCTATAGGGCAAATGACGAAATCTGATCATCCTCGGTGGAAGTACCGTACCTTGCGATGAAAGCGTCATAATTTCCAGACTTTGCGGCGACAGTGCCAGAGTAACCATGACCTACGGCAAAAAACCACAATCTCGAGGTCTTTTGGTAAAAGCAATAGAGTTTCCATGCTTCCCGGTGATTTTTACTGAGTGTCTATGCTTTGCAGCGCACGTGCCTTCTGCCTCTCCATCGAATGTCCCTGAGGATTGTTCGGGACCAGAATGTTCATGTCCTCCGACGGAACTGCGTGGAGAAGAATGTTTCTGCATTCCGACAAATGAGCCTCCTCGATCTTCGGAAAAAATATCACAGTTGCCAGGTCATCCGGGAAAAGGGCCCCAGAGTCCAGTCAAGGTGGACTTTCCTCAGCGCTCAGATCATGCTGCGGATTTGTCAAACCGCTCGGCTCATGCTGAGGATTTGCCGCACGGTCCAAGTCGAGCTGCGGATTGGTCACAACATAATGGTCGTGCTGCGGATTTATCACAGCGTCCAGCTGGTACTGCGGATTTGTCGCAAAATCCTGGTCGTGCTGCGGTTTTGTCGCAGCGTCCTGCACCCGCTTTAGATTGGTCACAGCATCGAGCTCGTGCGGGGAACTCGCCGGACGAATTTTTTAAATTACGGGAGCCATGTCCGCCAACCTGCCCCTTACTTTGCCCATCACACTGCACGGCTCACCTCACCAGGTGGGATAACCTTATCGTGATGCTAGTTTGTGCTACTGTGTTGATGCTTATCCTGTCTTCACCTTTATCTAACTTGTTTGGAAGGAGCAGGGGGCGGCGGAGGAGATGAGTGTAAATATTATGATAATATATTGTGTTGTGTTTTTTTTGTTTTATTATTTTTTTATAAATTTATTGATGGTAAGGTTCAAATGTAATTTTTTATCGTATCATGAACCCGATGATGACTTTGACATTGAGTTCCAATTAATGGATATTTACAGTACAAACTTTTCTAATCTTTTGTAATGGATCCTAGAAAAAAACTTTGTATAACTCAAGGAAAATGTCATCAATAACTCCCTAAACAGACGACATTTGTGTTGACAAATTTGTTGGGGAGTTATGGCATCAAAAACCACTTAGTAGCTTTAGACACTTAGTAGCTTGTATATACTGACAAAATCATGCTTTCCGTTCCGTTCCTAGGATTATTTAAGATACAGCTGGTAGCAGCTCAAGCTATCCGAAACTGTAAAATTTTCCAATCAACCTATAGTGGAGCCAAATTTGATAAAGAATAGAGGTAAACAAACCGTTGCTAGGCAACGAGTAGTTTACGCCTAAAAGATGTTAACAACCTTTTCTACATAGATGATTTTCGTAAAAGCAATAATTTTACTTCCTACTAATCTAAACAGTTTATTTGTTTAGATATTTATGATTTGCATAGAACGCTTAACCGATTTGAATGAAATATGACACACATGTAACCTAATTACCTAAAAGGTTAATTTTTTTTAATACATATATATTATACTTAGTCCATACTTGAAAGTATCACAATGCATGTGTTATGCAGTTGACTTGATAGTAATTAAAATACGCAAAATCGTATTGAAAAATGCCTCAACTTTATTCATTGGTTGAATTCCACAAAATGTATTTAATACCTGGATTTCATCCATCTTTCTTTTTTTTGTAGGGCTATCACGTAAAATTAATGTCGACTTTTTAATGGTTTTTCGAAATACCAAGTTATTATGCACGTTATTTTAGTGATTCTATTGAAATATGCTGCAATAGGAATCGTTAATAAATAGTTAGCATGTAAAAGAGAAGAGTAACGGAGAACTGAGGAGAATGTCGTGAGGAGAGTCTTAATTATGAATGTTGATGGCTATAAGAGTAGGGGAAGACCAAAGAAACGATGGATGGAATGTGTGAAGGATGATATGGCTAAGAAGGGGGTGACTGCCGAGATGGCTTCTGATAGGGATGCATGAAAGAAAAAGACATGTTGCGCCGACCCCAAATAAATTGGGATAAGGGCAGGAGAATGATGAGTTAGCATGTAAAAGTCGATAATCATGTAAATAACAAGAGATTTGTAAAACGTGAGTTGTGGTAACCCTAAATTGGTTTGTTTATTTCTATTCTTTACGGTGCTTGGCGAGAATATAAGTCATTTGATGATGACTACAAGAAAGACCAAGAAGCATTAATATTATAAACATTAATATTATAAACTAGTGCTTGACCGCTTTCCCGCCTGATGATAAGCAGTGATGCAATCGTTGATGGTAAAGCGCACTAGTTTATTAAGAGCCTATTCACTTTAGCCTTGCAGACACTTAAATTGTAATCGGACGGGAAGTCTGCCACGGGCAAATTTTTGCAGTCCTTCGATGTACGTGGATATCAGCTTTGTCAATGGACATTTACAATAAATCCCTTTTAATACCACGGCATCATGTTAAAGTATAGCGATTTATGTCTTATTGATATATCGATACGTTTTAATGGCTAAAGGTATCTACTCATATTTCTTACGTTATCCCTTACATGCTTATATAGCAAATATAGAAAGGAGAAACACAATCCTTGCCAATAACCACAGTTTTATTGTACATACACTGGTTTATAAACGCAATAAAAGCAATATGGCTACTCTATATGCAACACACGAGGTTGGAGCCAGCTGAGTGAAATTGTCTGTAGTTGTTCAGACTTGAACACATGTAAAGCCTATTCACAAATATGGCTGTACAAAGTTTAAACTAAATTTCGTTCTATACAAAATTACAGTATATGCGGATAAAATTTAGATTAAATTTACAGAGTTGTAGATTGTTGTGCCCGCTTTTAGCCTGTATTAGGATTATTAGATTTCACATAATTTGGTTCACTTTATGCTGTTTATCGGACACATCTAAATAACCTGTTCCAGGTAATTTCCCTACGGACAAATACAATATCCTCTTTGAAATGGGACTGCCTTGGTTTGTTTATTTGTGTGATTTTACGTTACATTGAATATCAAGATGCATTATTAACTTTATTGAAACCCATTTATATTTATTAAAAAAAAAAACCACTGTAAATGAACCGGAATCGTTCAATGTTTCTTACAAACTTTATGAGGTAACGTCCCCGTGGAATTTCTTGTTTTAACATAAAATATATGTTAAGTATATGTTAAAATCCTGTAGCTTCCCATTAGTGAAAGAATTTTCGCGATCAGATCAGTTCATACAAACAAGTTAATTATACATTCTTATATCAATCCTTCTCTGTAAGAGAGGAGACCTGTGCCCAGCAGTGGGATGATAAAAATGTTGATGACGATGATATGTTCGTTTAGTTAATATAGCCGCCTAAAATGGAAATCGTCACTGTAGTAATGGGCATATAAGTATATCCTTATTAGACAGTATAATTATAGATAAGTTCAGGACCTATGCTCATCCGAATTCCAATGAGGTTTGAAGCTAGTCTAGGTCAAACTCGAAACAGACAATGATTAAACACATCCACTGACGTTAATCATGAAAATAAGATCAACAGACAAACAACTGAGGGTGTCGTGGGCGCTTATAAAGACATGCACACAACACATGGTCCAGCAGAAATTACTTATTCAAGCATAAACTAAACTTTCTTGTGCAAATTGATTTTTTTGGCAAATGCAGATTAAATAAAAGTTAATAGTTGTTGCCTTGTAAGTTAATCCTGGAGATACGATCTTACAACGATAGTTCGTCTTTTCTCAATAGATTAATCCGCCTGATCCTGCTACTGGTCAAAGGCATCTCCCGTACGACTTCCAAATTTTTCGATCCACGGCTAAAGTGGACTTGTTGTCGTATGTTTTCTTCAGCTCACCTCGCCATCTTTTACAATTCGATCTTTGTTTGCCGAAAATTATTTCGTAATTTTCTAACTCAGGGTAAAGGCCACCCTTAGGCACACTCTCAACTTAATTGGTTATGATAAAGTAAATAAAAGCATCACAGAAAGCGCTTGAAAAGCTTGTATCTACGAGGACTTCTCTCAAATTTGTTATTTCAACTGTTTTAGCATAATTGACGGAACTCGACTGACATGACAAAAAGGAACCCAAAAGGCCCAGTCAGTTCTTTATAAAGGACCTCATTACTCTGTCCTTTATAAACAAAAGTCCCCAATTAGCTTGTTTTAAGTACCTGAACGCCAACCCGCATTGAGCAAGCGTGGTGATTATGCTCACTCCTCTATATGAAAGGAGACCTTTGCCCAGCAGTGGGACGATAAAAAGGTTAATGATGAAGTGCCTGAACACATTGTAACCAGGACAGACACCCACCGCTTTGTTTAAAACGTTTGACGTAACTATGTCCATTCGCGCAACGGGAACAATCAGTCTATTCTCCCCATGCTAAATTATCATATAAATACTGGTCGAGTTAATCGTATAATGTTTGTTTTTCCAAGTGGCAGGCGTAGGGTAAGTCTTCACGTCATGTCATGAATAATGATAGACATGATCTAGCGAACACCGCGTAATAAGTAGGATTAGCTAATGCTCCAATTTATTCACTTACTTCAGGCGAGGCAAGCCTATAAGTAAATATCTTAACTTTGGTGTTATAAAATACTACTTCACTAGCAAACTGTTGTGCTATTCTGTGGCCAGAAATCTTCGTCTATCACGACGGGCCGATAACAAATCAAATATGCTTTTCCAAAGGGCGGTTTGTTTCTGGTGCTTAGGCAAGGATACGCGATTACAATTTATGAAACGCTTTTGTAGCGTGAGTGAGGTTTTTTGTTTATTCTTCATCATTCGTAACTACTTTTTGGAAGGGGTAACTAAACACATGTTTATCTCTTGTAAATTTTGACGTTCTAAAGTGGCTTATAGAAAGAAAGAAAGAAAGAAAGAAAAATTCTAACAAAAAAATTCAGTTCAATTTTAATTCTTCTTCTATTCTATTCTTCTTCTTCTTTTTCTTTCTTCTGCTTATGTGCCTATGAAATAAATGGTTTGCTTTTGAATAATAGACCACGATCACTAATATACTATTTATATTCGTAAATAGTGATAGTGTTGAATTTTTTATCAGTCGTATTCTCACAGTTGTTTATGGCTAAAAATAAATACGTCTCGTTTAAAACCTCATGTTATTTTCCAAGGAAAGCTATTAAATAATCAACGTGATGAACAATTGAGTCGCGAAAGTGGAACAAATTCGCCAGGCCGGAAATCGGTGCAATAAAATAGGTAAGCGATGTTGGAGATACTTTTTTAAGCCCGGACATCATCACAATACCTTTTGGATTTCACATTACGTAGAGAGGTGCACGCTCTAAATGTCGATCGTGACCCAAAAACTGATGTTAAGTAGAACCCTTGGAAATCACTGCAATAGAGAACTTTTGTTTTCTGAATAGGCAAATTTTTTGAGATCCTTTATTAAATAAGTCCAGTATGTGATAGGCAACTAGGGTGATGCTAGCAAACTTGCACTTAATTTTGAAGATAAGCCTATGGATTATCCAATCTGATATTCATGATCTAAGCTGTTATTTTGTTTAAAAATACGGTATAGTAAATTAATTTCGTTAATAGGTCAGTGGGAAACCAACATGCACTACAATCGAATTCGTTTCATCTGTACCTTTTTCTTCGTTTTATTTTTCTACCAGAGTTTGTATATTTTGCTATGAAAGTTTGAAACAGCGAAACTGCCAAACTAATTTCAATAGAATTTCGTGAAAAGTTGGTGTTATACCTGGATAAGGCTAACTGTCTGTACGTTTTATCTTTTTATCCCGGAAAGTTAAAAAGTTTTCTGAAGCGTGAAACTGCGGCTCAGCCGGGACGGGATTTATAATCGTTGTGAGTTTCCTTCAGGTATGAGCCGCGGTCTTTGTTCGCGAACTATTCCCATGACGATATGGAAGTTTCCGCTATTTATCACAGCTTTCTTTCTCTTATTTTTTTACAGTGAGCGTAATTAATACGGTATAGCTATAGCAGAATGTTTTTCCGTTCGTGGCGTGTACGTACATTAATTCGCACATCCTGTTTTTGTGGGCGGAAGTCATAAATTAACAATTGCATAATCTCGACAAAGGATTTCCATTTCATTTAATAATGTTCTTAATTTTAAATACTTACCGCGAATTTTAGTAATTATTGTCATTTGTTTGAGTTTTTCACACACAACAATTTATTAACAAAGTAAATTTTTATTTGACTAACCACGATAGTTTTTGGGGAGAGGAGTCTTCTAAGCAGTGTGCAAGTAGAACAGAGAGAAAACAAGTAATATATCCAGTCTATGGCAATATATTAAATGTAATATATTGGGCTGCTACGTGAAATTTATTGTGCCCCCGCCCCACTCCGTCGCATCGTATCGCCTGCTCGCGTTAGACTTCGTTTTCACTACGCGTTATTTCTGTCTTCTTTTTGCTCGGCTTCTAAGAATTATAGCATAGAATAAAGAGAGGGAAGTACGTTATCTTCATACAAACGGACCGCGCGCGGCTTGTATGTTTGCGCCATAGTATCTATGCGTCGCCGCACGCACACCTAAACACAATATTAGAGTGCCTATGACTGCGCTAGTCGCGGCTAGCACGGAACGAGGGTCGCGCGTCACGGCTTTTCGGCACATTAGCTTTTAAAAAATGATCACATAAACTGCAAAGTTGGTATGTCTATTTATGAACAAATAAAAGACTTATATTTTTCAAATTATATTTCTAAAAGTTATTTACAAGGATACGGATATATTACACGTTAAAGTTTAATAACAACGCGTTTCGTAATAGTCGAAACCGAAGAAAGTAGGTATTTTTCTGTAGCTAATTTGTAATTTTGTATTAAATGTGTGATTCAATAGATGTTATGTTTGTATTATTTATATTTGTATTAATTAAAATAAAAATAAATATGGTTCTTTATGTGTACAAAACTAAAAATAAAAATTACAAAAAAAAAACTGACTAGTATATGTAAACTAAATACTAAGCAAATAATTTAAACATAAGCTCTTAGTCTATAAATATTTGTTAGCGGTTTGGGCGCCAACCGTAACCGACGAAGCGCGGACAGTCGTCAACCCTAAGACAGTAGGCAATTAAATCGCGGATTGGGTCGCAGATAACCTACTTCCCCTCTTTATTCTATGATTATAGTCTGATGTTATCTAGCCTAGCCTTCATCAAGAATTTGGCTATCAAATGCAAAATTTTACATATGATTTTTTTTTTAAATTCAGCTATGTTGTAGTTCCAGAGATTAACGCGTTCAAGTAAACAAAAATCTTTTCAGTTCTATTATTATTTATTAGTACAGATATAGATAGATAGGTAGGTAGGTATTTGAACTTAATCGACCATATTCTTAGTACATCTTCATCCGACCATACTCCATTGAGTCCTATTCCAGGTCAAAATCACACCTTTTGCTACCCTAATCCCTCAAAGGAGCCCTCAGATATTATATTTGCATAGTTCTTGCCTTAATTGCTGAGTTACATGACAGAGTACATATATCGGATCAGAATTTAATCTGCTTAATATCCTGTTTACTATAAACAAATAAAAATATCTGTGGCATTGTTTGAGTTTCGCTCAAAGCTGGTATTGTTTTCCAATTCACTTTATGTGTGATGTGTGTTGTTTTTGAGGGAATAAGCAGTCAGTCGCCTGTCTAAATGACTACCTGGCGCTGTGACGGCACGTCAGTGCAAGTCGACGAGGCTACTAGTCTACTAGGAACTTAATGCCAATAAAATTTCTCAGATTTCGGCTCATACCAGAGTTTAGAAATGTGGAATTCGCCATGAATCTCTCACGCCTACGTTGCGTCCAGGACCGTAATTTTCTGACACAATGAGCTAAGGATTTGGCATGGTTTCAAAGTAAGGAATCGTTAAGAGGTCATAGAGAATAGAATGGAATTATGGCCTAAAAGGAGAGAGCGTTCCAACGTGCGAGAATTTCGTCACGAATATTGCCGCTTCATTTACCTTATACGCGTGACTACTAAAAATACGTCAATTCATGTCAGGCGATATCTTGATGTGACACGACTGAACTTATATTTATATTCTCTCCTTTTTTTATTAAATAAATAGAGAGAAAAAGATGCGCTAAATTTAAATATAGTTTAATTTGTCAAAAAGGATATCGCCATAGACACTCTGTATCTTCTTTTGTAAAAAGAAACATTTCTAGAAGAAAGATCTTCGGTAATTTATGGACGATTCCCATAATTTACGGACCATTCGTTAAAATTGAAACTTGCATCTTTACCAATAAATAAGCAAACATAGATTTCCATGGTACAGTCACGAGCACTTGGAAATTTTCCATAGCGATTTTTGCTTAAATAATTAAAAAAAATGAAATACGATACATTGCAAGAAGCCTTTGGGTTCGAAAATACTACGTTCGACGGAACTTAAAATTTCATTCCCAACATTTAAAAATAAAGGAGTAAGTATATCGATTTTCAATAAAGCCATATGTGGAGGGAGTAAAATTAGCTTACGAATCCTATTTATATGGTCTCTCATTAGTAAAGTTGGACAATTCGTTTTTTGTTTGCAAGGACCGAGCATTAGTACCTACTATCAATATGGGTCATTTTTGATCATATTGCTAATTCATTACTCCATATGTTTTTTTTTTTTATTAGTTATAAACTAGTGCTTGACTGCAATCCCGCCTAATGGTAAGCAGTGATGCAATCGTTGATGGTAAAGCGCACTAGCTTATTAAGCCTATTCACTCAAAAAAACTGAGTGAATAGGAAGGAAGACGGCAGTTGAGCGAGGTGATGCAATGTTTAACCCAACAACACGACCAACGATGCTGCGCCAGAGGATGATCTGGAAACCCTCCACGACCAAACCCCCGACACAACAACACTAGGCACATCGTACCCGGCACACATCGCAACACAACTGCTCAGACCCGTCCACCGTACGGCTTCACCAGACATCATGCCGGAACACGACGGAAATATGTTCAAAAAATCTGTCTGCTTAGCAACGTAAATAACGCAATGAATGTTGTTCAACTGTCAAGAAACAACATGCTTCTGATAATAGTCTGTTACGCAATTATTTACCGTGTTAGTTAGACAGCAAGATTTCTTTTGTTCATTAAATTGAAAACACGATCACCGCTTTAGGGTTCTTCAAGGTCGAATATAATATTTAGCGTGGAATGTTTATTTGCTGAAATGCGCATGTTTTCAACACAACGTGCTATATAGGGTGAAGAAATATGACGTACATATTACAAGGTAAGCAGCCCACCCAAATATGTTCAAGTGTTCCCGCGTTGTTAAGAAACTTTGCAAGTGCTTTCGAAATATTTTCTTCCCTTTCATCTTTATTTTCGAAAAAAAGAAAGATTTTTTTTAATTTAGTAACGAATTCTGATTTATCTTTTCTCTTTGTTGAGCGCTTTTGAATTTTTCGCCGTGAATTTTATCTCTATCATAGAATAAAGAGAGGGAAGTACGTTATCTTCATACAAACGGACCGCGCGCGGCTTGTATGTTTGCGCCATAGTATCTATGCGTCGCCGCACGCACACCTAAACACAATATTAGAGTGCCTATGACTGCGCTAGTCGCGGCTAGCACGGAACGAGGTTCGCGCGTCACGGCTTTTCGGCACATTAGCTTTTAAAAATGATCACATAAACTGCAAAGTTGGTACGTCTATTTATGAACAAATAAAAGACTTATATTTTTCAAATTATATTTCTAAAAGTTATTTACAAGGATACGGATATATTACACATTAAAGTTTAATAACAACGCGTTTCGTAATAGTCGAAACCGAAGAAAGTAGGTAGGTATTTTTCTGTAGCTAATTTGTAATTTTGTATTAAATGTGTGATTCAATAGATGTTATGTTTGTATTATTTATATTTGTATTAATTAAAAATAAAAATAAATATGATTCTTTATGTGTACAAAACTAAAAATAAAAATTACAAAAAAAAACTGACTAGTATATGTAAACTAAATACTAAGCAAATAATTGAAACATAAGCTCTTAGTCTATAAATATTTGTTAGCGGTTTGGGCGACAACCGTAACCGACGAAGCGCGGACAGTCGTCAACCCTAAGACAGTAGGCAATTAAATCGCGGATTGGGTCGCAGATAACCTACTTCCCTTCTTTATTCTATGTCTCTATGCATGAATTCTTGTTTATTGAAATTTGCAAGCTCTTGGAAACAACCAGATGTTTTATGTTAGTAGAGTAACACAAACATACATTTCAAGAGACTAGACGGCAACAATTAAAAATAACTTTTTGTGTAACACAGAGCTGTTCTGGAAAACTCTCAAAACTCTCGAAAATATCCCATTTCGAAATATTTGTTTCACAAAAAGCGACCACCTGCGAGTCGAAAACGTACCTACACTGACCACCATACAATAATATGTACTTACATCTATACTAATATATAAAGCTGAAGAGTTTGTTTGAACGCGCTAATCTCAGGAACGCCTGGTCCGATTTGAAAAAAATCCTTTTGCGTTGGCTAGCCCATTAACCCAAGAAGGCTAAATAAAATCACGCCGCGACGAATAGGAGCGGAGAATATGAAAAAAAAAAAACATTGAAACTTACGCGGGTGAACCGCGCGGCGCAGCTAGTATTTAATAAATATTATTACTTCATAAGAAATACTGTCGTTAGAAAAGAAATAACAGTTTACTTATCTTTAATTTAAAGCGTTTCTTTTAAATTATAGGTTCAAAAGATACATAGCCCTGTGTGTGTCTCAGATGGACTGACTGAGGAGCCTTAAGGGTCCCGTTGTCACCCTTTTGGTACGGAATCCAAAAACCGATTACAATTTTAATTATTAATCTCACAAGTACATTCAATGACAATCAATTCACTAGAAATATTTTCCATCAATTTCGCTTCGATTGTGGCCATGATTTATTGATGTCAAGCGGATTAGATAGTTTCCGTCGGGTCCCGGTGATGACAGGAAGTGGGGGGAATGGAACTACAGTACCCGCTATTTAGATTTTCGGTTATTTCCGGTTTTTTTTTTTGGAGTCGTTGTTGATAGTCTTATGAGTAGGTATACTAACTGCGCCCCGGCGTTTTACCAACTTAAGTGCGCAATCGCGTGAGAATATCGGGATAAAAGTATTTTATGTGTTATCTTCGGTTATAAACTGTGTGCCAAATTTTATCGAAATCCGTTCAGTACTTTTTTGTGAAAGAGTAACAAACATGCATCAGATGAGTAAAAACGTAGTATAGGATTTGTTTTAGACTCAAATAATTTTTTGTAATGAGACCTTTCTCAGGTAATTGCATGATTTAATTCCCCCATCTCCGTTCCACCATCGAATCCGGACGAAGCGTTTCACTTCCTCTTTTATACCGCGTGAATCGAGGGACTGGAACAATTTGCCAGCGGCGGCGGTGTTTCCGTCAGACTACAATTTGAGTATCTTCAAGACTAGAGTGAATAGGCTCTTAATAAACTAGTACGCTTTACCATCAACGATTGCATCACTGCTTTCCATCAGGCGGGATTGCGGTCAAGCACTAGTTTATAATTTATATTAAAAAAAAAAATATGTTAAAAATAGTACAAAGGCCTGAGCAAAGCCCTGACTTTGACAGAACTGGAAAGGAACTTACTAGTACCTATCGTATGCCTTAACTATCAAAGAATTATCGAGAATACTTCTGTAGATCTTTTGTGAAAGTGAGAAATCCTATTAGCTTGATCCTTTGACACGTCACACACAGTAGGTTCGCTCCATTGTGTTGGTTATAAAGAAAATATTTTGTATATCAAAGTACCTACACATGTCTTTGTCGTCATTTTTTTATACTTACCCGAAAGCCCTAAAATTCATAAAATAATCATTCAATATTAAATTAACGGCCTGTATTGGAGGTTTTTATGAATATAATTGTATAAACAATATTTTTTTACGGCCGCGTAATATATTTAGTCGAACATTCTAATCGATACAAACCAGAACCCCTGACCACATCCGAATCGGCCCATAGCGCATTGCAGTACAACAAAGCGCGGTGCTATTTGCCTGTAGTATGCGATGGTTCATACAAGATGATTGAAAAGCATATTGGAGGAACAAATCTGTTTGACTTTTAACTTTTCTTATAGCTGCGGGTACAAGCAATAGTCCCTCCATAGCGCACTTCGGGTCATGAAACACTCGTGTCCTATAGTAATAGAACACAAGTGTGCGCACTGACATAGGTGCACTTTCTATTCCTACACTCTCATAGTCTGAAGGTACACCACGACTGGAGCTACATCTGACGTAGGACCAACGGTGTAACGCTTTCCGGCACAAGGGTATCACACCGCGAATTTACAAACTCTGTTACTAAGAAATTCATAATGAGGAAATCCGATACCACCGGTACTAATCTGACATCATGAAAAACCGGCTAAGGGCGAGTCTCTCTCTCTCTCGCACACAAAAGGTTTCGTAACATTATTGTACAAAAATATAGTTATAGCAGCAACATAAACATATCAAGGTTCAAGAGATAAAGCCTGATGATAGAGATACAGGCAGTGGAGTATTAGTCATAGAGTCCTGTCTTTTGGCACGGAACCCTAAAAATAAGAGCCCATCTATGTTACCTAAGCATATAAATGATAGCTTTACCTGCTTCTCATCCCGCACCGTTCTAACAACCCAACTAAAATAGGTCAAAGTCGTGTTCCGAACAAGTTTAGGCCCTATTTTATGCCTTCCTTACAAAAGTTGTTCGTAATGGCGAGTGTTGGCCTCTAAACTTTTATTCATTACACTGGACATGTAGTGCTTATAAAATGAAATTATGTAGCTAAAGCTTTACACAAAGGTTGGTGCAGTTGTGAAATTTATATCAAAGTGATGGATAAAAAGATTAAAAGTATTTCAGAAAATGCTTTTTGGGCTGTAAAACAATCATTTCCCATTTCTGTGCCTAGTCAAATATCATCAATAAATAGGCGGCCATCACAACAACTAAAAAAGAACACTTTTTAGGTTGATGCCTAAGAGTATTGCCAGAATTTTCATTAATTGTCGTCTCCAAAGTCTCATTGGTTTTCTTCCACAGTTCATTCTATAACGCTTACGGTCTGTCGATTTTATATATTTCTGCTAGAAATAAAGTGGATTATTCTTGCAGACTTAAAATATTACATTATTCATTAGTCCATACGTGTCCAATCCAATCTAGTTTCCATACCAGATTATGACGGCAATTTGTTATTTCCCAACGTGGGCGGACATGGCATCGTCTGGGGAGTGGGGACTTGTCTCGATAATGTATATTAATGTGTCCCAGGGGGCGGCTGAAAGGCTCTTATACTAGGAAGCCTTATGGATCGCCGTATTAACGGTTACGAAGTATGACACAATAAGGGAAAGAAAAGAAATGGTTTTCTATTACAGGACGGAGTTTTTTACATTAATCTCATATCTAGTCTTAATAGTTTTTTACAGTTTACATATGTCGCGACAGAGTCGCCAAAAATGCAAAAACGAAATGAGATGTATAGAAAAATTACTTAAATTCCTTCATAATAAAGTTCAGTTGAGAGCAGTGGTGCCCTAGTGGTATCGGCTACGACTTACTTGTAGGTCGTAGGCACTTTGGGTAAATTATTTCATCACCACTGCTCTCAAAACTGTGAAGGAAAACATGAGGAAATCGACACATCCGAACTTCTACCAACTCGTTCTGGGCCAGCGTGGTAGATTACGGCCCTCTCCCTCTCACCGAGAGGAGGCCTGTGTCCCAACTGGAAACAATATGGGCTGATTATGTATGTATGTAAAGTTCAGTTTACGCTAAAGCTTCAAACATTTTTATATTCATTCTGAAATCAACTTAATCAACATTAAAGTTGATATTTGTTTGATTTGAAATAACATTAAATGTAGACGTTCATATTTTAATGCTGTCAAATGTTTTCGCGTCTCAGTCAGCCACAGAAGAACCAGTCTTACCAGAGGGGTGTCATATTAGAAAGTAACTGCTACGAAGGTACAAGAGGCAGTCGCTCCAGCGAGTAATCAGCTGCATCCTTTCAGAATGGGAGCCATATAGTTAAGGAAAGCCCGGCTAGGTAGTGATATATGTAGGTACTTATGTCATCATCATCATTATTTCAGCCGAAAGACGTCCACTGCTGGACATAGGCCTCCCCCACGGATTTCCACGACCGGTACTGCGCCTCCTGTATCCAGCGGTTTCCCACGACCTTCACCAGGTCGTTGGGCTACCTTGTCTTATATAATTTGTGTAAAAAAACAGAGAAGTTATCGTTCTAGCTGTTCCCGAAAACCTTGTGTTCGTTGTGTAAACATTTTTCATCGTAATGATGTGCGTCACATTACGCAATGCGAGTCACAATAACGATCACCTTCTACCGTGGTGACTGAACCTGTTACCTAACATGTCAGAATCACACGTCAATTTGCCGCCAACTTAATACACGGCTTCAATCACCCCTTTGGGCACACAATATTGCTTAGATAAACTTTCCATTACCCGTAGGGGTAGGTAAGAACTACACTTGGGCTAGCACGAATGCACATAGTTAACTCAACATAAATTGGAATGCTTTAGAAATTTAGAATGATCGTGTCGTCGTGTATTCCAATCTATTAATCCATACTAATATTATAAATGCGAAAGTAACTCTGTCTGTCTGTTACGCTTTCCCGCTTAAACCTCTCAACCGATTTTGATGAAACTTGGCACAGACAATCTTTAGACCCTGAGAAAGAACATAGGCTACCTTTTATCCCGGAAAAATTTGATGTTCCCGAGGAAAACCTAAAAAGCGCGATATAACCGAACTCCACGCGGGCGAAGCCGCGGGCGGAAAGCTAGTAGTACATAATTGTCCTTGTCGCAAAAGTTTATATGAGACGTTACTTTTATGTCGTGCGTTTGTGATTGGGCCTTACACTTACAGGTACGATCCTACACTTTTGTTTCGTCCACTTGTTAAGCCTAATTCTTATCATTAATCTTTCGACCCCCTTTGAGAGCTCTCTTTGTGCCAATTTACCCCATTTTTTCTATACACAGAGAACAAGTGAAATATTTATTATGATTACCTAATATCTTACGTTCAACAGTTTCAGCATCGAATGTTGACATTAATTTCTGCTATTTACATAAGTAAATAAGATATAAAGAAAATATCAATTAGTTTAGAACATTCAAATAGTATATTTGATTATGTGCTTGGCATCAACATTATTTCTCTTTCTAATATGGAATCACAATTTATCCGGGAAACATAAAATGTGCTGGCTGTCTCCGGAATTTATATAGTCATGATGCCAATGTGGTTCATAAATATTTTCTCAATTTCTTGTAACATACGGTTCTTGGGAAAGTACCATTTATTTTCTTGTCAATATTTCTTTATAAATGGTTATTTTCTGTTTAGATTCGTGATGGTTAATTATTTGTAACGATATTTACCGTGAAGGTGAAGTTTTCAGCCGATTTGCTGTGTGTTAGTCTCACCGTGAGAACTTAGGTGAAGAGAGCTTTTAAATTGTTTCCACAGATAAACCTGACATGCATAACACATGGAAAATGAATAATCTGCGTGACGCATGAGCATGCAAATGAGATATCTATACCTAGGCTCAACACTTTTGTCTTTTTAGCAGGCTAAACCATGGAGTAACTTTATATTTGATCCATGGGCTAAACCATTAAGGGAATGGGATATCCTGGGTTGCGGGTTGGTTAAAAAAGAAACCGTGGCCCTGGCGCACAGGCAAGTGAACCGGGTGGGTTTTAGTCAGTAAAAGTCTGACACGCCTTTCCGCTCCGCCGAGACGCTGGAGAGGTCATTTGATGATTTCCCATCCAGAACAAAAAAACGGAAAGAGTTATTATTGAATTTTATACATATACATAAACACCTGTATATGTTTCTTGCACACAATACTTGTGTAGGGACATACACAGTTATCATTACACGTACAGGTACCGGTACATAATTTCTACGATCTGTCAAATTTCGATAATGAATTTTCAATTTTAAAGCTAAAGTATTAAGGTTCAAAATTGACTGGGAAAATTTGTCAGTTTCGGGAAGCTTGACCTGCTGGCGTCTGTACAACGAAGGCGTCTTGGCTCTGTGAGTTATAAAATTACTGTCTTTTAACTAATTTATATAATGTACGATCCCCTTTTTTATTTGGAGTGGATGGCGCTCCTCCGCTTTGGGTGGAGCGGGAGGACGTGTCAGACTTTTACTGACTAAAACCCACCTGTGTTGATAGCTCTTTGAGGCGCGCGTGAAACACAACGCCCTGTTGACCCAGCCCCGTCCTTACCGGGCGGCGAGCAGTGGGCAGCTCGCCGTCTGGCGTCCGGCGCTGAGATTCCCGCTCCCTCACGCGCTCAGCCTCCTCCTTTGCCAGCATGACTGCGACGACGAAGCAGGCTGGATTGCCATGCACTCTCGCTCCGAACCATGGCATGGACCAGGGTCGGACGCGAGAGATCGCCGCCACGAGGAGACGGCGGTGCTCCGCCCAAGTCGGGCAGACCTCCACCGTATGCTCCACCGTGTCCTCAGGGCGAACCAAACAGCGGTAACCTCCCGCCTTATTTGGAACAGGAAGCTCCCGAAACAGCCGTGTCCGGTGAAGACCTGCGTCAGGCGGAAGGCGAGGGCACATGCACGATACCCTAAAGGCTATCTAATCTAGAAAGCTAAATAACTGAGAAAAACAAAAGTGTATTCTAGAAGCAAACTTATCATTTATAACCTCATTCATCCCATACAGTCGCGTTCACCCCCCATTCACTGTGCGATAGTATCTGTGACGTAATAGCGTTGACGTCAGCACGAGGAGTGGGAAGCCCACGCAGGGACCGGCTGATTTATTAGTTGCGGTGGTTTGGACCTTAAACTTTCTAAGTGGTTAAGTTTGAGCTTAAATGCCGACGTTAGTAGCCTACGGTGATAATAGCGTGTATTACATAACCGTATCAAATATTGCATAACAATGATTATTACTCTATAATGTTATAAAGTTACAAGGTGAAGGAAAACATCTTGAGGAAAATCGCCAACCCTCATTGAGCAAGCGTGGTGATTACGCTCAATCGTTCTCTGTATGAGAGGAGGCCTGTGCCCAGCAGTGGAACGATAAAAAGGTTGATGATGATTATAAAGTTACTAAGTAGCTGTGTCCCGGGATTTCACCCGCATATGTTTCGTTCTCGTGGGAATATCGGGATTAAAACATCCCACATGTTAATTCTGGTTACAAACTAGCTGTGTGCCATATTTCATTGAAACCCGTTCAGAAGTTTTTGTAACAAACATACATACAAACTTTCACTTTTATGTTATTTTAAGTAGGATTTAAGAAGTAGCATTTACTTGACGATTTTACCTTCCCAATTCAGAACACGAACTTTACCTACAATATGGCGTCTGGGTTACCTTTGACAGGCGTGTATGCCACATACTGTCTGCAGGTCAGGGTCTTCATTAAAATTATACTATCGGATTTGAGTTTTGGGGGTTGGGAATTGCTTGATTTAATCAAATCAAATCAAATCAAAATTGTTTATTTAAAATTAACCAACAGTGCTAAGATTTTAATTTAAAAATGAGTTCAAGCGATTCTGAAATATTGACACCAGATTCAATTAAAGACGAGGCAAATTGTGTTATTAACAATCTTTTACCAGAAATCTCAAAAGAAAGATATATAAACACATACAATGATTTTATGAAGTGGCGAGCAGAGAAGAATACTTATAAAAACATTTTCCGAAAGTGTATTTCTTACATATTTTAATGGACTGTCTAGCAAACTACAACCTGTTACGCTATGGAGCCGATATTTAATGCTCAAGAGTACACTTAGTTAAATAGAGTACCTGGTCTATTTAAAACAGTCAAATTAGGACTAACATTCTTATACATATAGTGTTATCCATAAAAAGTTCAGATAAACAACTAGTTTTATTTTCCTCTTATTCGAAATGAAAAGTAGAGTGTTTAACACGGGTAAAAGAATCAATTCCTACTCGGACTATAGACGCCCCCGCTACGCTCGGGCGTCTAAATACCTCGGGATTTGATTCTTTCCACCCTCGGTTAACAATCTACTACATTACATTATACATTACATTACATACTACATTACATTACATTATACAATACTATATTATTTGCAAAATCATGGCAGCAAAATCCCGTGCACAATTGAAATAAACAAATAAAATAATTCCCCCATCTCCGTTTCACCATCGGACGACCCGTCGTACGGCGAGTTTCCACCCTTACGTTGTTGACACCGCTACGTTCTGAACGAAGCGTTTCGCTTCGTCTTTTATACTGCGTACAACAAGGGACTGGAAGAATTTGCCAGCGGCGGTGTTTCCATCGGACTACAATTTGAGTGTCTTCAAGGCTAGAGTGAATAGGCTCTTAATAAACAAGCGCGCTTTACCATCAACATTTGCATCACTGCTTACCATCAGGCGGGACTGCGGTCAAGCGCTAGTTTATAATTTATATAAATAAAACACGCACTAATATATTTTCATTAAAAATGATTCAGTGACGCCATTCGTAATGGCTTCCGTGGCAACCGCCGCGATTTACGAGTTGTATGTTCGAACCGAGACAAGTGCTTTACTTTATGTAAACTGTTTCATCACCATTGCTCTCAACAACGATTTAGGCAAACATCGTGAGAAGATTAGATTACTGTAACCCACGTGGTGAATTACAGCCCACTCCTTTTCGAAGAGAGGAATCGTGCGTTCCATATTATAGATAGGCTGATTATGACACTATTCGACCGTAAATTTCGAACTTTATATGGCGTTCACTGCAGACTTAAGTTAAAAGTTTTACTCAAGTCATAATTACCTATAACCATTTTTTACTAACTAAAATTCACCCGAGTTTCATTTTCCTGTATCCGAGACCACGGTATCACTTTCAAACCTGCGTCCCTGACAGACATCGGTCTTAGTAGACCCAATCACGTACACCTTAACCCTTTTACACCCACATTCAAGATAGGTCTAATCGACCCACGTAGATCCATTTTCCAACAAGTTTAACCCGCTGCTCGCACGTGCCAAGTCCCGGCCTTGACCCTGTCGCTCCTGCAACGCGTAACTGTTGCTGCTACAGGCGCAATTGACCATGGCGCCGTGTAACTTGGCACTTGTATTGGCGCAAGTTGCGAAGGCCATTGCCAAAATAATAGAAGGAGTAGCTAGGGAACTTTGGGTAGTTTGCGCCACAAATAATTAGATACCATATAACGCTACTCGTTTATTTGGAGTCGGCGCTACATTTCTTTTTCTTCCAAACTTCTCTCTATTAACGGCCATTAGTTGTCATCGCTAGGTTGTTTATTCAAACCTGAAACCCAGGTTTGAATAACCTTCTACACTACTTAGCACGGTTTTTATCAACATCATCTCAGCGTTAATCCCAGCGCATCCGAAGCTTTTTGAGCTTTGGAGTCCACATGACCAGTCTAACTGCTCATTTGGCTAAACTTCGATATTTTCCGTGAAGCAGCTGCCGTCTGACCTCCACAACCCGAAGGCGATATTGAAGCATTGCAATTTAGACCAATTGTTGGACTTTTGAGGGCTCCAACAAACCGTAACGACTGCCATTAGATGTTCGTATGGCAACCGGGACCAACGGCTTAACGTGCTTTCCGAGGCACGACTAGACCAGTGCAAATATTCATATTCATGCATACAAATATTTGCACTGCGCAGAGATCGAACCCGCGTCTCCTTGCGCAGCGGCCGCGTTCGCTACCGCTACGCCATGGAGGCTGTCAACACGGCAGCCGAGGCTGTTAGCACGGTTTTTATGACTTGTCACAACATGGAGATTTATTTTATAATGTTGGCTAATTATAGTGAAAATGTAATTATACTGTAATGTAATTCTTCAAAAAGTGATGTTATTTTACTGGTAACGATTGAAGGTGTTTAGTAATTATTATAATTAGTTTTCGAACGCAATAATGAGAAATTTGTACGGAAGCTTGCGAAGTAATTGTAATTGTGTTCTGTCCATTATTTTTTAGTAATGATTCGATATAATACAATACCACCAAGCTTATCAAATTGCAACCATATTTTGTTATCAATTAACCGAATTCATACTACCTACCTATTGTATTATATTTCGCATTACAACCGGTGGGTTTAATTTTCTTATGCTTTACGTCAGTGGGTTTTAATCAGTAAGTCTTGCATGCACACACGCTTCCGCTCCGCCCAGAGCGGGAGGTCATTTGATGATTTACCATAAAAAAAGGGTTTTTTTTTGATCTAAGTGTGATACGCGGGCGTAACATAATTAAATTATATTTATCTCTGTATATAAAAATAATTGTGTTCATAAAATTCATCAATACGCCTCTCTAAGCTCATCTATACTAATATACAGGGTATATCTGACATCGTAACGCAAACTTCGCGAAAAGTCTAGACCGCATGCCACTAATAAAATTATGATAGACATTAATTTATGTCGTTAATGAACGGTTACACAATTTACAGTGTATAAAAAACTGTCGGCTCGGCCTTCGAACGTTGCAAGCGTGCCGCCGTGCGGGTTTGTAGGTATGACGTTGATCCCTGATGTGAACTATATTAAAGCAGCTGATAAGATAGTGTTTCGAGTTTTGCTTTCATTGCGCTTTTTTGTGTAATTAGCAAATTAATAAATTTTTACTTTAAAATCTTAATGGGTTATAAAAGTATAGTAATTATGAACGGTCTAAAGTGAACAACTACATTTTTTTTAAATCATGAAAAAGCCGACGAAAAATTCCGCCACTGGGGGTTCAGAATCGTGTACTATCAGCTGTAGAAGTCCATTCCCACCTTAAAGACTACTGTCGCCTGCGCTAAACCGGCCACGCACACTACCGCATTATTTTTTTTTATCGCAGTCTTCGTCTTTCTTTAAAGTAATGCAAAATTTCGTTACTTCATTTGAAGTTGAGTTAGCGGCCGCACTTAACAATGGTGCTATCAAAAGCGAGCGATTGTGGGTTCGATCCTTATTTTATGCAACTCTTTTTGTTGTTTCATATAATTTAAAATTATGATAATTGATTTGTATTTTAAAGTAAAAATGTTTGCAAATAATATTTAAACAAATAGGAAAATTTATTGAATATTTATCCTATAAAAAGGGTTTTAATATATGTTTTAGTTTACTATAGGGGTAATATAATAAAAAATATATAAAAATAAAACAATAAGCATATTATAATGCAATATATTATAAAGTTATATATTATTCGGTATAGATATACTTATACTAACAAATGAAACAAACGTTGAAACGGCAGCATTGTAATATTTTATATAAAAGTAATCCTTGACAAACTTATGATATTGTTATGGTAAAAAATACAAAAAACATTTTTAGTTGTTAGATATGGAAATTATAATATTATACGTATATTATGATTAAAGAGGTTATAGCTTAATTATTCATTTTCTTAAAGAAAAGAGGATTGAAGCTTAACCTGAATATTATTGCAATCATAAAATAATCTATACTTAGAACACATAATAGTGCTTATTACATTTATAATTTTTTTGCGTGTATTGCATGGTACTAATGCTGCCATCCTGTTGTGACTTTTTTCGGAGTTTGATGGCATGAGATTATAATCTTCAAGCGCTTTCTTAGTTCAAAAGTAAACGAACTTATTTCTTATCGAATTCCGAAATTATTGTTTTTATAATTTACCAAAAGTAATTTGTATTGAAATTGCAAAAGGCGACATCTGTTAGCCATTAAGCCAACCGAACATATTACTGTCACTTAGCTAAATTACTTTAGAGATGGTTTAGAGTCCGTTATTAAGATATTTATTGGTATATATTTAAAACACTCTGTAGGACACTTCTGCACTGTTTTTGTTATAAATAGTTTCTTTTTTGTTTAGCTCGATAAGACTCCACCAGCCTCGCCAATTTATTTTTAAACCACAAATGCAACCTATCTTCTTCGCACGATTTAAAAGTTTATTCAACGGTAAATATTGTCGTTTCGTTTCACTTGTCTCGACAGCTACCTTCGTCCTCCAACCTCTTGACCTTGACCTCCAACGGCTTACAGTATTTCTCTAAAACAATAACAATTTTATTACACACTTGCTACAAGCGATTGGTTTGCACCTTACATAAATAATAATAAAAACAACTTACACAAAAGCCGGTTTCATATGATATTTGAGATATATTGCTGCATATGCCTGCATATTGATTAAAAAGTAAAACTAATAACACAAACTGGTAACTATATGTTCACCAACCAACAACAGCTAAGTAATATTATTTGAGTTATTGTAGCTAATGATAGTTATTGTAGGTAGCGGAATATTTTTTGTGAAGTCGTGATTCAGATTCTTTTAAGTCTACCGTCATCTTTTTATAATGACTCTAATATAGAAAAAATCTTAAAAGAAAGTATCATCTTTAAGTTGCAGATCGGTATTTTTAGATATTTTTGTTGTCAGCATTCATAACTCACCAATAAACATTTGAAAAATATTTCTGTAAGTTATTAGATTCGAACTCGAACCACCTTGAACGTCTATCAAGGCGAAAACCGTTAGGCCATTGAAACACTGTAGACGTTGAAATTAGTAAGTAGTACCTAACAATCATAAGCGGGCAGCAAGTGTATGAGTGTGTATCAAACTTTATTATAGAAGAAGGTCGTAACTACAACTAGTATTGCTTGGCCATAGTTTTGTGAGATTGCAACTCGACTTTTGGTCTTGACTGTACCTACTGGATGCATGGTACTCGTTTGTGCGTCGATGTCAGATACACCCTTTACATGCTGAAGAGTCTGTTTGTTTGTTTGAACGCGCTAATCTCAGGAACTACTGGTCTGTTTAGAAGAATTATTTTTGCGTTGGATAGCCCATTAATCGAGGAAGGCTGTAGGCTATATAACATCATGCTACGACCAATAGGAGCGGATCATATAAAAAAAACATATCGAAACCTACGCGGGTGAAACCGCGAGGCGCAGCTAGTATAGAATATTCATAAAATCATGATATTTGAAGCTAATTCTAACTTAAGCAGAGTTGTGCTGGTTATTGTAATTTTGTAAAACCATAGTTGTTACTATCGTCTACAACCGTACAGCAATTATATTTGCTCCATGTCTACAACATACAACCTTCCACTGTCCTGCAAACGGCAAAAAACGAAAGTTATTAATTTCGCAGCCTACTTTTAGTGCTTTACTCTAGATCGATTACTTATGTAACAAAGATTGTTACTGTGAAAATAATAGGGATTGTTTGTTATACAGAATATGCTACAGACTTAAGAGTGTTCTTTGTTATCCTTCGTTTTGTACCAAAATAATAGGCTTTCACAAAGGCTTAGTGGATTCTGAGGACTCACCTTGTAGCCTAGTTAAGTCCCCGTTCGGGAAGGGTATTTGTCCATCAAGTGTCGGATGTAGCTGGAATCTGTTGCTATGTGAGTAAATTGAAATTTTATTTATGTTTCGCATTAACGTTATTTGAAGTTAAATAAATATCAACTTTTTTTATTGTCAACTAAGTGGATTTCAGAGTGACTAAACGACGTAAACTGGACATTATTTTGTATGAATTAAAGTTTTATTTCCATCAACTCATATTTGATTAAATTTTTGTGAACGCAGATTACATTTTATGGTGAATGAAGATTACATTTTATGGTGAATGAAGATTACATTTTACGAGTTATATTTAAGTTTCATTTAATATAGTCGGTCGTAGGTTTGAACCCAGACGGCGGTTTTTGTTCCTTTTTATTACTAATTAATGCAACTGCTCTTAGCTTATTTTCATTTTAAATTGTTTTTATGATTTTTATATCCGGCGCTTTATTTCTGTAACATAAATGATGTGATCAAATATTTTGTAACATTTTATGATTTAAAAGAGTGCCCATGGAATTTTTTGCCCGTTCTTCTCTATCTCCGCTTTTTTCTCTATCTACGCTTTGGAATGGGCAACGCCTTAGCGTTGAGGGGAAGCGGCGAAGGGTCGGTCAATCAGCCAGATGAAGCGACCCTTCAATAATTCAAAAGTGCCTGTGATTTTCGCTTACTTGAAATAACTGCTTTGATTTTTGTTTTTGAATGTCCCATTGCTGGTCAAAGGCCTGCCTACTCTCCTGCTCTGCTCTTCCCGCGTGGTGTATATAGGACCCTCCTTGTACCCTGTGGCCTAGCAGTGGAAATATTATTGACAAATTATGTAATAACGGGCGAACTTCAAACCACTACTACGGTTTTGTGGGGCTTAGTTTTATTACCGTGTTGTGACAAAATAGTAATTTATTACATTACCCGGGCATGAATTCAGATTCCGGTTGGTTAATAAAAAAAAGCGAAATAAATATAATTAGTCAGGATTCTGACTTTGTCACGATTCTTGTATGCACGGCTTTACATCAACCTGTTATTTCCAGTATAAGCTGACTTCTGATTATACAAAAAACTTATACAATACAAGGTCAGCTAAAATTGGAAATTCATAGCTTGCAGAGCATAGGTAGTATGTACTTAAAAAAGGTCTGTTGAAAAGTCACATGAAAAAGTAGGACATCGGATTGTGGAGCTATTTTTGATTTAGAAGGTTTTAGGCCGAACTGTCTGGACCTGTCTGGAGGTGACCTTGGTCGAATTATTTCCAGAAACAGAAATTTGACTTCAGTATTAATGTCTATTATAGCCATATTTAATTTTCATTGTTATTACAATGAAGAGAATATCGTCGAATTATTATCGCTTGAGAAATTGTTTCCCCGAATTTAATCAATTAGTGTTTTGTGTTCCTACGAGCGTTCAGAATTCATTTTATACTGTCTGTTAATTTCCTCGTAACTTGAATATACATCCAGCGTGATTTATAGTATTATTTTGCACCTAATAAAGATTTTTTCAGTTTGTTTTTAAGCTTTCCTTCAACTGGGCTTAAAATACTCATAATACTCGTATCCAAAAATAAAGTAATAAATTTAAAAAACAGTATACAAAAGGATTTGTCCTACTGTCCTGTAACATGTATTACAAAACATGTTATTGTATTGACCAGATTATACCTTTGATTACATATTTCAGGCCTGAAATATCTAATCATACAGTTTACAAAAATGTGATATTCAACCTGCCTGGCGTCGCTTTTCAAATGAAAAGATCAATTTTGCTGCAGTTCTCATTATTATAGAGACTTACCCATAAATCTTTCTACTTCCAGACCAGCACGGCCAGGATACCGATTACATAAAGCGCTACCTGGGCGAGCTGACTCCCACTCAGGAGTCGCGTCTGCTGCAGCTGCGCAAGTGGATCTCCGAATTGCAGAAAGGCAAGGTGAGCACCTCCGGGGGGTGGTTCAAAGAAGTTAAGACCACGCCACCTAAAGTAAGACTTTGCTCCCGGGTTGAGTGTGTGCGCTGGACATGTTAGACTTGTGTTCGTGAACACACCATTTTTGGGACAGACAGTAGGTAACCCATGTGATAACATGGGTTACCTACTGTCTGTCCCAAAAATGTTTAGTGAAAGTTTTTCTAGTACAATTGCCACTGCTGTGAACAACAGCACGAGAAAGATCTTAAAAACAACGGGTTGCACAGGAGTGCCCGCAAAAGTGCAAAAGTTGAATATTAACCTTATGCATTTTTGATGGAATTTCGCAACAATTGTTTTATTTATCAGTATAAAGGTACTATCACTTATATGGTAAGTGGTATCGGCCGCGACTTACAAGTTTTAGGTAGTAGGTTAAACCCCATCTGGCGCTATACTTTGTGTAAATTATTTCATCACCACTGCTTTCAAAACGATGAAGGAAAACATCCCGCAGAAACCGACAGGTCTTAGAGGCAAAAGTCCGAAGACATGTGACATCTACCAACCCGCACTGGGTCCGCGTGGTAGATTATATCCCACTCCCTCTCACCGAGAGGAGGCCTGTGTCCCAGAAGTGGAAACATTATTATAAGTTGAATTTTTGCCGATATTCCGATAAAAATTAACAGGCGTAAAAACAGGATACTAGAAATAAGTTTAAATTTCTGACTGTACTGTCTCATGCTTCAGGCATATATTTCAAACATGTGCACAGTCGAACTTTATAACCACTTCGAAACAGACTGAAAATTTCGAGCCACACGTAGCCTATAAATTGTAAACTCGAGCAATAGGCTATTTGACAGATTTATAATTTTTATCTTGAATTACTTGGTTGCGGTTAAGAAGTTCACCCAAAGTATTTTTTTTAATTTTAAATACGTATTTCGTAAGAAATATGCAAATAAAAATTCAAAATTCAAATAAGCCGCGAAAACGATATAATCAGCAATATGGCGTTGCGCCTGGTAAGTGACGTCACAACCGGTTTTCGGTTCTCAGTGGTGTTTGTTTTTAATTATTATTTGCTGTTGTTATCTAATAAAATGGTTTACAAGTGGTGTGCTGTACTGGGTTGTACAAATAAATCGATAAAAACCCCCGAAAAACAGTTTATAAGTTTGCCGAAAACGAGCGATGATGCGCGTATGACGTCATCGCGACATTAGCCAATCCGGATCGTTTCACAATGTGTGGCGCGAGAAACAAAAAGCCAAACATATTTTTGTGTTTTTGATATAATAATTGTTATTATTTTTTATTAAAACTCTTGTAAATGATATAAAGAACCCTCATTTTATGCAATTAAAGCAAAAAATCACAAATAATTGAATACTGTCAAATAGCCTATTCCGCTGTGAAAGTGAAATGAAATTGAGCGGAGGCAGTGCCAACACAGAACTAACACATGTGTCGTGTTTTTCCATTGTTATTTGTAAGGAATCACATTTTTTTTTGTCTTGAATTTGTACCACGGCCACGATTTACGACTTATTTGTATTTCCGAACCTATACGCTATACGTCCTTGTCTATAATTTCATCACCACTCTTCTCAAAGACGTAGAACACACCAAGAAAGACAAGTGACAGATATCACTTGTCTTGCGGGTAGATACCCTCACTGAACCCGCGTAGTAGAATATAGCCCACCCCTCTCACCGGGACGAAGCCTATATCCTAGCCGTGAGAATATTATACATATACTCGATATGTGCCATCGATTTACCCGACTAGCTTAAGTTTAGAATGTTTTTGTTACCTAGTAGGTAGTACTGGCACTATTGGCATATCTTTTGGTAAGAAATTGATATTACGTAGCACACATTTGTTATTGATCGTATAGGTAAGGATAATATGATTACGTGAATATGATATTGTGATGGAACCATTCGATTTCTTTACTTCCTTACGACTACGGTGTTTTACTTAGCTGAAAACAACTTAATTATTTTCTCTCTTAAGGCTGACTTTTCCAATGCAAGATAATTTTATCCGAGGAATAATTTGAAATTTTTATATTTCATTACGTAATGTACCCGCGATGTGCTGACATCTCGGGGCCTGCACCCTAATTACATAACACACCATTACTCTAAATTTGAATAATTTGAAATTTTTATATTTCATTACGTAATGTACCCGCGATGTGCTGACATCCCGGGGCCTGCACCCTAATTACATAACACACCATTACTCTAAATTTGAATAATTTGAAATTTTTATATTTCATTACGTAATGTACCCGCGATGTGCTGACATCCCGGGGCCTGCACCCTAATTACATAACACACCATTACTCTAAATTTGAATAATTTTGAAGCATATTGCTAATCCATTCAATCATATATTCGAAAAAAGTGGTTTGTCAACAACGTCAAAGGCGCAATGTATGTTGTGGAGCTGTCAAAATGAAACCCATTGCAACTTTTGTGCTAGCCAATGACGACATTGCTACTTGTTGGAGGTTGTATACCTACCTTAGCAACTAACACATGATGCGCTGTCTGTCGTTATGACAGAACAATATAAAATAAATGGTGTGAAGCTGATACGGTCTATAATTTGGTAAATAATATAAGTACTCGGGGAATGCGCTAATGCTGGATACGTTAATTCTAGGGTCGGCAGACTAAAGCACATAAGTCAAAATTTTCGATATTTTTTTTATAACGCCGTTGACACACATTTTATTCAATACACAAGCTGACTAAAGCACATAAGTCGCACTCAATTATTTCGTAGCGTATCAGAGTTGTGTACTTTATCAACCAGTAACAATTCAATTACACTCTGATGAACAAAAGCACATAACTTGACATATGTTAAAAGGAACACTTCAAGTGACCACTGGCTTGGCTCAAAAACTTTGACTTATGTGATTAAGAACTTCAAGTGGAGCACTTTGTCATGAGAATGAAGGTACTTAAAAATTATTTATGGTCTTAACAGAAATTGAGAAGTGGGTCTAATCTTATGCATACAATACAATTAGTTGTATACTAACTGTTGCATTGTTGGTTTATTGTGAGTGCAATATTTATTAACATGTATGTCCAAAGGGGAAAAATGAGTAGAAATGGCGTTAGCGAGATAACCAGAAGCCGACGAATTATAAAGGAGAAAAGTTTAAACGGAACTTAGAGCAGGCCTTTAAAGGGAAAGGATATACCAGATCAGAAGATGAAGGAATTGCCTGTGTACAGGATGACATGTGAAGAGCGAATATTGGAAAATCGTACGTAAAAATACAGAATGAAAACCTACAAATATTTTTTCACCATTCACGGTAAACGTGATCCGGTATGCTGAGGGTGTTTAATAAAAACTTTTGACGAAACCGATAATTTAAAAAAAACAGTTGCTTTAAGAAAGAGATCTTCGATGGGTGGTACTGTAATCGACGACAAACGCTGAAAAACTATTCCAAAGCTTAAGATATCAGACGAAAAACAACTGGAAATGAAGTCTTATGTCTTGTTATTTCCATTTTATGAAAGCCACTGTACAAGAAGGACTACATCCAGGAAGTATTTGTCATCCTACTTCACAATATAGGATATGTATGAGCTATTTTGTCAAGATCGTAATGATCCACCATCAATCAAACTCTATAGCCAAGAATTTCACAAATTAGGACTTTCATTCAAGAAGCCTCGTGTTGCCACTTGTTACACATGTGACAAGTTTCGGATGCAGATACAGTTGTGTCAAGATGAACAGGATAAAATCAATCTCATATCTAAACATGAAAATCATAAAGCCCAAACTGACGAAGCATATTCTATGAAACGCACTGATACAGAAATTTGTAAAAATGATGACATTTTACAGGTTTACACATTTGACTTGGAACAGTGTTTGCCTACACCATCACTCACATCTTCTGTTTCCTTCTATAAGTCAGCTATGGACGTATAATTTGACTGTCCATGACAACAAAACTGGCAAAGCTGTGTGCTCTGTTTGGTACGAGACAATTGCAGCTCGTGGAGATAATGAAATAGCCTCATGTACCTAAAAACACATTGAAACTGGTGTACCTCGAAACACGAAACATATCATATTTTATTCAGATACGTACATGCGGAGGGCAGAACAGGAACTCTTATGTTAGTTCTATGTTCAGTTAGGTTTTACGGTTCCTGGTCATAGCCATTTAGAAGTACATACAGATCATGGTATTATAGAAGATAGAAAAAAAGAAAACTGCTTTACAAATTTTTACAAATTTATAATCTCACCCACATTATTGGAAACATTTGATACGTTCTAGTAGCAAGAAGTTTACAGTAACAGAAATGAAAAGTGAATATGCTTTGGTTTAGAGAAATTTAGATAATAAAGGCCACCAGTTTAAGTGGCTGGAAAAAAGAATTCGGCATACTTTCGTATAAGGATGCGCTGGATATAGATACGTCATGTTTTAATTACTTATAACTATAAAGGAAGAGGTTCCAGTGTACCTGAAAACTACCTTATTATATCCGTTCAACCTTTACCATTATCAATGAAGAAGAAAAATGATTTAATCTCGCTATTACCCTTAATACCCGATGTTATCCATGAGTTTTATTTAAATCTTCCTACATTAGAAAGTCTTCGTAATACTGCTCCTGACTTCTTAGAATCGGAGGAAGAACAAGAATTTTAAGTAAGATTCAATTAGTCATTAAGATATTAAATATTTAGTTATATTCACTGCTTTTTAAAAATATGTCGAGTATCATAAATTTTATAAATGATTGAACTTTTTCACATAACTTATATTATTACAGTGTTCCTTATAACATAAGTCATATAAATATTAAACTACAATGTTTTCATTTAAATACTAAATGTTATCTGAGAATTATTATTATTTACTTACGTAATTAAAATATATTGTTTAAAGATAAGCGCTTTCTTAATTTTTAAACAGTTTTTATTGTTTCCTGAAAAGTTCGAATTTTTGACTTAAGTGCTTTAGTTTGCCGACCCTAGAATTTCTAACACTACTGATAGTGTGTTACGTAATTACCGTGCTGGTCCTTACCGCAAGCCCGCGGTGAAATCAGTCCTCAGAGCGAATTACACCAAACTTTTATACCTAGAATAAATCGTAGGCGGACAAAAAATTTTGAATTTTCTATAGTTTTTCCATACTCATCGTTCTACCTGTCTAGTAAAAGCAGCCCTTACACATATTCCACACAAAGGCACTTACGAAAAGGCGATATGGAATGCGGCCACGGTTTTAGCTTACCATTCCTTATTCAAAAGAACCGACTAGAAACTGTCAATCCATACCTTTTATTATAAAAAAAACCTAAGTGCTATAAATCAGTCTATGCTTATAATCTTCATCATCATATTTCCAAATCTATTAACCAGTCGTTTAACCACTCACGTCTCACCAGGTTCCAAGTGACACTACTCTTCTCCGATTCCTGCGTGCTCGGGACTTCAATGTGGAGAAAGCTCGAGAGATGCTCTCCCAGTCACTTCTGTGGCGCAAGAAGCACCAGGTGGACCGCATACTCTCGGAGTACGAGACTCCTGACGTCGTAAAGCAATATTTCCCTGGAGGCTGGCATCATCATGACAAAGGTGAGTAAACCAATCTGCATCATAAGGAAGTCTTCCAAGAAATAATTAAAAACTTCTAAATGAAATGCTTCTGGACATGAGCGTCAAAGCTATACATAGCCAGATTCATGCCTGATTATATTTTACGGAATCAGTATTTTGTTTATCAATCTTCGGTTTTAAATCGCAAAAGCCCTATAGCAACTCTTACCAAAACAGTATTGTGTAACCTACGAAATAGGCTATGAAGGTTAAAGAGGCCTTGGATGTAGTAAAATACCATATACCCATATGGAATTTCCATATGGAATATACTGTTATTTTATTGCATCCGAGGCCTAGACTAGGCTTGACACAGATGATGAAGAATTATTTTGGCTTAAAAATCAAAACTTCATGGTAGGTATAGGTACTGCTCGTATTTATTTATAAAACTTTTGTATTTCAGACGGACGTCCGCTATACATTCTGCGTCTTGGTCAGATGGACGTGAAGGGACTGCTCAAGTCCATTGGGGAAGATGGCCTCTTGAAGTTGGTTAGTTAACACGATTTATATTAAAACTAGCTGCGCCCCTACACCCGCGTAACTTTCGACTCCTTGGGAATATCGAGATAAAGTATTCTATGTGTTATACTTGATTATAAAATATCTGTGTGCCAATTTTTATTTAAATCCGCTCAATCGTTTTTGCATGAAAGCGTAACAAAGATACATATACATTCTTAAGAACAAACAAAAATTATAACTGCGCAAATCAACTGAATATCCTACTGGTCCTATTCTACTGGATACCAAGGTCTGGACCAGTAGGATACTCAGTTGATTAAAAAAAATAACGTAATATCCCAATCTTTGTGAAGTTATTGAGCCCAAAGTGTTTACTTGGAAGCTCATGCGTAAACCATGGTCTGTATCTATGGTTTGAAAAGTTTATATATTTTCTGCTTTGTAATCTTTAATGGAATTAGATTTTTGTATCGTCTACTTAGATGACATAGAGTAGAGAACTGCGTCCCCTACGTCTAGTCAGAGTAATTTGAACAATTCATAGAATTTTTGCAGGATTTTTCAAAAATATTCATTATCTTATTTATTGTTTTCCAGACACTTCACGTATGCGAGGAAGGTCTAAAACTTCTCGAAGAGGCCACCAACTCTTCCGAACACGCCGTCCAGTCGTGGTGCCTGCTGGTAGACCTGGACGGCCTCAACATGCGTCACCTGTGGCGGCCGGGCGTGCGAGCACTCCTGCGCATCATACAGATCGTTGAGGCGAACTACCCCGAGACCATGGGCAGGGTGCTCATCGTGAGGGCGCCGAGGGTCTTCCCCATTCTGTGGACTATTGTTAGCACATTTATTGGTGAGTTTAAAAATAATCAAAATATTTTATTTTACATAAACCAACATGGGGTATTTATAAAACGCCACAAGCTAGGTGTACCGTTTTCTGACTGCCGGCAGCCGATATTGTGATTAGATCCGGAACCCATAAACAACCTACGTTTATAATGTAACTTTTCCAGACGAGAACACCCGCAGCAAGTTCTTGTTCTACGGCGGCAAGGACTACCTGCAGCCGGGTGGACTCCTCGACTACATCCCCAAGGACCTCATACCTGATTTCCTTGGAGGTCCTTGCAAGGTAACAACAATTAATTATTCCTGACGTTTATATTACAATTGGCGCATGAAAAGGCCAAAACTAGGAGTAGTTTTTAGTGTAGCACATAAAATTATAAGAAGTAAAATTCTTTCCAAAGAGTAAGCAGAGTTTATGAAGATGATTACTGTACGGATAACAGCAGGTCAAGCTACCTGCATGGGTCTCATACGAAGGCTCAGAGTCACACAAAGGGCAATGGAAAGAGCTATGCTAGGAGTTTCTCTGCGTGATCGAATCAGAAATGAGGAGATCCGCAGAAGAACCAAAGTCACCGACATAGCTCTGCGAGTCGCTAAACTTAAGTGGCAGTGGGCAGGGCACATTGCTCGTAGAACTGATGGCCGATGGGGCAGCAAGGTTCTGGAGTGGCGGCCACGTACTGGAAGACGCAGCGTAGGGAGACCCCCAACAAGGTGGACCGATGACCTGGTGAAGGTCGCGGGAAGCCGATGGATGCGGGCAGCACAAGACCGGTCATCGTGGAAAGCCTTGGGGGAGGCCTTTGTCCAGCAGTGGACATCTATAGGCTGAGGAAGAAGCTACCTGCAACTGTCATCTATATTCCCAATCAACCTTGAGTCTTAATACTTTAGCTATGTCGTTGAAGATCTAATAAAGGAATCTGACGGATTGTAGTAACTAGATGTGCTGTCGTTTGTTCCTAAAATAAAATTACAGTATATTATTGCAATATATTCGCCAAAAGTTTAACTTTATTTTCTACACAATGAAGTTCCATTTACGTTACAATATTGAAACATTTTTATAACTTTTACAAAAGTTCTACTTACCTACTCTGAAAAAAACTTTAATAGGGTATTTGATTAAAAAAAACTAATTAGTCCGTCAGACAGATTTCCAAAAAATACTAGACACGTATTTTTTCTTTTTTCATATAAACAAAAAAATTGACAAATATAATAGGCATCAAAGATCAGGAGTGGTGGCTGGTGACGTCACTGGTCGCTAAAAAGTGTAGCGTGCAGTGACGTCACACGAGTTTTCAACGCGCTGTGTCGTCGTAATTTTTTGTTGAAAAAAGAAAAAATACGTGTCTAGTATTTTTTGGAAATCTGTCTGACGGACTAATTAGTTTCTTTTTTAGTCAAATACCCTATTAGTATCTATATAACGTTGATTTTTGTTTAACCGGAAGCAATAAGGATTTGAATAGACTTAAGATATTATGTTATATTGAACCCTAAGATTAATACAAAGTAATCATCTCTTACAATAGGGGTGAAGAGCATTTGAGACTTTTCACCAGGGTGACAATGACTGGTGATATTGAGGCCGACCCACCACCTATCTTTATTTTAATACGTGATTGTTTTATTTCCGGCCCGCTGCAGTCGGACATTGTTAGCGCGATGTTAAACGTGCCGCATCAGTATTTCGACTCTGTATGCGATAAGTATTGCGTTGGGCCTTCGGTATCCGTGCGCTAGGAACGCTAAGTAGATCTCGAGTATAAACAATGTGATAAACTCTACGGTTAGGAATATGAGAGAATTGTTAGACGCTTCAGTACATGAAAATACTCACCTTCATTAAAATATGACTCTATACGCCACAGTAGGTATTATACATTATATTATACAATATGTAAAGAAAACCCTGTTCGATCCGTGAAGGTATTGTTAGGTATCGATAACTGATTCTAATACTGCCCACATAGACAGGCAAAACTTAAAAAAAAAATCCCCCTAAAAAATAAATATTATTTCGCAAAAAGAAGTAACTTAATACATGTGCGGTAAGCAACCCCATTCCGCGGGCGGCGGGGGGGCAGGGCACGCGGCATCTGTGACGTGGTCGCGTCGCTATTCGCTTATAACAATGCCCCGGCATTCAAACGGTCAATATACGTACTTTTTTACTCCGTGTATTAATATCAGTTTAAACATTATAACTCGATCACAATTAGTAAATAATAGTAACACAGTGATTCGTAACACTGCCAGTGTGTGAAAAACATATGGAAGCCAAAGTAAAGTGTGTAATTTGAACATTATTAAGTGCAAACAGTTAAAATTTTAAAAGTTAACGAATCAGCCGGTGAGTGAATGACAAGTCACTTTACGCGCAGTGCACGGAATTCGCACGGTTCGGCAGTGCGCAGAACCGTCAATATTGCTTGCAGCGGCGACCGAAGACTAAAGTGGCGGCTTTTTTGTTGCTGCCTTACTAACTGTAATAAATAATAATTATTATGGCCGAAAAAAAAATACAATGGGGTTGTTGCAGTAATGAATGTGAGGCTGGTTCAGAAACGAAATCCATTAAATGCCCAACTTGTGCAAAATGTTATCATTACGCTTGTATAGCCCTTACGAAATCTCCAAACAAGAAAGCTACCTGGAAGTGTCCGTCATGTTTAAGCAAAACACCGAAGTTGGGCAGGGACGACTCAACTCCAGTTCGCAACGTGTCTACGACCAGAGGCTCGAAAAGGCAAGCCACTGAATCACCTTCACCTCCTTCTACGTCCAATGACAATGATGAACTGCGTGCCGTTATAAGAGAAGTGATAAAGTATGAGTTGAGTGAAATGTCGGCGAAGTTCAATAACACTGTTGTTGCCACGATTAGCAAAGAACTAGCACCGATTAAGAAGGAAATTGCAGATATTGTTGAGTCGATGTCTTTCATGAATAAGAAATTTGAAGACATAATGAAGGCACACGAGCTGTCTAGGGAGATTATCACAAAATTAGAAGTGGAAAACACAGATCTGAAGCTCACCGTGGAAAGCCTCAGCGACAGACTTGCTAACCTGGAGCAACAGTCGAGATCGAACAACATAGAATTGCAATGTGTACCGGAAAATAAAAATGAAAATGTTTACAACATTGTAACTCAACTTGCGCGTGTTGTTAATTGCGAAATCAATGAAAACGACATATTACACTGCACTCGTATTGCAAAGGCCGGCCCATCAAGTAACCGCCCTCGCTCTATAATCGTCCAATTGGCCTCACCAAGGATGCGTGATCATCTTCTGGCAGCGACAGTTAAATACAACCAAGCTAACCCTCAAGAAAAGCTGAACTGTTCGCACCTTGGATATGCTGGACCAAAATCTCCAATCTTTGTTGCTGAACATCTGTCCCCGACTAATAGAGCTCTTCATGCAGCTGCGAGGATAAAAGCCAAAGAGAAGAATTATAAATATGTGTGGGTCAGGAACGGTAGAATATTTGTGAGGAAGATTGACGGCGCAGAATATATTCAAATTAGGAACAAAAATAGTCTTAGTAAGGTTGTGTGATGGGGGTGTACCTGTTTGTTGTGATTGTTTTTTTTTTTTTTTTACTACTGTAGTTTAATGCATGCATTAGTTTGGAACCACATGAAATTCAACGACATTTTAATATATTACCAAAATTGTAGAGGCCTAAGAACCAAAACGAGTATTTTTTACTGTAATCTAAGTATTATGAATTGTGATGTTATTGTATTAACAGAAACCTGGCTAAACAGTAATGTATTGAGTAGTGAATTGTTTGATGATCGGTATGAAGTTTACAGACGGGACAGAGAAGCAACTGGGGTTCAAAACAACAGAAACGGAGGTGGAGTCTTGATAGCAGTTAATAAAAGGATTAACTCAACACGTATTGATCGCTGGCAAAGTAATTGTGAAGACCTCTGGGTCACACTTGACATATCGACATCTCACAAGTCACGCCAAGTTGCACTCTGTGCCGTCTATCTTCCACCACCAGTATGTCTCGCAACGTTGGATCATTTTATGGAAAGCTGCAACAGAGTGCTTGACTCAAAGGAAATCCCCTGTTATATAATGGGTGATTTTAACCTAAGTAAATTGAATTGGGATAAAACCGCCGTAATTGACTCTCTGCCTAAAACTTGTCAAAATCTCTTGGATTTTATGAATGTGAATCAACTATTGCAACATAATTATGTAAAGAACAGCTCTGGCCGAATATTGGATCTAGTCTTATCAACAGAGTCAACTTGTTCAGTAAACGAGTCTAGCAATTCTCTGGTAGCCGTTGATAAATTTCATCCCCCCCTTGAACTAACTATGTCTCTGCTTAAAACCTGTAATTTGCCGTATAATATGAACTCAAGACCTAATTTTTACAAGGCTAATTACCCCGAAATTAATAATTACTTAAATAAGCTGAACTGGAACGAACTTTTTCGGAATACTTGTGATATAGATGACATGGTAGCAATTTTCTACAAATATTTGCGTGATGCTATTGGGAAATTTGTGCCAAATCGCAAACCAAAAAATTGTCTCTATCCGCCGTGGTTTGATTTAGCATTAATTAAATCTTTAAAAGAAAAAAATAGGCTGAGGGTGCGTTATGGAAAATACGGAAATCCTCTGGATGGGATTGAATTAAAACTGGTATCCAGGCGGTGTAAAAAATTGGCCATGAATTTGTATAACAATTATATTGATGGAATTGAAAAGGACATAAAAGATAATCCCAAACTGCTCTGGAATTACATAAAAGCAAAACGCGGTGGCTCTAGTGGCTACCCTTTGACAATGACTGATGGACAGGTTATAACATCTAACGGTTCTGAAATCTGCGACCTTTTCGCAAACCACTTTGTTACCGTGTACACGACTGACAAGGATACAGATATTAACTGCCAGACACAGTACCTCCAAGCACTACATCATAATAGTCAGGGCTTGAGTACTCCAGTAATTGATCGCGACTGTTTACTAAAGAAACTTAAAACAGTAAACATTAGCAAAGGACCTGGCCCGGATGGCATCCCACCTGTTTTTATTTCCAACTGTGCCACAGCTCTAGTGTTTCCCTTACTAATAATATATAATGCATCGCTGACTGCGGGAACTTTTCCATCAGAATGGAAAAAAGCCAAGGTGGTACCAGTGCATAAATCAGATAAAAAGATACCGTGAGTAACTACAGGCCAATTTCAATTTTGTCCACGTTTGCAAGGATTTTTGAATCTATTATATGTCCACACATTCAGCAACACTTAAGATTGTATCTTACTGATAGTCAACACGGTTTTGTAGCATCTAGATCTACAGCTACAAATTTAGTGTCATTTACGGAGTCCCTAATACAGGCTGTAGATGCAGGCAAACAATTTGACGTAGTATATACAGACTTCAGTAAGGCATTTGACAAAATGTCCCATTCTATACTGATTAATAAACTAACAGCATATGGTATAGATGGGTCTCTTCTGAGTTGGTTCAAGTCATATCTTACTGAACGCGAATTCTTTGTCGTTGTAAACGGTTTTCGATCGGCTGCACACAAAATAACATCGGTCGCCCCCCAGGGATCTCACTTAGCACCTATACTATTTATTATATTCATAAATGACCTTCCTGAATGTTTTCGTTTTTCTGAACCATTCCTGTATGCCGATGACTTAAAATTTGCACGAGTAATCGAATCAAAAAGAGACAGCGAACTTCTGCAAGACGATCTTAACCAAATTATAAAATGGTGCTACAATAATAAAATGCAACTAAATCCAAAGAAATGTTACCATGTAAAGTATACGCGGAAAATTTGCTGTATTGACACAGAATACTTCATAGACCAAGAGCGAGTTCAAGTAGTCGAAACAATAAGGGATCTGGGAGTACTTTTTGACAAAAAGTCACTTTTGTGCCCCATATTGAATATATTATTAAAAAGTCATCAAAAATGTTAGGGTTCCTACTTCGTAACACCAAAGGCTTTCGCAAAAGTAGCACTAAGATAATGTTATATAACAGTCTCGTACGAAGTGTTATGGAGTATTGCAGTGTTGTATGGAGACCTCACTATGCCACTCACATGTTGCGCCTGGAAAGGGTCCAGAAGCGTTTTGTATGGCATTTAGCCTTTAGTGAAGGCAAATCTAAGCGTCTGCCCTCATACAAAGCCCGCCTGTCTCATTTCAAAATGCAAACGTTATCCACGCGTAGAGATATAGCTGATGCTTTGTTTCTTTACAAATTGTTGCGTAATAAGATCGACTGCCCCACTTTATTGAGGCTTATTAGATTCCACGCGCCCTCTAGATATCCTAGGAATAAGATTACACCCCTGTGTCCGCCACTTCGAAAGTCTGTGCTTGGTGCAAATTCCCCGATTTCTAGATTATGCAAAATTGTTAATAGCCGTAGTGACTTGGTAGATATACACCACGACACCATAAAGAAATTCCTGCGAGCTTTTATCAATAGTCCAATGGCTACTTAATTTTGTACTTTTTTTTGTTTTAGTGTTCAGGTTCAGTTTGTTCTTTTAATTTACTTCGATTTCCATTTTCAATTATTTTATTAATTTTAATCCTCTTAAATCATAATTCGTTAATTAATCTCAATAATTATTATAATTGTCAATTAATTGATATCTAATCAGAATTTATATACAAATTATTATTGTTATGTTATTTATTGTTCAATTTCCCGCCTTTTATTTAATTATTTTTTGTATGTGTGCTTTCAATTTTAATATTCATTAGTTTTAATTATGTATGTAATGTAAGCCGTTTTTTTTTTGTGCATGTGGAGTTAACCTGTAATTAATTGTTGCACTTGTAAGTGTTACTCTAGTCATTCAATCACAATAATGTACAGTGTAAACAATTGTTGGTTAACCTAAATAAATAAAATAAATAAATAAATAAAAATAACAATACCGGTGTTGTCAATTTTTTAAAAATTACCAAATTTCGGGGAAATTGGAATTAATTCCTCGGAAAAAAGGATTATTTCAAAATTCATTAGTATTGTTACTATGATGATTATGTAAAATTTTATATTATATTTGGTCGAGTGTTTACCTAACCTGTATTATCCTTATGGGTCGGACAGGGTTTTCTTTACATATTGTATATTTTATATAGGTACCTAGTCTACTGAAGGTAAACAAAACAATCATGCGCTCAAAAATCAAAATTGTTTATTTCAAATTAACCATCCGTTGGTGCTTTTGAATAGTCAATGTCAGTCCAAGTTAGGTCAGTCCAAGAAAAGTGAAGCTAAATCCTTAGAGACTTAGTTAACATATTAAATGTAACGCAATTGGTTAACTAAATCACTTGTTTTTTTGTTTACCTTTAGCTGTGTACCTTAATCGATAAGGTAAGTAATTGTAATTAAAAAAAAAATGTTTACTGCTTGCCACCCGTTTTCTGAATAATCTTGAAGAATGCTACGCTTATTAATATACCTAATTACAGACAGAAAAAAGTACTTACTACTACCTACCTACCTACCTACTTCACCCTTTTCCCGTATTTTTTGCAGACAGAGTGGCAGAGTAGTCTTCATAATTTATCATCTCTTTATTTATTTAAAAATATTCTCTATTCGCATTATTGAGGAATCACTCATAATATACATATTTAAACTAGCTAAAAACACAACTAAACTGTCTTCTCTTAGATATAATGTTAATAAATCGCGGATACCGAGGTCTGACCGCCTATCTGTCAGTGTATTGCCATGGTGCCAGTCAGTTCAGTCAGATTCACGTCGGACCAACACTTGTGCTACGAGATACTCTGTGTTCATCAGCACCTACTTACATTTCTCACAAGCCTATTGGTCACTATCATTACTAGGTTCTAGAAGGTCACTGTTTGTTTTCATCACTTTGGCAAGACTATAAGTTAATTGTACGAATAATCGAGCTCAGAACCAGTAGAAACAATCTTTGTTCGCATTTCTTTAAATAAATCCTCTTTTTCTGGGACGAATGGTACAAAATACCGCCAGAAACAAGAAAATTCTTAGAAATAGGAGAATTTTTGAAGCTACATGTAAATGGCATACGACGTTGCCGTGCGAAGCTGTTACTGATTTTTATGTACTTTATATACAATATATAAAGAAAACCCTGTCCGATGCGTGAAGTCATTCCTAGGTATCGATAACTGATTCTAGCAAAGACTACAAAGCAGGACTAAACTTAACAAAAAGATCCCCTAAAAAATAAATATTATTTCGCAAAAGTAGGCCACTTAATACATCTGCGGTAAGCAACACATGCGCGGGCGAAGGAGGGCAGGGCAGTCGGTACGCGGTTTCATCACATCGCTATTCACTCATAATAATACCGTCAAAAATTGTGTTGTCACTTTTTAAAATAGTACCAAATTATGGGGAAGTTGGATGGGTCGGACGAGGTTTTCTTTACATAGTGTACAACTTAAGCCCTGTAAAGGATTATGGTTTTTTGGCGGATACTTACGCGTAAGTTGCATGTATACTTAACCGGGGTCATGTTAGACTTCATAAGCAGTTAGCAAAAAAGCCCAACACATATCTATGCTCTTTTTTAGAAAAACCAGCTTAAAACACTTCAGTACACACCATATAATTCTACAACACACTTCACCTAGCGACCACCGAGCTAGACTCACATACATGTCTCCCCACCTTCCTTGTCACCATCTGTGACCACGTCTCGTGTCCACAGAGCTTCGTCCACGAAGGAGGACTGGTGCCCAAGAGCCTGTACGTCAGCGGCGCCTTCACGGAGCGCGAGGGGGATCCTCTCAGTGAGGATAGCATCTACCGCTCCGTCAGCCTGGGAAAAGGAGAGGTATGTTGAATTTAACACTGGATTTACAAAATATTTTTTTTTATTAATTATAAACTAGCGCTTGACCGCAATCCCGCCTGATGGTAAGCAGTGACGCAATCGTTGATGGTAAAGCGCACTAGTTTATTAAGAGCCTACTCACTCTAGCCTTGAAGACACTCAAATTGTAGTCCGACGGAAACACCGCCGCTGGCAAATTGTTCCAGTCCCGCGATGTATGTGGTATAAAGGAGGAGGCAAAACGCTTCGTCCGGATCATAGTGGTGTTAACAACGTAAGGGTGGAAACTAGCCGTACGACGGGTCGTCCGATGGTGGAACGGAGATGGGGGAATTAAATCATGCAATTCCCTCGCACACTCCCCAAAATGTTTCCTATAGAACACCGAAAGGCTCGAAAAAGATCCTTTGTTTCGTCATATCCACATTAAATTTCCATGTCACTGATGACATATTATTTCCTCCAGGTCCACGAAGTAATAGTAGTAAACCGCGACCCTCAAAGCGTGCTAACTTGGGACTTCGACGTGCTTCGCCACGATATCGCCTTCACGGTGTACCGGAGTGAACATGAACTCAGCGATCCACCTGCAGACACCTCTGGTATGACTTCTATGGTTTTCAGGTTCTGAGAATACTGCTGTATTATAGCCTCACAGACAAAAGAAGGCGGAAATCTTTAATAAAGTGTTAAAAAAGGTTTATCGTTAACCTTTATACGATCAGAAAGTATTTAGTCAACAGCAATGTATGATTTGTCTTTATGCAAGAAATTATGTCGTATGATGATTCGTTTACATCTTTAACATAATCCAAAGTTAACTCAACCAATTGTTCAACATCGTAAAATAACCGTTAGTGACTATTAGATCAACTAAAAATTTATCAAAAATAACATTTTGCAAATGTTTCACCTAATGGTTATTTTTTCAACTAATTTAATTGTTTTCTTTTTATTGTTATTTTTTTGAATTCGCCGTTAGCAATGATAAATTGTTTTTTCTTTTTTAACAAAAAACTTATTTTGCAATAAAGTAACAAGTTATTAGTTATTTTAAATTGATTAATGGATTATGGTTCAAAAAATTGACCCTTATTCAAATAGTTTTAAGTATCACCACATATTTTGAAACTCGATATTTAGCATAAAAGCATTTTCATCACATTTCTTTAAATTATCACATTTTTGTTGTTTTTGGTTTTCTTGTAGTTTGGATTTTTTTTCTTACTATCCTAATTATTTTAAAATACCCACCTTTTCAATTATTTTGTTATCTACGGCTTTTTTTTATTTGTTTTATGTTGCCCATAACACCAGCTATTCATTTCAGCCCTCTGCGTAGGTGGCGGAGACGAGGCCAAGTCGGTGCTGGATCAGAAGAGTTGGCGGGAGGGAGAACACTTCCATAGGGTCGAATCTACCCTCGTCTGCCATGATGGAGAGAGCATACAAGTACGATTGATATTTTTGAAACTGAAAATTTTTCCATTCATTAGCCTTATATATTACGATAGGTTTTTTTTATGGTATGGTTAATTACATGATTAAATCGAATAGCCGAATTCTGGGGCGAGTTAATTTAGTCGGTTAACTTAAGTCAATGGTTTTTTTTGGTTGCATCTCGTTGACTTGCAAAAGAAATTTTTCGATAATAGCTCACGGGTCAATGCGTGCACTCCTCTATGCTTCGGAAAGTACTTTAAGTCATTGGTCTTTGATTGTCTTTACGGGTAGTCAGAAGCTTTAAAATCTGATAGGTACTATCTTACCACTTGGTAAGACTGGGTGTTTTGCTGCATCCGGTTAGACTAGAAACCCCAACATAAATGGGAAAAGCCGACGCATATAATTGTCATAGCTAATATTTACACATCCTTATGTATCACGTCGGGGTCACCAGTGTGGAGGTATGAGGAGCAGCGTGTAAAGCTCACTTATCCTCCATAGAAAAGGGAGGACCTCCGATCAGACTGGGACTGTCTGGCCGGTTAATGTCGTGAAAAACTTTGTTTGCGAGATGCAGGATTTGTGTGACGTCAGTATGACGCTTTGCTCGTGTTGTAGGTATCGCTACATATGCATTACTATAACTTTACGGTTTTCTTTACGGATGTCCCTCTGATTGACGTCTTCTCCTACCCATTCTCACCCGGTGTGGTGACTCGCAGGGCTCGCACGTGATGCTGGAGAGCGGCAGCTACGTGCTGCAGTGGCGCTGCGACGTGTTGGACAGCACGCACCGCTCGGCACAGCTCATGTACTTCCACGAGACGCTCACCAGCCACCACTACAAGTATGTATTACTATGTTTGTAGCGCTGTTTATGTTTAACCACCATCAATGTCATCACCATGCTTATAATGTGTATCTCACACTCTCAATGTTTAATCAGTGCATATCAAACATTACTGATTGGAACTCTCTTTGATATACCCAGGGTTTTGCTATAAAATCTTGATTTAAAATAGTGTCCTTTGGAGTTTCTGGCCCGGACAGTTTGAAAGTGTAAATGGCTTGATTTAAATAAATTTATGCTCGCAAAAATATTTGTAGACAACCCCAATGATGGTAACTACAAATGGTATGCTATTACTAAAGCTGAACTCTTTTCTATTTTATCCATATTAACAGGACTTATAAAACTAACAAAAACCGTGTGTATATTAAATAAAAGTATTTATTTTTTATTTGATTGTGATTTGTACCGCATGTATCCTTGGTAAATTTGCGTTACCAAAATTTAGCCTTTAATGTCGAGACGACTTCATAACGCCTCAAAACCTAATCTTTAATCTCGAGACGACTACATATCTACATAACGCCTCAAAACCTAATCTTTAAGCTCAAGGCGACTCCATAACGCATCAAAACTAACTCTTTAATCCCAGGACGACTACATAACGCCACAAAACTTAATCTTTAATCTCAAGACGACTTCTTAACGCCTCAAAACCTAATCTTTAATCTCGAGACGACTACATAACGCCTCAAAACCTAATCTTTAAGCTCAAGGCGACTCCATAACGCATCAAAACTAACTCTTTAATCCCAGGACGACTACATAACGCCACAAAACTTAATCTTTAATCTCAAGACGACTTCTTAACGCCTCAAAACCTAATCTTTAATCTCGAGACGACATCATAACGCCTCAAAACCTGGGCCTGTAGCCAATGTAACATCGCTTCGTAGCGAAGCGAAATCGAATACCAAACCAACCAATAACGAAAACGATGGACCACGCGACGCGATAAATCACGTGATCAATCGTTCCCGCTATTGGTTGGTTTGGTATTCGATTTCGCTTCGCTACGAAGCGATGTTACATTGGCTACAGGCCCTGATCTTTCATCTCAAGACGACTTCATAACATCTTAAGACCTAGTCTTTCATCTCAAGACTTTTTCATAACGCCTCAAAACCTAATCTTTAATCTCGATAGGACTTTATAACCCCCCAAAACCTAATCTTTAGTCTTGAGATGACTACATAACACTTAAAAACCTAATTTTTTAATCTCGAGACTATTACATAACGCCCCAAAACCTAATCTTTAATCTCGAGACGACATCATAACGCCTCAAAACCTAATTATTCATCTCAAGACGACTTTATAACATCTTGAGACCTAGTCTTTCATCTCAAGACGATTTCATAACATCTCGAGACCCAGTCATTCATTTCGACCTAATCTTTTATCTAGAGGCGTCTTCATAAGGTCTGAAGATCTAGTCTTAAAACTAATATCTCTAATTACTGTTTATTTTTGCACTACAGTTTGGCTAAGTCAGCTTCATCGGACAAGTCGGGCCTCGCAAGCCCTCCTGAGAATACAAACTCGACATAATATCATAGATTGTATATATCATAATTAATAAGAAAGCCATATCAAATTGTTGTAATATATATTTATAATATATTTTAAATAACAACAAAGCCTATTCATGTGATGAAATATGTTTATGATATCATGACCGTGTATCAACGTGCCAAGAAAAGATAGGATAAGAAAAAAACAAAGTTGGTATTAAGAATTTGAATATCGGATCTTATTTAGCATTGCATTTCAGTATATCAAAATCTTTTATCATAAATTATTTACAGCGATGTGGTATTGTATTGCAACTCCGTGATAATAGTTATGATGCAAGTGTACAATGTATTTACAGTCTCGAGCATAATAAGTGTACAACGTGTAACAAAAAGGGTATATACATACCAAGGGCATGGAATCTTTAGATGATATCAAACGATATCGGAAGGGTTTCAACTCAAAATAAAATACTCCCAAATTTTCGGTTTCGTGTGTTTCTTAAAATCAAATCATAACAAACATGGCAGCACACTACATACGTTAATAACTACTCGTTACCCGTCACGTTACTTGCCAAAATCCGATAAATGTCTTCAATATCTCTGTGCGACTAGTATGATAATAGCCTATCACAGGCAGTGTTTTTCCTCATAACTTCCTAACATAAAGAGATAGGATTAAAAAACCCTTCCAATATCGTTTGATATCATGTAAAGATGCCATGCCCTTGTTATGTATATACCCTTTATGTTACACGTTGTATACAACATTATTTTATGTTTATGCGAAACCCGAAACACGTGTCCAGTATTTTTAAGTAAAGAATATACGTACAAAATTTCAAAAAGATACAATGAAAAACAACAAAGTTATAAGCTTGCTATTCTACTGGGTTGTCCCAACAAAAATATGGTCAAAGCTCCGCTCGGGCGAGCGAGCGCGGTGCGTTGACCTCTGGCGACAGCTATAGCGCGCGCGCTTGTACTATGATCTATCGTAAGTTGCATGTGCGCGCTCGGTATCCACACTGCAACAATTTCTATATGTATTTGGGAAAATATAAATAACACGGTGTAAAAATTATTGGAATCGATTCAGTTGCTTTTTCTGAACAAACTATTTCGCATGTCAACAGGTTTTGCATAATCAAAAAATAACGTCGTAATAGCCAAGTGTATTATTATTAAATAATACACTTCGCTTTATTCAAAAGCAATCTATTCCTTTTTCGAATGAATTTGTGTATTATTATGAACACAGCATTTTCGATTCCATAGGTTTATGTAATGTGTATTTCAACGTAGCATACATTATTTCCCGAAAAAATCCAATTGAATCAATCAAAGTATTAACATATTGGTGTTTGTGACAATCCTTTTTCAGTTATAGGTGTTTCCTCTGATAGCCGAAAACTAATTGCAGCCTTATTTTGATGATCATAAAGATTATTTTATGACAGACGGTTCAGTGGCAGCAACCCAACATCAACCCTATTATATCGTCAATAGAGTTCCTTGTGTTTGTGTGTTGATGTGTGAACGTGACTGTAGATACACTGAAAGAAATAGGCACCAAATCCTGTTCCCCCACAATTAACGTGAGGTTTCTCGGCAGGGGCTCGATGTCCAGCCTGCAGTCCGGCACCAGCGGGTTCTCGTGCCTGAGCACCGCGACAGGCAGCAGCTGTCCGTCGCGGTGATGCGAGCCGCCCGCGACGTGCGCGCGTCCCTCCTGAGGCCGACTAACGTTCCGAACTCTACTCACACGTGTTGCACGTGATTTGACCATCTTCGGTCTTACATCGACGTTACAGTTTGTTTAGTTCAAAGTTATTTCGTCTACGAATATAACGAATTACTTATAAATTGAAAGTTTCAGTTTTGAAGTTTATAGTTCTAAGACTGTGTGAAGGGATAATCAAATACAATATAACAGATATATTTTTATTGTAATTGACGATGTTGTATTAATGCGTATAGACAGACAATCGCATTTTGTGCGGGCATGTCGTGCAGCGGGCAATGTTATGACTACAAAGATATTTTCTGGGGATCCAGTAGAACCGATGTCTACCAATCCACGGGTTATTTGACAAACATACGGCTGCTGGCCCATTGGCAAGTGAAGGTACACCGGTGGAATTTAGTCGGTCGGACAAGCCCTTCTGCTCCGCCTAGATTAGGAGATGTCATTTGATAATTTCGCGCACAGAAAAGTGCAATTATTTTGTGAGATGTATTGAATAAACAAGATGACGTTAGTTCCGGTTTTGGCCGCTTGTCTAAAGACCCTTGTCGAGCTAGAACTGTGGAATCAATCAATCATAAAATAATTTTTCTACCATTGCCCGCGAGACTGTGCCCTCTCAATACAATGCGTATTATTAGTGACAGGATCTCATAGCGTCCCTGAGATTACATGTAATCTGTGTGTTTACATCAAGGCGTGTTCAGACGGGGCGACTTGTTGGGCACAAGTATATCAATAAATTGTGATGACTTATTATTTTGGATTTTCAAAGTGTTGATTAGATAAATATTGACGAGTTCGTACTCAGAAGGTTTTTTTTTTCAGGCTAAATGGTGTTAGCCTCCTGTTTTTTTTAATTTTGCCCCACACTAGGTCTCAGGTATCGTGGGGTCGTTTACAAACATATACAATCACATACACAAACAGTCAGACCCGAAACAACTACTGTCTGTGTGGGTGTTGGATAGTTTATATAAAATTGACACCTCTTCTTGTGGGAAATTAGTATGAATCTCTAGAAACCAATGCAATCTCACCCTATTGTGGCATTTTAAAACTTATGGTAGCTAAATCTTGTAGTACATTTAAAATAAATCTAAAATCTGCCAACAATCACTTCGTCTGAGCAAGCTACTGAACAGTGTGACAAATCGTAGTTCGTATATAATATTCCTTACTATCGTAGTCGTGAAACTTGCTAACTAAAACGAAGCTTGACAAGCGTTTCGCTTGCAAATTGCAATCTTATACGAAGAATATAAAGTCTATTTTTCAACGAGTAGTAAAATATACGAATAAAATGTTTGTATGTACATTTAATCGGTCGTAAATAATGCATGTTTATATACGTCGAACAATATTACAAAGATTCAGTAAGTTACTGTATGGATATGTTGTATGCATAATTATATTGGTACATTATTGCTAATTTAAATTGAAAAATTTAATGTTTAATTTCTTTGATATGGGATGGCATTCATAAGCCAATCTTGAATCCTGCCCTGTAAACTTTAGTGGTACCGAAAACACCACATAGGAGTTGCCCAGTGAAATAAAGAATTCTATTTCACTTGGCAACTCCCTAAAAGACCAATATAGGCCAGGAGTAGCAAGGGCTTGAACATGTTTTATTTACATGCATCGTTAAATGTGCTAAATATATATGTACTATAGCCAAATTAAATGCTCAGAATAATATGTAAGGTAACACAAAAGTGTCGGGTACAAAATTGTGTAAGAAAAGTGGCTTTTAGTCCAGGAGCTAGTGACAAAGTGTCAAAATAATAAGACTATAAAAATATAATGTTTACTTTATTAAATTTCCATTCCTAACTAGCTATAATAGTAAAGAAGAATATTTTTATACATGGCTTGTTTTCAAATTTTTGGACAAAGCTCCTGGCCTATTAACGCCAAAATGTGTCTCACTTAGCGATAAAATAAATACACAATATCGGGAACCATAATTATAATTAATAACAAACTATGAACATTCACTTTATATTTTCATACTAATCTTAATTATACAATTATGAACTACATACATTTTTCCTTTTTAAAATAAATGGCTACATATCTTGCCGGTCTCAAACCAATATAAAATGGCGTAATTTGCGTCGACTCGCACGAAATGACTCATGAATTTGAGTCGACTCATTTCAACTCAAGCGGTTTTTATGTAACTGAATATAACGTAATTTCGGCGACGCACTTTGAGCGTCATCTCACGTAGTCCCAATCTGCTGAGCCCAGATAGGGCCACGATCCCAATCTGTTCTAGTCTTCAGTTCTTCTTTTTAACGACCGAAGTTTGACTTCTTTTCCAACATGGTGGTATAGTTTTACCGCTGAGTGTGACATGGTATATAATTTACGTGAAGCGTAAGGATTGTAACTCAATATTTGAGAGTGATCGCTAGTGACATCATTTGATAGTTCAACGAACAGATTGCACATATTTTTCCGTACATAATGATATATGTATAGTATTATATAGGTGTATGGTTAAATGTTGAAGAATTATTCGGTTTTGGACTTAAATATTACAGATTACTTTTTGGCGATAGCTTTTGAGTAAAATGTTTTTAAAAACCTGTCGCTGAAACTGATGGAGCAACTGGTATTTTAAGTACAAAATCGAGTATAATTCTTTACATACACTTACTAAACGCTATTTCAAAATGATTACATTTAGGGCTGATTTTTCCATAAGCCGTTTTCTTATAAATAAATGTCATAATTTTAAAACTATTCCTAGAATGAAGTTATCAGATGAATGAAAAGTCAGCCCTTAGTGACAATAGTATGACTTAAATGTGTGTTACTAAAAAAATGGTTTCATTATTAATAATAATATTATTGTTAGAACGAATTCAACTGTTTATATGATCACAAAGACAATTTTGTTAGTATTGTAAGAGCTTCATACACATGCATTTTAAAATAATGTTACAGCAAATTTTTGATCATTTTGGACAGATTTCATAATTATATTTCATGAAAACAAAACCTGAAAGATTAGATATTGAAATATTTAATCTGGCCTATCAATAAATCACTGTTCAATCTATCAATAAACCTTACTCCGTCTAAATAGAGCTCATATTGAATCACCATAGTAGTAATTATAGGTAAAATCAATTATTTTTCAATTAATGTTAGGTGGAATTGATATCTGATATGACCGGTAGATGGCGCTGTGCCGTGCCGTAATCAAGTTTTTAATGAAGAAATCTTGCAAAGTGTAGTACATTATAATTAGTCATATTGCTACACGGCATCGAAGGTTGTCGGGGCCGTAACGGATTTCATTAGTCAGTTTTAGACACAAGTAATTAAATAATTCTTTACACATCGTACAAAGAAATATTTGTAAATATTTATTTTTATATATATCTATTGTATTATTCTTTCAAATACACATATTATTTTTTTTATTTAATATATAAACTTCTTTAAAAAAATACCGACTACATCTTCGATTTTCCTAATGCCTCATAAAATCTCTACTTAATAATAAATGCGAAAGTAACTCTGCCTGTCTGTTACGCTTTCACGTCTTAACCACTGAACTGATTTTATTAAAATTTGGTACAAAGATAGAGTTGACCTTGAGAAATAACATAGGATAGTTTTGATTCCGGACTTTTGAAGAGTTCTCTTGGAAACGCGATATAACCGAACTCCACGCGGGCGAAGCCGCGGGCGGAAAGCTAGTAGTTTATAATTATAATACAAAGACATTAGCTTCATTAATTTAATAAATACAGTACTATGTATTATGTATAATCGTTTACCTAACTTTCGTTTTATCACATTAATTTTCAGCTTATGACACCCAGATAAAAATGACTCCTTTCAGATATAATAATATTGATATAAATGAAATTTAGGTTAACATTTACTATCTACTTAACATTATCAGCAAATTGTTTGCTTACATCCTACTTTGAATCTTTAATAATACGCCATTAATTAGATTATCTCACCATTTCAATAAAATAGCTAGTACTATATTCACTCGGCAAACCTGGGTTTGCGAAAATACCTAAAATAAATATATTGTCAAATTCATGTCAAGTAAATAATTTTGCCAAACACAGCAATTGGCATAAGATTTTATGGAGCTTCAGTAAATAGTGTTCACCACCTCGTACACCCACAACACACGATGTGCCTCTGCAACATATTGGCCTCACCCCCCACCATATTCGAAGTTAAACTTAACGACTTTCCCCCTTATTCATAAACGCTGCTTAAAGTTAACTAGTGATTAACTATTGTTTAACGATACATATTTGACATTTGCAAGTCACTTACCTTTAATCATTGTTTATCAATAAACCCCTTAAACACTATGGTATTTATTCATAAACGATGAGTTAAGTGACGTGCAAACGTAAAAAATGTATGGTTAAACAATAGTTAATCACTAGTTAACTTTAAGCAGCGTTTATGAATAAGGGGGATTATGTCAAAGTCAAGATACAATAGATTAATAATAAAATCAGCCAAGTGCCAGTCGGTCTCGCGCAAGAAGGGTTATGTCCCATTATCTATACAAAACGTAAGAGATAATTTTATTCTGTTTTTAGTATTTGTTGTCATAGTGTCATCAGAAATACAACATCTGTGAAAATTTGAAATGTCAAACTATCACGATTCATGAGAACAGCCTGGTGATGCACAAACAGATAGTGGAGTCATAGTAATAGGATTCCGATATCAAAACTAAAAAAGAACATTTAGCATCAAGTTACAGATTTGCAGGAACGCGATGACTGTCGCATTCGCCAGGTCAGCGTGTTCTCGTTGAGAAAGTCCGAGGTTGTTTTATCAGGTTTTTTGAAACCAGGTGAAAATCGTAATAACTCAATATAATAAGTAATAATAATAAAATAAAAGATTATTTTTTCATCAATGATGCAATCAAATATAGCTTTAACAATTATGTAAATACGATGCATATCGCTTCAGCAAGTTTTGGAATTGAAATAATACTGTGTAATAATATTCTAATACGAAAAACTATAATATATACATGTTAAATATTTAGCGTGTGGTACAGGGACATTGTATTTTTTTTAATTTTAAGCACAATTTTACACTTAATAATAGTTGACCTGAATTCAATTTACAATATTCATGTCGTGGTTTATATTTTTTACTATTTTTTTCTTTTTGATCTTAATTTCTACTAAGTAAAATACCAGTTAATACGTTATTAATAATAAGTATTAAATTCTAAGTAGCTAATAACTAACACAGTTATTAGGATTTTCGATGTCAAATGAAGATGTTACTTTAGAATTTGCCTCCATATAGTAATTTGGAAATCGTCAACTACAACATACATACTAATAAATAATTAGTTTTTTAGTAGATAAATTCTATCAAGTAATTCTTATTTTTAAGTAAATGGAATTCTTTAGCGTTGTGATTGAGCAATTTATTTGTTATTTAATAAGTCACAAAAATAAATGTATATGTTTAAAAAGATTAATAAAAAATGATAATATTGTAAGCGCGAAGTTGATCCTATCGAAGTGTTATTTATTTAAGGATTTCACGTTAAGAACAATAAATATAATGTTAGTAGAATTTATTGAATTATTGAAATAAAAGTCTAAATGATAAATGAACATAAATGTTTTATTTTCATCCCAAACTATGCACATTAAATACCTTACATAATAAGGATGTTGACAGCCTCCGTGGCGTAGCGGTAGCGAACGCGGCCGTTGCGCAAGGAGGCGCGGGTTCGATCCCCGCACAGTGCAAATATTTGTATGCATGAATATGAATATTTGCACTGGTCTGGTCGTGCCTCGGAAAGCACGTTAAGCCATTGGTCCCGGCTGCCATACGAACATCTAGTGGCAGTCGTTACGGGTTGTTGGAGCCCTCAAAAGTCTAACAATTGGTCTAACTGCAATGCTTAGATGTCGCCTTCGGGTTGTGGAGGTCAGACGGCAGTCGCTTCACGGAAAATATCGAAATTTAGCCAAAATCAGCAGTTAGACTGAAGAGGACCCCAGACTCCAAAGCTGAAAAGCTACGGATGCGACTGGAATTAACGCTGAGATGAAGAGAAGAGAGAGTAAATAAGTGTTCAAGAATAAAGAAATAAGTGGCCGTTTAGTGTTAAGATGATGCAAATCATTTATTGCAAACAAAAGAAATACAAAGAACACGTGTTAGTTATTCTATAAGTGCATGTGCACCGACACTACAGGACAATCCTACTGTACACAAACCACAGCCAAAATAATAAAACAGAACTGCAAACTAACATAATTCTCAAAAAGGCAAAAAGCCCTCAAAAGTCTAACAATTGGTCTAACTGCAATGCTTAGATGTCGCCTTCGGGTTGTGGAGGTCAGACGGCAGTCGCTTCACGGAAAATATCGAAATTTAGCCAAAATCAGCAGTTAGACTGGTAAAGCGGACCCCAGACTCCAAAGCAGAAAAAGCTGCGGATGCGACTGGGATTAACGCTGAGATGATGATGACATAATAAGGATGTCATCCCATAAACCGGTTTCTGTAAAGACAATCCTGATCCTACATACCTGAATTTGTTAACAAATTGTCAAAATGCTGAATTTCACTGAAGTAACAACAGTCTACCAAATTCAAGACTAAGTTTCACAATCCGTCTGTACTGCAATAAGCTTAGACACTTATAAAAAAAAAAAAACTATTTTACAGCCCATTCAACCGATTTTGACTTCTATTGCGTTAGTGGTATAACATATGGCAGCTGTAGTAAATAGTTGGAGTTGTAACCACTTCTTTGTTTTTGATGCCATCGTCATGCATACGGAATAGAAGTCAAAATTGATTGGACGGACACTGAAATAGGTTTGTTTAAGTCTTATGAGAGGAGACCTGTGCCCAGCAGTGGGACGATAAAGAAAAGGTTGATAATGATGATGATAATGATGAAGTCTTATTTTTTTTTTAATAATTATAAACTAGCGCTTGGCTGCAATCCCGCCTGATGGTAAGCAGTGATGTAATCTTTGATGGTAAAGCGCGCTAGTTTATTAAGCCCATTCACTTAAAAAAAAACTTAGTGAATAGGAAAGAAGACGGCAGTTGAGCGAGGTAGCGCAACGTCAGCGGGAGATAGATGTGGAGACCCTCCACGACCAAACTCCCGACACAACAACATTTGACGCATCGTACCCGGCACACATCGCAACACAACTGCTCAGACCCGTCCTCCGTACGGCTTCACCAGACATCATGCCGGAACACGACGAATCGTTTGGCGGCAAGGCTTTGTCGGGTGGGTGGTAACTTCTGCCGGCAACCGATGTTATGGCCTACCACCTACACATTTCTATAATATAGTCTTTGTCTTGACTAACTTACAACAGAAACTGGACAGTAAAATGCTTAAAATATACTGTTTTTAGCTGAGGGTTAATAAATGGGTCCATAGTTCAAATAATGACAGAATGGATTATATTAATTCATGGTTTGTTCAATAGTGGCTCGTAAGTCAGGATGTCGTGCAAGAAATGTCTGAAATAACAACCCAATAAACGCTGCCTGGCCGGCAACAAAACCCAGGGTCTCCGGATCAGCAGTCTCACTTATTACTGCTAGAACAACGAGGACTCAAAGTAAGTACAGAATTGTAACGGTCACTGACGTCACACGAATTCTACATCTCGCAAGCAAAGTTGTCGTTCAACTAACAACTTCCCAACAGTTGATTGTTGGGCAAGTGCCCGCCAGACTCGACACCTGTCTGGTCGGAGGATCCTCCCTATTCTATGGAGGATGAGTGAATTTTACTGCCTATTCCTCATGCCTCCACATAATAAATTGTAGTTTGCCTAAACGTCGATGCCAGCTAAAAATATTTGACTTGGAGTGACTGACTATATGAACATATGAGCTGCTGGTTAACGAGCTGGAAGAAAATGTCATTTTCTGTTTAGTCTTTCCCAACTATTATGGGGTCAGCTTCCAGTCTAACCGGATCCAGCTTACTTTACCCATACCCCTTGCTATGACCGGTTGTCAGACTCTCTTCATAGCTGATGGCTGAAACTGCTGAAAGAGAGCAGATAATATTATCTACAAAGAAAAACACAATCACAATTCGAAACTAGTAACTGTAGGTACTTACACCAAAGCAATAAAAGCCGAAAGCTCGATAAAACTCATTGCCCAACGCGATATTAAAATACATCTAGCAGCAAATCTATACGCGATAACACCAGTTTATGGGCTGCAAATAAAACTCAAGTAAATAATACCTTCAACGCAAACCATCAGCCGAATGGTAGGTCGAAACGAATCTATGCACCTATTCCATAAACTGAACTAAGTTCAGTGCATTTTTACTATCGATTTCATTAAGAAAAGGACAGATACATATTAGTGTAGTCCTACGAAATTAAGTCTAAATTAAGATACTCCATAGACAGTTTGATTGAAGTGATAAAAAATATAGACGCTGAAAAATACATCAATTTACGTTAGGCCTTTATCTAATTTGACAAGACTAAAATATTATTTATCTTCTGTTCTTTCCTTAATGGAATATATAGAAAAAGATGGACCTTTTTTTCCTCCACTCTCCAAAAATGTAGTAGCCTTACTAATGTTTCCTATCTAGGAAGGATTCATATGGAACCACCGCGTGGTTTAGAGGCAAGATACACAGAAGGCACTTTGATTTTACTTAATAACTGACGAAAGCGTTTTATTCAAATATGATCCTTATACTCAACCAATAATGTTCATATTCGTATTGGCGGACATGAGCAAGCGTTTCATTCGGTTCGATTTAGTATACTAAAGGCCCAACTTCACCTGTAGAACAAACAATTCTAAGGCCTCTGCAGAACCACATAAAATCAACATGAAGATAGGTAAATTTTTAGATGAAAATAATCGTGAAGGTACAAGATTAATTAAATACTCTTTTCTGAATTCCAGTTATCCAAGTATCTCAGGCCATACATAAAACTGCACACATATGAGTACATACCGAGCTAAGTATAGTTATACCGCTAAGCATCACACTGTTTATTACCCGAAGTATACTTGAGTGTATGAAATATTTTATAGCTCTGATAAGGCAGCCGACAATTTTACGCCATGAGAAAATTCGCGATTTTTCTATATATTGAAATTTGTTGTGTGTTACGCAAACGTAATTTCCTTACCAACTAGGTACTCGTTGCTTCAAGGTTTTTAAACTAGTGTTGCAAACAAAAAATAATCCTGCTGTCCGGGTTCCTACCTATCTAGCAGTAGAGCAGTAGGTACCCGGACAGCAGGACTATTGCCCAGCTATAGTCCCAGGACTGACACTGGAACAGCTGCCACTATAAGTCTAATCAAGAGGGTTCGTCGTTAAGCCTGTCACATCATTTCCAAAATCAGAATACTGCTGAGTACCTTCATATATCATATGAAAAAGTTGACAGATTTTCGGGTTTTTGGGCAGTACTTGAAATGATATCTAAGCTACTGAGGCAACAAGAATTTGGGTTTGTTAGAGCAGCGATGGCTTTGTGGTATTGGAGGTATTAGGGTCAAACCCTTTAGGCGATTTACTTTGAGCAAATTATTTCATCACCACTTCTCTAAAAACGGTGAAAGAAATCATCGTGAGGGTATGTCCTGGAGCCAAAAAATTTCGAAGACACCTGACATCTACCAACCCTCACTGGAGCTGCGTGGTGGTGTGGGAACATTATATCTAATATCTGATTGTTATGCTGAGCCATAAAATTTTGCATAGCAACAACCATGGTTACGTATTTAAATTAAAGTTATATAACTAGTTAGCTAATAAATATCACAGCTGTAACCTGCCTCGCATTAAAACATTGTTCATAGCAATTTCACTTGAAGGTCAGACACGCTACAAGTTGAATTGAATATTGTAGCCAGCTACGAATAACCGAAAGAAATATAGGTGCCGCTAGGGATCCAAGAGGAGACAAGCTCTCTGACTCAGATATTCGTATCTTTGAGACATTTTTGAGCCTAGAAGAATAAAATCTGGTTTCAAAATCAAAAACGTGTCATAATTAAACGTAAATCAAGGCTTAACTTTTTCAACTAATCACAGTAGTAGGCGCGCGTTTGACAATTTTTTTACGACTAATTTCGCTCCAAAAACTGGGTTTAATATCAGTAACGGGAGCAGTTACTTTATTTATTTCTATTTTAAGTTATCTATTTGTTAATTTTTTTAAACGCTGTGATTTAGCATGTTTTAAATGTCAAAACTATATAAGCCTGCCCCCGTTCTTGATGACTTCCTAGTGCTTTAGCTGAGAAGTAGTGATGCAACAAACTCTCCAGCAGCACATCTATTTGTTAAGTTTAAAGAATTAGATTCTATACAATAGTTATTAGTAAGTAGGTCAGGTAGGGTAGGTAATTAGTAGGTAGGCTATTATAGTCCATTTAAGTACCTTACCTATCTCAGAGCTGACAAGATACAAAAGTACTTACAAAACTGATCAGTAAACTTCGGTGGATTTGAGCACCCTGATTGTGTAACACTTTAAATCTCAATCTATATCGTTATATAGGATAATGTAAATCCATTGCTTCATATTTTCGAAGAACTTGTCTACCATTAAGGTACATAACGTAATGAATGTTGTAGAACAAAGTTCCAGTTGCCAGGCGACACCAATCACGCGGACTATATCATAATTATGTGATTCGTTTACCCTGCGGGATAATCACAACAAAAGTTCTCTGTTTGACAGTTCATCAACATTTATTACGCTATTTACGTTATTATGTGCTTAGATACATTGGTCGAACACATTGAGCTACATATGTATGGATTAGCAATATGCATCAAAATTATTCGAATTGGGATTAATAGTGTGACGACTCAGCCTCGTCCACCTTTACATCATACAGTATATCATCATACGAGGCCTGCATTTGGCCACACACGAAGCGGGCTCCACAAAGTCCTCAGCGTCATCATTGTCCACAATAGTGTCGAGCTATTAACCCAAGTTTGTTGTGGGTACCGTGTGTCTAAACAAAGCCCAAGCACGCCAGGATTTTCTAGTTTTCATTTGCAATTATTTACCACAACAATGAATATGTTAATTATTTATTAATAGCTTATATACCTACTTTGAGAGGGTGTGATGTGAACTAAAACCCTGAAAATTATAGAGGAGATGCTGATACATTCCACTAGTTTCTATGATAAATCCTTTACTGTACAAGCTCTTCGGCTATGGGATGACTTGCCCATGTCCATAAGGCGTGCTCAAACTCTATCCACTTTTAAAACCACGATAAAAAAGCACTTCCTCTCTCTTTAAACATATCATTATATTTTATTTGCTCTTGTATGAACGTTTATTATAATAATTAGATTTATATATTTATTAGACTAGTATGATACACTTAACGTACATATTTATTGTATAATCTATGTAAATAGTACACTGTAAACTACCTACATTATTTATCTCTCCTTCCCTTTAGTTTTCCACCCAAAGGTTGTCTGTAAAAGATCCCTCTTGGCGATAAGACCGCCCATGGTGTCACCCTTTGTAAAATCTCTATATTTATGTTCTGTAATCTATATGGTGTACATAATAAAGTGTATTCTATTCTATTCTACGGAGGATGAGGAACCTTCAGTCTGTTCCTATAATAAGAACTATATTCGTGCTAACTTGTTTTTGAAGTTAAGATGAAATTAATATGACAGTGTTAATGATGAGGAGGTTATTGGATCCCACATTTGTAGGGTAGTGCTGATGAGAAGTGTACAGGTTTCCAGAAAGTGTTTAAAAGTACAAACGCTGGCAGGACAGCCAATTGAAACAGCCAAATTTTCCCGTCCAACCTTGAGTCTTAATGCTTCAGTTGTAAAGGTGAAAATCTAGTAAAGAAATGACCGCTAATGTAAAAGGAAACATTGCAAAAGCTTAGGTATATACATAGGTAGCCAGGTACGCAGTTTTCTAGTTAATTTACAAGCCCTTTAACTGTTAGTTTGTGTTCCATAGCCTAGTTATTGTAACATTTACGATTGCATTGTTGGCGAGCAAAATTTTCAGAATTGTTCCCCATAATGTATTCAACCATAACTTGCCTGTTGTAAAAACACTTAAGTGGGTATGTAAAGGTGCCATGTTTAACATACCTGCCTGGGCGCCATGTGAGGGGCTCATGGCTAAATTATTACAGCCCCATACGTCGATAGAAGAGGTTACGGATGGTCTGTGGATGTTTACATAACGAGAGTCACCGTGCCTCTAAAAGCACTTTACGTCTCTCATATTCGGTAAGTAGGTCCTTATTACCCCCAATTTGGGCTTGTAAGTGACCAATTAACGCCCTAGGGTAATAATGTAGCTAGAAAAGCCCTAGGGCGGTAAGTAATTAAAAAGAAAAGCTCTTCACTCTTTCAAAAAGTTCGCGTACATCTAACCATCATACTGGCAATAGACATCTCATACATTCAGCCCAATGACAAAAGAGGTCGCTTCGCTATTCAGCCTTGTCTTCGTATGGGTACTCAGTCATCAATTTCAAATATCGAACGGCGAAGCTCAATTTTGTTCTTGAAAAAATAATTACAAAAACAGATGAAAAAAGGCGGGAATAGAAAACTTTTACATTTAATATAGTTTGTTTTTGTTTTTTTTTTAAATAATTATGTGTAAATTAGGAAAAAAACATGAGTTCTGCAAGTGATGAAGATATGAGCTGCACTCCCGATTCAATCGAAATGGAAGCTGAAGCAGCAATTAACAATATTTTGCCTGAAAATTCTAAAGAGAGATATTTGAAAACTTACGACGAGTTCATGAAGTGGCGAAAAGAAAAACGAGTAAAGTCTCTATCTGAGACTGTATTCTTAACATACTTTAGTGAGCTATCATAAACGCTGCAGCCATCTAGTTTGTGGTGCATTTATTCAATGTTAAAAGCAACTACGAGTACTAAACACGACATCAATATCAAGAACTTTTCAAAATTATCAGCTTTTTTAAAAAGACAATCAGCTGGACACAAAAGTAAAACGTCAAAGATTTTTACAGCGCAAGACATGAAAACATTCATAAATGGAGCCCCTGATGACTTTTATTCAGCTGTTAAGGTACGTAAAATAACAAATCACATAATCATCAACATTTATCTTTTAAATTCCTACAATCCTATGAACCATACTAAATTATTTTTATATTTCGCTTGTTTTAGGTGGTACTTATCTTCTGTATAACTGGCGCATGTCGAGGTATTGAATTGACAAATTTAACAATAGAGAACATAGAACAACAGGGTCAGTTGTTAGTAATTAAACTACTGAACACAAAAACTAAAATTGACTGAACATTTGTCGTTCCTCAAGAATTCTCTGAATTTGTACAAAAATACAGAAATCTTCGACCTGAAAATGTAAACACCAACCGATTTTTTTTTGAAGTACCAGCAAGGCAAATGCTACAAACAACTTAATGGAAAAATAGCAGCAGAAGTATGCCGAAGCAAATCGCAAGTTATTTAAAGTTAGCAAACCCGGAATTGTACACAGATCATTGCTTCAGGAGAACATCGGCTCCACTTTTAGCCGATGCTGGGGCTAACTTAACCACTATAAAAAGGCACGGTGGGTGGAAATCCAGCAAGGTCGCTGAAGCTTACATTGAAAACTCCATACAAAATAAAAGTAAAATTAGCAACACAATAACGGAAACTATTCAGCTTTCATTAAATTAAACATATTTCTCATAAGATGTTCCACAACCATCAACTTCTACTGAAGAAAGCTTCGTCCCGTCAGATTTTGTCCATGACCAACAAATATCACAATCTCAAACTATTAACATACTTACCCAAAAAACACCTGTCCCTAATATTTGAAAATTGTTCTCATTTCACTATAAATTTTAACAAATAAAATGTTTTGTTCTTGTAATGTCGGTTTTTTTCTACTTACCTCACAATCGAGATGTGAAGAGTAGTTAGCTCGGGTGTAAGCATCAATTGCACCCTCGAACTATAGGCGCCCCTCGCTGCGATCGTGCGCCTAAATATCTCGGGCTGCAATTGATGCCTCACAGCCCTCGGCTACTAATCTACTATTAAGCTGTTGTTCCCAACCGTGATTCGCGGATCTTTAACAATCGTTACTAACGGTTGTCAAGAGCCCAAAAACATCATCTGTACTCCAAAGACTGTCTATTTAGGCGGTCGCTTATTGTAAAATATAGGTAGTCATGGACTCCCGCAGCCCCACGCGCACGTGTGAGGAGAGACACCGGGGTGGTTTTTAGTCAGTAGGAGTCTGACAGACCCCGTCGCCCACCCCAGGGCGGCGGACATGCATGAGAATTTTTCACCCCGCAACAAAACAAAAAGGTTACAGGCTGACAACCACAACATAGTTGGAAAAAATGAGGCAGATTCGGTCGAACTTAGACTGGCCCTTTATGTACCTAAATTACTTCTTTACCACTACTCTCAAAACAGTGACGGATAATATCACGTGGAAATGAGCATTTTCTAGACTGAAAAATTCAAACACATGTGACACCTACCAACCCACACCGTCAGCACTGTCTCTTCTTTGTTTTATGCGTTGCCCAACACTAGGAATTTCTCTTGGATGTGATTGTCCCTCACTGAGTGGAGCCTATGTCTCTGCAGTGGGAATGTCATTAGGCTGATTATGCCTTGGATATTGAAGAGAAACGTGGGATCTATCACCTGTAAACGTGGGACATACATATATCATAAAATGTCAACATTCAGAGAAGAAATATCCTTAATCACGGATTGGTGATAGCTTTCTGGTTTTATTAACAGACATAATGAAGATCTATCTATCTATCATACCGTGAGAAAACAAACACCGAAACACCGCCGCTGGCTAATTATTCCAGTCCATCGATGTACGCGGTATAAAGGACGAGGCGAAACGCTTAGTTCGGATCGTAGTGGTGTCAACAACGTAAGGGGATACTCGCCGTACGACGGGTCATCCGATGACATAACGGAGATGGGGGAATTAAGTATGCCATTCCCTCGCACACTCTCCAAAATACATCCTATAGAACTCTGACAAGCTGGCTACTCTTCGCCTGTGCTCCAGGCTTTGGAGACCGTTTTGGACAAAATCTCGGTCGCCAATTAGCCTCTTTGCACGCATCTCCACCGAATCCAAATTTGCTAGGTGACATTTTACAGCACCAGCCCAAACGTGGCTGCAGTACTACACACATGAACGGATCTGTGTTTTGTATAACATTGGAAGCTGTCCTGGTATGAAGTACCGCCGGACCTTTGCAATATCGCCAAGTTTCCTGGCAGCCACTTTAACTTTGGACTCAATGAACCATCCAAAGTTCAGGTTCGAGGAAATCTCAACTCTCAAAAGCTGAAGGCGGTCGGTGCACTCCAAGGATACATTGCGAAAAGTAGGAGATTTGTAAATGTGTCGTTGTAGACAGATTTTCCAAACAAAAGATAGTTTCCTCCGGTTAAACAAAATATATTTAAAATCGGTTCGCATTTACAAGGTATAGTAGACCTAGGCTAGATGTAGGCTGTAAGTTCCACACACCGATAGTGCAATTAACCTATTTCCAGCACCCATAAACTGCGCGACGTACCAAGCCTTAAAGAAAAGAACAATAGAGGAAATGAACAAAACACGGCGACTGCAGCACATGTGCTGTATGGACGTGGTTTTTCACAAAAAGTTCGGAAACTGAAAAACTGAAACATGTGGGCAATACTCCAATCACCTTGAGTTCGTGTTTAATCAAGACATTGACATTATTCTCACACATTTCACTTCAGATCCGTGGCTAATTCACGAGCATTGAAAACTAACTAGGTAAGAAGTGGACAGTCAGGAAGTAAAAAAAGAACTAGAAGAAACTTGAAAAAGAACGGTTTATATGGCATTGAAATAAAAATAAAAATTAAGTTTTAGAGTATCAGCCAATCACAGCGACTCACGTGTCCCAACGTCCACCTCCAATTTCATCCAGATTGGTCCAGGTCAGTCGATATATGACGCGAGGCGACTCGAGCCGGGGCGAACAAACTTGCTAACAGACAAATAGTTTGCTCAATCCGCTCGGGTTGTCTCGCTGTCATGGCGAGACTCGTGACGTCACTGCCCGTCGCCGAAGAGCTGCGCACACGCCGACCGCCACACAACAACTGCTTGAAAACGTAGTAGTGTATACTCAAGTGTTTTCTGAAACAATTGTAAAGGAGTTTTCTACTATTACTTTTGAAATGTTGTAGGTTAAATACCAGTTGGACGTTTTAGAAATGACTGGTTCTATGAATCGTCGTTCCTACATAAAATCTGCTCCTGAGCGGATACTTCAAAGCGAGTGTTGTCTGAAGTAATGTACTCAATGAAAGTTGGTTCAATATTTTGTAAAAAATGTAAAATCCAGAATTAGATTTTATAGATCCTTTTATTTTCTTTTTCGCAAATAAATACAAATATTTTAAAATTTTACGTAAATTAGTAAAACCTTGCAGCAACTATAGTCTAAGTTAAAGTTCATAAATATGTAAAGATATAAGTCTAAATAAAGAAACATTGTCCAGAATGGGAAACTCTAATCTGCAATCCTTCCGTGAAAATCTTTGTGTCGTAAAACAGCGGCAACCCACCAGACAAAGCCTTGCCGCCAAGCGATTCTTCATGTTCCGGCTTGATGTCTGGTGAAGCCGTACGGAGGACGGGTCTGGCCAGTTGTGTTGCGATGTGTGTCGGGTACGATGCGCCAAATGTTATTGTGTCGGGAGTTTGATCGTAGAGGGTCTCCAGATCAATCTCCCTCTGGCGCAACATCGTTGGTCGTGTTGTTGCGTTTAACATTGCATCACCTCACTCAACTGCCGTCTTCCTTCCTACTCACTAAGATTTTTAAGTGAATAGGCTTAATAAACTTGCGCGCTTTACCATCATCATTTGCATCACTGCTTACCATCAGGCGGGATTGCGGTCAAGCAATAGTTTATAATTATAAAAACGACGTATTATTAGTCGCTATGGTTTTAATCACGTTTAGTTTATGGAATATCTTATTTTAATCACCTTTAGTTTATGGAATATCTTATTTTAATCACGTTTAGTTTATGGAATAACTTATTTTAATCACCTTTAGTTTATGGAATATCTTATTTTAATCACGTTTAGTTTATGGAATATCTTATTTTGACATGGACTTATCTAGGTAATATTTCCCTTCAGTCATTTTCTTAATGAAATAGATGCACTGAAATTGAATTTATTTAGTTCACAAAGAACAAAGGAATCAGCGCCAGTGTTTAATTTTCGTGAAGATATCAATAATTATGTATATTTGTTTTAAAGTTTTTTTAAAGGATTTCGTTTTAAACTGTCCTCGATAACATACAATGCTGAGTAGTATCTTCTTCTTTTCTTCTTCAGCCTACAGAGATTCATTGTTGGACAAAAGCCTCCCTCGAGGCTTTCCACAATGACCGTGGTCGTGTATTGCCCGCACCTATCGGCTTCCCGCGACCTTCACCAGGTCATCGGTCCAGCTTGTTGGGGGCCTCCTTAACCTGCGTCTTCTGGTACGTTGGCGCCACTCCAGAACCTGACTGCGCCATCGGCTATCGGTTCTAAGAGCAATGAATATTGAAATTGAAAATTGTTATGGGTCATTAAGAACTGTCTACGAGCGATCTCAGCGGCTACGAATTAAATCCGTGCTACGCGGTCAACCGTTTCGCGTAGCAGGGCGGCACCCTGTTTGCGTAATACACTGTTACTATCAATTTAGCCAATCCATTGCTTCGTATGTTGGACAAACGTGTCTGCTCAACAACGTAAATATTGCAATGAATGTTTAATTGAACCGAACTGTCAAAACAAAACCCATCGCTATTACCTGGGTTTTGTTTTCAATTTGTCTACCATTGTTGAAATAGAAATAATATTTATTTGCATACAACATGGTATATAAAGTTGATTTTTTAATTTTTTTTTTATATATTACTAGCTTTCCGCCCGCGGCTTCGCCCGCGTGGAGTTCGGTTTTATCGCGCTTTTTAGATTTCTCAGTGTTTCTCTACTATATTATGCATTTATTATACATACAAACCTTCCTTAAGAATCACTCTATCTATTAAAAAAAACCGCGTCAAAATCCGTTGCGTAGTTTTAAAGATCTAAGCATACATACGGACATACAGCGAAAGCGACTTTGTTTTATACTATGTATTGATAAACTAGCGCTTGACCGCAATCCTGCCTGATGGTAAGCAGTGACGCAATCGTTGATGGTAAAGCGCACTAGTTTATTAAGAGCCTATTCACTCTAGCCTTGAAGACACTCAAATTGTAGTCCGACGGAAACACCGCCGCTGGCAAATTGTTCCAGTCCCTCGATGTACGCGGTATAAAGGAGGAGGCGAAACGCTTCGTCCGGATCGTAGTGGTGTTAACAACGTAAGGGTGGAAACCAGCCGTACGACGGGTCGTCCGCTGGTGGAACGGAGATGGGGAATTAAATCATGCAATTCCATCGCACACTCCCCGAAATGCATCCTATAGAACACCGAAAGGCTGGCTACTCTACGCCTGTGCTCTAGGCTTTGGAGACCAACTCGAGTTAGATCAGGGTCACCAATCAGCCTCTTTGCACGTCTCTCCACTGAATCCAAAGTGGCCAGGTGACACTTGGCAGCACCAGCCCAAATGTGGCTGCAGTACTCCACACACGAACGGACCTGTGCTTTGTATAACATTAGAAGCTGCCCAGGTGTGAAGTACTGCCGGACCTTTGCGATAACGCCAAGTTTCCTGGCAGCCACCTTAGCCTTGGACTCAATGAACCGCCCAAAGTTAAGGTCCGAGGAAATCTCAACTCCCAAAAGCTGAAGGCGGTCGGAACACTCCAAGGACACATTCCGAAAAGTAGGAGCCAAGGTGAACGGGCTCCTCTTGGCGGTGAAAAGACACGCCTGTGTTTTGGCGGCATTGAATGCTACAATATTGGCATTGCCCCATTCGGAGACTGCCTGCAGTGCAACACTCGTTCGCTCAACCATGGCCTCTCTTTCGGACCGGATTGATTCCCTACTAGCCCGAGCACCCGGCAGGTATCTCTCTACAACTGTGCTGTCATCTGCATACCCATAGATACCAGGCATCAGCAGATCGTTAATATGCAGCAGGAACAGAGTTGCAGAGAGAACAGACCCCTGAGGAACACCGGCATTAGTTGACATGGGCTCAGAAGAGCATCCATCGACAACAACTCGGAGGGACCGTTCAGTCAGGAAGTCTTTTACCCAGCCAGTCAGGCTAGGGGAAATGCCGTACGCTGGAAGCTTACTCAAAAGGCCAGCGTGCCATACCCGGTCGAAGGCCTTCGAGACATCAAGGGAGACAGCAATCGCTTCCCCATTCTTCTCGAGGGCCTCGCCCCACAAGTGAGTGGCATACACTAGTAGGTCCCCAGTTGACCGATTGCGGCGAAACCCGTACTGTCGGTCACTGAGGAGATCGTTACCTTCCAGGTATGCCAAGAGGCGCGAGTTCAATACGCGCTCCATAATTTTGCAAAGTATGGAGGTGATCGAAATCGGCCGATAGTTGGCAGGATCGGCACGACTACCCTTCTTGGGCACGGGCTGCACGTTAGCAAGCTTCCAAATACATTGTAATAAAGGTTTGGTTTATATCACAGTGAGCAAATGGTATAGAAATTCGATAAAAAATTAACCGACGATTAATTTCTTATCATTAATATATTATTGATTTAATTTCTGCAGTTTTATTATTATTTTGTACCCAAACTGTGTCTGCTATCTTCCTAAGACCATTGCAATTCTCGAGGGAGTTTCGATCCCATGGGAATATCAGAATAAAGAGCACAAAGAAAAGTAGTAGTCCAGCTAAAACAGAGACTAGCCTCCGCCAGGGACTTCGTTCGCGTAGAGTTAGTTATGCTCCGCTTTGACTTCAGTTTTCGCAACATTTTTTGTTACTGCTCTGCTCCTATTGGTTATAGCGGGATGTTATATAGCCTAAAGCCTTCCTGGATTAATAGGCTAATAATCCAACGCAAAAAGATTATTTTTAAATCGGACCAGTAGTTCCTGAGATTAGCGCGCACAAACAAACAAACAAACAAACAAACTCTTCAGCTTTATATATTAGTATAGATTAGCTGTAACAAACAGACAGTCAGACAAAAAATGTTCAAAATGTTATTTGGTATATCATGTAGTAAAAACAGTTATTTCAATATTACAAACAGACACCTCAATTTTATTTATGTATACCACATCACGCCTGCGTTTCCCTGAAGAGTTAGGCTACGTGAGAGATCTATGGTACGGCCATATTTCGCCAGTCAAGTTTCCCCATTCTCCGATACCAAAACCTGCACAAACAACGTTTGTATTAATTCTATTTGACCTCGAAGGTACCAGCTAGCCATTTCACCATCATCATCATCTCAGCGTTTATCCCGGTTGCATCCGCGGCTTTCGCGTTGGAGCCCGGGGTCCGCTTTCTTACTTAATTTCCTCCATTTCGCACGATCTTTAGCATCCTGTGGTGTGAGATTGTTGGCACGCATGTCATCTCTTACAACGTCAAGCCAACACTTCTTTGGTCTACCCCGCTTGCTCCGGCCCGGCGGAGGCGCCATGGCAAGACATTTGTGACCCACGTAACATACCGGTTTTCGTAAGACGTGACCGTACCAACGTAGGCGACCCTCCTGCAGTTTGTCCGCTATGTCACGGACATGAAGACCGCCACGGATGCGGGAGTTCCTGATGCGGTCCTTCCGCGTAACTCCACACATCCACCGCAGCATCTTCATTTCCGTGACACGCAGCTCCTGCTTGTGTCGCTCAAGCACAGGCCACGCCTCACTGCCATAGAGGAGAACAGGTCTAATGATGGTCTTATAGACCTACCCCTTAAGCTTAACCGGCATTTTGGGGTCACAAATGACACCCGTCACCTCACGCCATTTTGCCCACGCTGCGGAAATACGTGCCCTGACGTCGCAATCAATGTCGCCGGACGCGTGAAGTACAGACCCCAAGTATTTAAACTGGTCTGTGCACTCGACCTTGTCACCGCCTATGCGCACAGACATGGGGTCTGTCGTGTTGCTAGCCATATACACGGTCTTCGCCACATTGAGTTTCAGACCTCCGTTCTCGAGCGAGTCCTTCCACATATTCACACGCCGCACCAGCCGATTCCTGTCCGCGTCCGCCAGCGCGATATCGTCAGCATACATAAGCAACGAAGGAGGTTGCTCATGTGAATCCCTGATGCTATCCGACAAAACGTCTAATATCACGCTGAACAGAAACGGACTAAGGACGGAACCTTGGTGGACTCCGACGGTGACGGGGAAGGGTTTAGTGTCACCAACAGCGGTCCTAACAACGGAATCGGAATTGAGGTACATATCTCGAATTATGTCAACATAGGCTTCTGGTACCCCTTTGGACCTCAGTGCCCACCAGATCACCCCTCGAGGGACACAGTCGAAGGCCTTCTGCATATCAAGAAACAGCATATGCAGAGGCGTGTGTCATATTAAACAGTAAAAGAGAGGGAGGAGGGACACAAACAAAGAATTTATTAAATAAAGCAAATAAAAATAAAAGTATAAAAAATGATGAATGAATGAAGGGTGAAGGGATGAGGTGAGGTACAAGTAAATTATAAAAAAGGTACACAATAAAATATAAAAGGAAAGCTTCAGTAACGGCCCCGGCAGCGGAGGGCCGCGCAGAGGGCCCGGCGGCTGAAGGTGGGTGAAGAGGGCCGGCGCAGATGCCCGGCGGCTGAAGACAGGCGGTTGAGGGTCAGCGAAGAGGGCCGGCGCAGAGGCTCGGCGGCTGAAGCCCAGCGGCTGAGGGCCGGCGACAGCTGTAGGCAGGCAGTTGAGGGTCGCAGAAGAGTTGTAGAGGAGCGAGGCGGCCGAGAGGGCCGACAACAGCAGCGGAGATTCAGAAACTGCAGCGAAAAGCGGCTCCCGCGGCAGAGGTCCGGCTACAGCAGCGGCGCCGCCATCAGAGGCGGTGGCGCCGCCAACAGAGACAGAACCAGGCAGCAGAAATACAGCAGGACCGGCCCCTGCAACGGAGAGCCGGCAGCAGCACGATAGGAGGGTCCCCTCTCCGCGAGGGAGAGGGTAACCCTAGGAGGGCTCTGCAGAGATAAAACACTCAATAAATAAACTAATAAACACATGTAAGCACCAGGCCGAAACTCAAGCTAAAAACTGTCAACGTTCTGCGAGGGCTTCCTAAGAAACCTCGCAGAACAGCATTCCACAAAATTTTGAATATTTGAATATTTAAAAGTAATATAAAATACCGTAAAGGAGTTCGGCATAACAAATCCGATAGAAAGATAGCGGGCAGTTAAGAATTTAGAAGAAAAAGGGTTGTCATAGAGACAATCAACAGCGTTGTCAAAAACTGTCATAACAATGAAAATATTATTGTAAATGTGTAAATATAAGTAGATATTAAATTAAAGCGTTGTGTTGTGTAGGAAAAATATTATCAGAACAGCGCCTCATAATACTGGAATGCGCATTATGACCTGCAGAAATGAATGATATATGAGTATGAAGAAGTAAGTATATGTAGGTTAATAAAATAACACTACACGTGTTCTTCGATCTGTATCTCTCCATGGCGATCCTTAGTGCAAAGATAGGATCCATGGTTCCGTACCCTGGGCGAAACCCATATTGACACTCCGAGACAGCACACTCCTGTCGGATCCGGGAGTCTATAATCCTCTCAAAGATCTTCATGGTGTGGGACATGACCTTTATACCGCGATAGTTGCCACACTCCTGAACCGAGCCCTTGCCTTTGAAGACTGGAGTAATAATACTCAGCCTCCATTGGCTCGGGATTTTGCCGGTCAGGAGCACGCGGTTCAGAAAGCTAGTTAGCATGCCCACACCGCGAGGACCCATCGCCTTCCAGGCCTCAATGGGGACTCCATCAGCTCCGACAGCTTTCCGATTCGCCATGCGACGAAGAGCCGTATGGACTTCCTCAGGCGTTATCGGGGGCACCAATCTACGATTTGGAGGGAGTTCCGGTGTCTGCACCTCTTGGTGCTGCTTATTCAGCAGCTCGTGGAAGTACGAGTGCCATCTCTCCTTCACCGCGAGGTCTTCGCATAGCAGGTTGCCAGCAGGGTCTTTTACACAGCGGCACTTGGATATATCCTGTGCCGCTTTGACCCTAGAACGTGCCAACTTGTAAATGAGCTTTTGCCCCTCAGACGATTCCAACTTCTCGTAGAGCGGTTGCAAGTGGTCTCGTCTGGCTCTGGCTACAGCTCTCTTAGTGGCACGCTTGGCAACTTTGTATGCGTCGCGATCTTCAGGGGATCCGGTCGCTTGCCACGTTTTGAAGAGGGCTTTCTTCACCTTAGTCTCCCTCTGGACTGTGTCGTTCCACCACCAGGTCTCCTTGTCACGTTTGCGGCCGCCCTTGGAGACGCCGAGCACTACCCGCGCCGCCCCAGCAATAGCTGCCTGGATCCTGTTCCAGTGTTCTTGAACAGGCTCCCCATCGGTACCGGCGCACTTGTCACCAATAACCGACGCGAAATCCTGGGACCTGTTTTCATCCAGCAGCCACCACCGGATCTGGCGCGGGCAGTGCTCAACACGTCTCCGTTGAGCCTTTACGCAGAGATCCATGACAAGGAGACAGTGTTGTGCAGTGAGACTCTCACCGGGTATGACTTTGCAGTTGGCTACTTTGCCGATGTGGTGCCTCCTAGTTAGTAGAAAGTCGATCTGGGTAGCACTTCGTCCGCTCCGGTAGGTGACAAGGTGCTCCGGTTTCTTTTTGAAGTAGGTGTTCACGATTGCAAGGTCAGCGGCCGCACACGTTCGGAGAATGTTGTCCCCTTCCGCGTTGCGGCTACCGTACCCATAGCCACCGTGAACACGCTCAAACCCGTCACACTTCTCTCCCACATGACCGTTCAAATCACCACCCAGAACGACTCCCTGGGATAACGGGATCCCGCGAAGCAATCCTTCGAGCTGGCTCCAGAACAACGTCCTTTCGGCGTCACCGCACCCGGCCTGCGGAGCGTAGGCACTTATCAAGTGGGTTATTACCCCATTGACAAGCACCCGCACCGAGATTAGCCGATCACTGATGCGATTCACCTCCAAGACGTGATCCTGGAGCTCGTCAGACAACACCACGGCGACCCCATTTCTCCCACTAGGTGCACCCGTGTAGATCAGCTTGTAGCCATTCCCAATAAGCCGGGATCTGCTGCCTTTCCACCGAGTCTCCTGCAGGAACGCCACGGCCACCCTCCGCCTATGGAGATTCTCGGCCAGTTCTCTCGCGCGTCCAGTTAGCGTGCCAACGTTCCACGATGCGAAACGGATTTTCTTGCTTTGGGCTCGCTTCTTCAGCCGTGTCCGCCTCTGACACGGTAGCCCTAGCCCACAGGTCACAGGAGTCGGGCGAGGCTCCTGCGCGCCGTTTTGCGGCGGCGCCCTAGCCGTGACTTGTGCTCTTATACTTCTGTCCATTGTCGATTGGCTTATTTGGCTAATTGTAAGTGCGACTGCCGTCTGACCACTAAACCCCGAAGGGAAAGCCGGCGTCAGCGCCCCGTTCGTTAGTCAGCAGGTGCACCGTCTGGCAGGTGGGGTTGACTTGGGTCCCAAAGATGGTGGTGGGACCCCAGAGCACCCCGCTCAGCTAGCCATTTCACCAAACCCCTACATTCCTAGGTAGCTGCGACAGCGACGAGTCGCAGGTAGCCAGCGACCCACATACTGCACGCGCCGATCGAACGCTTTATCGAATGTTGATAAAACTTTAACGGCCGCAGCCCTAGCGGATAAGCCTGCGCCGTGAAATCGACGCCTGCGCACCTAATTACTATACACGATATTTGTGTCAAGTGTGATTGCCTTCTTTATAGGTTTTGATCGAAGTTTTTAAGGCTTTCGTTTATGTGCACTCTGTGTTTTTGTGAGGATTATTGTTTAATGCCCGAGTTATGGTAAAAAACCACTGTTGGTCTTTGAAGGAAAACTCAAAGGTAATTATGGCACGAATTCAATGAGTTTTTCTTTCTTTGACTTTCATATATAATTAGTAGGAGTTGTAATCTTAACTTCAAAATGAGTACATGCACTTAGTAGTATCTCTATGCGCGGAGGAGGCAAACTGAATGGGAAGGGCGGGGACATAGGAACCTATGAGAGTCCTACATCCTGCTATGGACAGTGACAGGCTGAGTTGATAGACTCAGTAGGATAGGTTGGATTAAGTACTGGTGTCAAGCATGATTTCTTTAAAACAGTGTTTGTATTTAGTGCACAAACCTTAATTGAGTGACAAAGTAGAACGCTGAGAATTTCTATTTCTAAACAAAATACTTACGTTAAGCATGTCGGTACCATACTGTGTCAGTGTCAACGCACCTACTTACTTATTTAGACAGCTTGGCTTCTGCCTACATTGCTGTACCATGAAATAAACGTGATGCTTATTATAACTACGTATTTATAGAAATAATGACAATGGTGTAAACACCAGCGCCTTCTCATCATAACAGCAGGACCGCCTATCCCAATTCAACTTATGTTCACTCGTAATCTATTACTATCGTATTTTTATAACATACTAGCTTTCCGCCCGCGGCTTCGCCCGCGTGGAGTTCGGTTATATCGCGCTTTTTAGATTACCCTCGGGAACATCAAATTTTTCCGGGATAAAATGTAGCCTATGTTCTTTCTCAGGGTCTAAAGATTGTCTGTGCCAAATTTCATCAAAATCGGTTGTGAGGTTTAGGCGGGAAAGCGTAACAGACAGACAGACAGACAGAGTTACTTTCGCATTTATAATATTAGTATGGATTAGACGATGGCGCCGATTCTCTTTTCACAAACTTAACTTATTTTAACTTCAGTGTATCTTTTTCTTTATGTTACAATAATAAAAGAACAGAAGATAACATTTTAGTTTCTTCTTCTACAGCTTATAGATGTTCACTGCTGGACAAAGGCCTCCCCCAAGGCTTTCCACGATGACCGATCTTGTGCTGCCCGCATCCAGCAGCTTCCCACCTCCCGTCCTCCAGTACGTGACCGCCATTCCAGAACCTTACTGCCCCATCGTAGTTATATCGTAGTCATATTAGTTAATCCTATAAAATTAAGATATTTTATAGACTTATTTAGACGCAATTATAAACATGGCGACCAAAAATATATCAGTTTACGTCAGGCGCGGACTAATTTGACCGGTCAAACGGACTTATTATCTTCTCAAAATAGAAAGAAAAGCATGCGCTGATCTTAAATTTAGTTTAGTTCGTGAACTAGAGAATTGGCGCCAATATCTTAAGATTATGAGAGTAGGGCAAGTCAAAACAAGAGATTGGTGAACTGTGTATATGAAGATATGGTTAGAAAGGGGGGTGATGACAGTGGAAGAAAAAAACATGGTGTGGTGACCGTAAATAAACTGGGATAAGGGGAGGGTAGCAGAATGATGATGGCGATGTTAATTAGCTGTAATATAATTTGAAGACGGTATGTCGTGGTGGCCTAGTGGTTAAAACACCAGCCTCTCAAGTATGAGTGCGCGGGTTCGATTCCAGGTCAGGCAAGTACCAATGTAATTTTTCTAAAGTTATATATACTTTCTAAGTATATCTTGAACACCAATGACTGAAGGTGAAGGAAAACATCTTGAGGAAACTTGGACTTCGCCAACCCGCATTGGGCAAGCGTGGTGATTAATAAAAAATCCTTCTCTATATGAGAGGAGACCTGTGCCCAGCAGTGGGACGATAAAAAGGTTGATGATGATGATGATGATAATTTGAAGCAGTCAGTAAGAAGGTAGCAAGGCTAATTCCCCCAGCCCTCCAAATGCTTTTCAGAACCCAACGCTGTACCTACCACCTATTACCGCTGTAATAACTAAGTATATTTCCTTCGTCTTCCTCCATGGCGCAGCGGTCAACACGCCTGCCGACGTGGAGGCCCCGGGTTCGATCCTCGGCCAGGTCATGATGGAAAACGATCTTTTCTTGATTGGCCTGGGTCTTGGATTTTTATCTAAATATGTATCTATTATAAATATAGTATCGTTGAGTTAGTATCCCATAACACAAGTCTTGAGCTTACTTTGGGGCTAGCTCAATCTATGTGATTTGTCCGTATATATTTATTATTTATATACATATGTATAGGTCATAGGTCCTAAGTATTCTACCGTGTCTTAAAAGAAAGTATCAGTAAAGTTTTTGTCTTACTTATAAATATTCTAGGTACAAGGTTAGATGTCCGTTTCCCAAATGTACACAATGTACTACCATAATGTTTATTCAGTGTTTCGATACCGCCAACGCCTATTCTAAAGCAATAGCACTTTGTAGTAAGTAAGCTAACATGATCAGTTTTTTAAGGCGCTTTTATTGAATGCGTAGCTGTACGCGTAGTGACGTACTCGTTGGTGATCGTTCCCTAGTCGGAGGTAGCTTATATTTAGTGTCTATTACCTAAGCATGTATTTCAAAATTTGATCATGGTTTTATGTCAAGTTAGATGCCTCTAGAACCCTAATCATTCTGCTTAATATATATTAATCAGATCGGTTCGATTTCTAGATGCTTGATTTCCTTTTCAGTTACGATGATGATTCATAGATCCCAATTCAAACCACTTATTCATAAAACAATTTACATTGTTTTGAATATATGCACATTGCACATGCAATTGACATACAAATGAAAAGAACTATGAAATAAAAAAATAATTATCAATTTATATTGCGAGTTAAATTAAAACATAATGCCAAACTGTTTTAAATGTAATGTAGGTACTAATGCAGTACTAGATATATCCCTAGGTCACAAATTAAACTTATTTTAAGTTCGGTGCATTTTTTTTTCGATAAGGACAGAAGATAAAATATTAGTTTAGTTTTGCCGAATTAAGATATTTCATAGACATTTTTTTTTTGGTTCATTTCTTTCCGTTCGGGCGAATGGAAAAGGCAAAGGCATAGTACGCCATACAGCCAAGTCTTCAGTAATTTTTTTTCTTCATTAAATATCTATCCTAACTTATCCTAATTTATCCTAACTTATCCTAGCATAACTTAACCTAAACTAACTCCTTTCGTTTTACGCGTTTGGACGATAAGGAGCGGTTTAGCGTAAAGACACGATGAGGCCACTATGCTACAATATTTCACTGTTCTTTTTGAATTATTCACTGAATGCACTTTTTACTACATAAATCACGCGTTTTTATTTAGTAAACGACACTATAAATAATATTAAAAGTCCAATGAAAAATGAGCGTGACACTCATCTTGACATTCCCGCCAAACCTCTCTTCTCATAGACAGTTCAGACGTGATTAAAAACATGACTAAAATTATGTCAATTTACGTCAGGCGTGGACTAATTTGACAGGACTAAACTAATATTTATCTTCTGTCCTTTTCTTAACGGAATAGAAACAATAAGATTCACTGAACTTAAACTTACTATAGTTTGTGAAATAATTTGAATATTGCCATTGCAAAGATAGTTGTACAGATTGCATAGACGTAGGAATTTTTTGTAGACATTATAGGATTTTATGAATAAATCTTTACCTGTTCTACGTTATTACCTTGATCATCTTCAGCAGCCTCATGCATTCGATATCGCCTTCGGGTTGTGGAGGTCAGACGGCAGTCGCTTCACGGAAAAGTGTCGAAGTTTAGCCATATCAGCAGATGGACTGGTAAAGCGGACCTCAGACTCCAAAGCTGAAAAGGCTTTGGATGCGACTGGGATTAACGCTGAGACGATGATGATGATCTTCAGCAGCCTCCTTCATTTTACTTCTGAGTATAAGTATTCCACCTTTCCTATTGTGTTATACTTCCCTAAACAGTGCGATTCGTTGGTCCCGACCAAAACGTAACCCATAGAAGGTACACACTGTACGAGACACCATAGAAGGTACACACTGTACGAGACACCATAGAAGGTACACACTGTACGAGACACCATAGAAGGTACACACTGTACGAGACACCATAGAAGGTACACACTGTACGAGACACCATAGAAGGTACACACTGTACGAGACACCATAGAAGGTACACACTGTACGAGACACCATAGAAGGTACACACTGTACGAGACACCATAGAAGGTACACACTGTACGAGACACCATAGAAGGTACACACTGTACGAGACACCATAGAAGGTACACACTGTACGAGACACCATAGAAGGTACACACTGTACGAGACACCATAGAAGGTACACACTGTACGAGACACCATAGAAGGTACACACTGTACGAGACACCATAGAAGGTACACACTGTACGAGACACCATAGAAGGTACACACTGTACGAGACACCATAGAAGGTACACACTGTACGAGACACCATAGAAGGTACACACTGTACGAGACACCATAGAAGGTACACACTGTACGAGACACCATAGAAGGTACACACTGTACGAGACACCATAGAAGGTACACACTGTACGAGACACCATAGAAGGTACACACTGTACGAGACACCATAGAAGGTACACACTGTACGAGACACCATAGAAGGTACACACTGTACGAGACACCATAGAAGGTACACACTGTACGAGACATCATAGAAGGTACACACTGTACGAGACACCATAGAAGGTACACACTGTACGAGACACCATAGAAGGTACACACTGTACGAGACACCATAGAAGCTTTATTGTTGTTGTTGATCTGAAAGCGTTAAACTTCCGACTTCCTCAAGTGAAGGTCGTGTTTGTTTACACTATAATAGTAGATTCAAGGAGGACTGAGCTGAAACTTTGTAAGACGAATTGATTCAGTTTATGAGAAGTTTTTGTTCTTACTGGATTTGTAGAGCAGACTCCCTTTGTTTAAAACTCACACTCAAAGTATTTATTTTAATCAATTTACGGGTTAAATAGTCGGTCAAATAGGCATCAAATTGAAGCTACCTGCCCATTTTAAAATGTAGATCTTTATGAAGAAGAACGGGCAAGAAACTCGCAAGCGAACGGGCAAGAAAAAAGAGGGTTAGGTTAGGTTGGAGAGATGTCCGTCCACCTATCGTGCACACACATTTTTTGCAAGTAATGTTAAAAACCCCTAGAATAGAGGGCGAGTCTATTATATCAACAGGGTGCAAGTTCTGACTCTAGCCAGGTAATTGCGTAACACACTATCAGTAGCAATCGGTGATCCGAACCGTTGTTTTCTCACCGACCCGTGTTAGTGTCAAATAGATTTTTGAAGAGACATGTTCGGTTCGTTGTCCCACTGCTTACTTTCATTTTTAGTCAATGCCTTCAGACGTGTCTGTTCTCTTTCCAATTGAAAAGTTCCGACCAATTTTTAAAGGTGGTGTTAAAGAGCAAGTCTAATAATATCGTCGTCGTCGTCACTAATTCTGAAACAATCAGTTTGGTTTAAAAAAAGTAGATCTACCGATGATGCTGATTATTGTTTAACTAAATATGTTAGTACTAATTTGGACAGAGGGCACAAATGATTGGCTGTCTCTCTGGATCTAAAAAAAAAAAAAGCATTCGGCACCATTTCTATTCCCTTATTCTTAATTAGGGTTCCGTACCTCAAAAGGAAAAACGGAACCCTTATAGGATCACTTTGTTGTCCGTCTGTCTGTCTGTCTGTCAAGACCCTTTATCTCAAGAACGCGTTTACGTATCAAGCTGAAATTCACATGAAATACTCGGGTCTATTGTCCCTTTAAGCTGTGAAAATATCAAAGTTCTAAGCCAAGCCCATCAAAATATACAGCCGATTATGTCGATATTTTCAAAAAAATTTCGACAGTCCTCGCAAAGGAATCAAAACCTACAGGATACTTCCCGTAAACTCAGAATCTTGAAAATTGGCATGAAGCATTATCATATAATGCAAATATAGGAAAAATTGCGAAAATCATATTTTTTTTAGTTATATAATATAATAAACATATTTTTCATCCCACCATCTCGGAAAGAGTATTTTTAATCTTCAATATCTGACTGGAAAAGCCGTTTTTATTCTCTAGAGTAAATTGAATTTAGAACATCGTGTGCACTAAGTTTGTAAATTAAAAAAAAACATTAAACCTATTTACTGTTACCTCTATGGTGCCGAATATATCATACAACTTTTTTTTAATTTGTTAAAAACTCAGACTCGGAACCTTCTTGGTGTTCTTTTTTCAATTTTCCTTGTACGCGGTTCTTTACGCGGCATTTTTTCACGTCATTGTTAAGCCTTATATTAAAAAAAAGAAACTTGAAAACAAGTGAAAAACTAAAATGAGTGATTCTAGCGACGAGGAAGTTTGTTTGGCGCCAACAGAATTGACTGAAACTGTTAATAATGCGCAAATGAGCTTTCTACCTCAACAATCACGCGAGAAGTATTTAAAACAGTACCATATGTTCAACACGTGGCGACTAGCAAAAGGAGCCAAACCTTTTTCAGAAAACGTTTTGCTGGCATATTTTATAGAATTATCCGAGAACAAGAAAGCAAGCACTCTATGGAGTACGTATTCGATGCTAAAAGCAACAATAAAGATGAAAAAGACATACATATCGATACCTATCCTAAATTAGTAGCATTTTTAAAAAGAGCCTCATCTGGTCATCATCCAAAAAAAATCGAAGGTTTTCACAGTATCTGATATTGAAAAGTTTCTTAACGAAGCACCCGATTCCGTATATTTGGCGGCAAAAGTAAGTCAGTTGCACATTCAGTATCTACTTAAGTACATATATTAATCTCAATTAAATAGTATACTTAGTAAATGCTGATAGGCATAATTATGCGTTCATATAAATTTTATTCATTTATCTACTACAATACTCTTTACATTGCAGGTTGTTCTTATTATTGGAATAAACGGAGCATGTCGAACTAATGAACTAACACAACTTAATGTCAAAAACATTGAGAAACATTCAGATGACTTACTATTAATTAATTTACCTAATACAAGGACAAAAAGAGACCGCAACTTTGTCATTCGCAAGGAATACGTAACGATTGTTGAGAAATATCAAGCCTTACGGCCGCCTAACACTCCAATCAATCGTTTTTTCTACAGTATCGCAATGGAAAGTGTGTTAGACAGCCTATGGGTACTAATAAAATTGGCAGTATCCCACGAGAAATAGCAACATTTCTTGAACTTTCAGAACCCCTGTTGTACACGGGTCATTGTTTCCGACGAACTTCAGCCACACTTTTGGCTGATTCCGGAGCTGATCTCCTGTCCCTTAAGCGCCACGGAGGCTGGAAGATCAATGCAGTTGTAGAGGGATACATAGAGGATTCCATCCAAAATAAGTCTAAAATATGTGTGAAGGCATCGTAGGAGCCATTACACTGAAAGAGCCTCAATCGGAAACTTGGACTGGCCCTTCTACATCAAAAATAAGCCGTTATGAAACACCTAACCATCTCCCTCTCTCTCCAACATTCACGCCAAGGGATTCCGATGAATCGGTACAACTATTAAGTATGACAGACAGTTTACTGAAAAACAGTACACAAGTGACTAACACCAATATTAGAGTACCAAACAAAAATATTACACTCAATCTAGATAACTGTTGCAACGTTACTTTAAAATTTTCTTAATTATACTTTAGTATTATTTTATTATAATTTAAAGATTATTCTGTAATACTTACCTGTCATAATGTAGTAATTAATACCTAAACTGAAATAAAAGTGTACCTATCTTGTGATTGTAAACATTTTTTATTGCATTTAGTCATTTCCTCGCTGAGGTGGAATGAAAAGTTACGTGTTGCACTCGAGTGCAAAGATTTTTCACCTCGTGTCCTTTTGATTCCCTCGCTAACGCTCAGGATTCTAATTTTGAATCACTCGCTGCGCTCGTGATTCAATTTTAGAATCCTTCGCTTGCTCGGTCATCAAAATTGAACACGCGGTTAAAGAGCAACTTTGCACTCTTGTATAACAAATAACTATTAATAAAATGGAACTTACTACCTTATTTCTCACGAACGAATAAAGTTATCAAATTGAAATTTATACCAAATACCTAGGTCTATTGTCCCTTTAAGCTGTGAAAATATCAAACTTCTAAGCCAAGCCAATCAAAAGATACAGCCGATATGTCGATATTTTCAAAAAATTTTCGACACTCGCAAAGGAATCAAAACCTACAGGATACTTCCCGTAAACTCAGAATCTTGAAATTTGGCATGAAGGATTGTCATATAATGCAAATACAGGAAAAATTGCGAAAATCACATTTTTTTAGTTACATAATATAATAAACATATTTTAATAAAATGGAACTTACTACCTTATTTCTCACGAACGAATAAAGTTATCAAATTGTAATTTATACCAAATACCTAGGTCTATTGTCCCTTTAAGCAGTGAAAAAATCAAACTTCTAAGTTAAAGCGATCAAAAGATACAGCAGTTTATACCGACACCTTAGACGAATTTCCGTCACACGCTAGGGAATCAAAACCTACAAGGTACTTCCCGTGAACTCAGAATCTTGAAATTCGGCACGAAGCAGCGTTATATTATAGTACAGACAGATAAAGGAAAAATTGTGAAAATGACAAATTTGAAGTTACATATAATATTAAAATATTATTTTTGCTTACGTGACATAAAATATTTTTTTAATAATTATAAACTTACTACCTACCCTTTTTCACATGAACGCGTAGAGATATTAAAGTTGAAATTAATATCAAACACTTCTTAAATCTAATTGCCTCTAAACTGTGAAAAATTCTAAATCAATGCTAGTATTATAAATGCGAAAGTAACTCTGTCTGTCTGTTACGCTTTCCTGCCTAAACCTCTCAACCGATTTTGATGAAGTTTGGCACAGACAATCTTTAGACCCTGAAAAAGAACATAGGCTACCTTTTATCCCGGAAAAATTTGATGTTCTCAAGGGGAATTTAAACAGCGCGATATAACCGAACTCCACGCGGGCGAAGCCGCTGGCGGAAAGCTAGTACGTCATAAATTGTAAACCGCTACGTTTGTACGGCGGAACCCTCGGTGTGCGAGTCCTACTCGCATTTGGCCGGTTTTTTTATCAAGCTAGAATAGCTTGGAATGAGGGGACGCAGTTTGTTCGAATAGGGTCTCCATATTAGGGCTGATCTTTTGGTATCTTTTGGCATTCTCCAAGGCAATTTTGCTTTTTTCTTTTATCTACATAAAGCTGTATAGTTAGTTTAATTTCCTACGATATTATGTATGTTTACCGATTACTCTAAGACGCCGGGACCGACTTGCAATTTTTTTTTTGTTTGAAAGGGTATATACTTCCCAAGTGGTCCCATAGTCACCAGATCAGGATCTGATGATGCAAAACCAGAGAAATCAAGGAGAACTTTCAAATTTCGTAGGGGCGACTAGTACATTTCTAAGTATTTTAAACAGTACCTACAATTTAATAAAGGTCTGGAGTAGATCTGATTATGAATCCGGGAGGCCTTCAAGGGAACTCCTCAACGATTCACAGCAGCTAACTGTGCTTGTGCTTGGTTAATTTGTATTGATAAGAAGTTTACACCTAGATGGGTTGCGACTGTCTCTGATGATGAAGACAAAGGCCAGTTCAGGGAACTCCTCAACGGACGACGATTTAGAAGATAAATTCATGAAATTTGCATAATGTAATTTTAATAATAAATTTGCACGCCACATATGGCAGGATACGCTGGAAAAAAATGTACTGTAACACCTTCTATACTGTATTTTAGCAAATAAACATTTTTGATTTGATTTGAACGGTTTATTTTGTGTTTGGAGCTTATTTATATTAATGAGAACGTTGTACCTACATGGGTTAAAATGAAGGTCTGCCGTAAATCTGATGATGAAGACCATAGGCAGTCGAGGGAATTCCTCAAAAATTTACAGCATTGAACTAAAGTTCAATGATATTCAGTAATTGATTGTTGCATAACAACAATCAATCAAAATCAAGAGTCTGAATTTAAGTTGCGTGATCGCGTCATGTCTAACATTGCTCATACTTTCATTTTGTTCTCATAGGAATTTTATAGAAATCGGTTCAGTAGTTTGGTTTTTAAAATGAAATTACGGGTAAAAATCAAAGTAACCAAAATTACGTTGTTTACTTACAGGTATTTTCTATAAAGTATATAAGTGAAAAATAACTAATTTCGGAAGTCGGTGTCAAAAATGTAGTGTAGAGTTATTTTTCACTTTGTAGTATTTTTTGGAAGTTGTTGTTTTTTTTTTGTAAAAAAGTTTTTACCTAAGTCGGTTGCAGATGCTCCTATTTTGTAGTGTATGTATTATCTAGCTTTCCATAGAAAGCTTAAAGCCTTTTATTCAACAAAAAATATATTATTAATTCCTTTATTTCAATCATCGATCACTTTGATCGATGATTTCAACATACAATATGTAAAGAAAACCCTGTCCGACCCGTAAGGATAATAAAGGTTAGGTAAACACATGACCAAATAAAATATTAAATTTTACATAATCATCATAGTAACAATACTAATGAATTTTGAAATATATAATCTTTTTTTCCCACGAATTAGTTTCAACTTCCCGAAATATGGCAATTTAAAAAAAAGTGACAACACCATTTTGGCAGTATTATTATAAGCGATGCGACCACGTGCCGCATGCCCCCCGTCGCTCGCGGAAGGGTTGTCTACCGCAAATGTATTAAGTTACCTCTTTTTGCGAAATAATATTTATTTTTTAGGGGGATTTTTTTTAAGTTTAGTCCGGTTTTATTTTCATTAGTAGAATCAGTTATTGATACCTAACAACACCTTCACGGATCGGAAAGGGTTTTCTTTACATATTGTATATACATGTTAATTTTAATTTATTTTGTTTAAATTTCAATATAAAAAATACTTTAAAAATATTTAAAAATAGTGGCCTATCGGGAACAGGGTTCAAACTACCGGCGGTTAACGCTCCAGAGAGAAGAATGAAAGAAGTCGAAGAGCTCCTGACAATGTGAGCCGTGTCCAGAAATATCGCTTTTTGAATCAAGCCCTTTATTCAGCTGCCTATCGAGAGTCTCCTGTGTTGGTCGAGGCTCTTGGCTATTAAGCCATTGGCTGTCATTGTTGCTGAATTCACATCCAACATGTCGACAACCTCGCGAGCCAAGTCAAGATACTTGATTTGTTTATCTTTCTTGGCTTTCACGAGATTCTCATCATGTGGGATGGTTATGTCAACAATCACTGCACGCCGTTCTGATCGATCCACCATCTCTATATCAGGCTTATTGGCAACAATAGTCCTGTCAGTGATAATGGATCTCAGTACAATGTGATATTGCTATTTCGAGAACTGGGCCGGGTAATACACCTGTAGCTGTAGTACTACACAATACACCTGTAGTACGCACACACCGGGTAGTACAACACAACACATTTTTCCAAAAATATGGAGCGACGTATTAGCAATATGCTTCAAAATGAATCAAATCGATCGTAATTACGATGCAGGTCGCTACTGAAACATTTCAGTTGGTAAATTCTGACAATACTGATAGCCCGGGATTCGATCCCAGGATTTCATGTAGCTGTTAATTCCTATGAAAAAATCTTAAAATATAAAGGCGAACCACTTTATGAACTCATGTGAGCTGTGCACGCACTTCGTTGCAGATTTTATTTGCCCGTTTTCATCCGGCGCCCTCAAGTTCCTAAAATTAAGTCCCTTAATTTCGGTGTACGAACTGTAGGCTCTAAGTGAGCCATTAGCTGATCTGCCATTAAATTATTATAGACAACTAGCTTTCCACCCGCGGCTTCGCCCGCGTGGAGTTCGGTTATATCGCGCTTTTTAGATTTCCCTCGGGAACATCAAATTTTTCCGGGATAAAAGGTAGCCTATGTTCTTTCTCAGGGTCTAAAGATTGTCTGTGCCAAATTTCATCAAAATCGGTTGAGAGGTTTCAGCGGGAAAGCGTAACAGACAGACAGAGTTACTTTCGCATTTATAATTTAAAACTAGCTTTCCGCCCGCGGCTTCGCCCGCGTGGAGTTCGGTTATATCGCGCTTTTTAGATTTCCCTCGGGAACATCACATTTTTCCGGGATAAAAGGTAGCCTATGTTCTTTCTCAGGATCTAAAGATTGTCTGCGCCAAATTTCATCAAAATCGGTTGAGAGGTTTAAGCGGGAAAGCGTAACAGACAGACAGACAGACAGACAGACAGACAGAGTTACTTTCGCATTTATAATATTAGTATGGATTAGTATGGATATATTTAATTAAATAAATCACTAATTATTATCTTTATGATAACATCGCGCCATCACGCTCATAAGTTTGAGTAATGCGGGGTAGTTGGGTACTGACTGGACTCAATGTAAAAATGTATTAGTCAGAGCTGTGATTAATCAGAGCTCCACCCACCGACAGACCAGCGATTGAAGTCCTTTGTTCTAAAAATATACTCCCTAGTTGTATTGTAGTACACACAGAAAATGTGAAACATTAACCCCTTTATTCATAAACGTTGCTTAAAGTTAACTAGTGATTAGTGACTGTTTAGCCATACATTTTTGACGTTTTAACGTCACTTAACTTTAATCACCGTTTATGAATAAACACCACAGTGTTTAAGGGGTTCACCGTTCATTCATAAACGATGATTAAAGTTTAGTTATTTTGGAAATTTATTTGTAAATTTATGGTTAAACAGTCTCTAATTAGGTGGCGTAGCGGTAGCAGGCGCGGCCGCTGCGCAAGGTGGCGCGGGTTCCATCCCCGCACAGTGCAAGTTGTATGCATGAATATGAATATTTGCACTGGTCTGGTCGTGCCTCGGAAAGCACGTTAAGCCGTTGGTCCCGGTTGTCATACGAACATCTAGTGGTAGTCGTTACGGGTTGTTGGAGCGCTCAAAAGTCCAACAATTGGTCTAATTGCAATGCTTCGATGTCGCCTTCGGGTCGTAGAGGATAGACGGCAGTCGCTTCACGGAAAATTTCGAAGGTTAGCCATATCAGCAGTTGGACTGGTAAAGCGGACCCCAGACTCCAAAGCTGAAAAGGCTTCGGATGCGACTGGGATTAACGCTGAAATGATGATGAGTCTCTAATTAGGTACTAGTTAACTTTACTAGTTAAGTTAACTTTAATATCTAGAGTATTATGTATCTATAATTAACTAACGATAGTTATTTTTTTTTTAAATAACGTTTCCCCACACTAGGAATTTCTCCTGTATCGTGGGGACGTTTAAATACATTTAAACTCACATACACAAACATCCAGACCCAGAACAACCACTTGTAGGTCATACAAATATTTATTCCGTGCGGGATCGAACCTGCGATACGCAGCGCGGCAGTCGATTGCTCAGCTACTAGGTAGGTACACCAACCGTGTCGTCAAAGTCAATTACTTTTTCGAATATTTTATATCCAGAATATATAGAGGTGCGACGGGATTTTGCGCTCGCAGCCTATGTAGTGAAGCTACAGCGTGGAGAAGCGCATAACCCGGGAGTGCTGCGGCACCTGAAACTCTGCGTGCCAGATCGGTACGTATGGAGGCGACGACGCTCGCCCTTGCTTGCTGCGCCTGCGGCCAGAAACAATCTGCTGGCGAAATGTCCTCTTATTAGAGCCATGCGCGTAGTGAACGAAGTTCATGAGAGACTTAATGTAATGTGGTGAAACTTGAGAGAATTTGCAAAGGTTACATACACATCACAAGTAACTCCAATGTAGGTTAAGTTTTTAGTTGAAATGTAAAATTTTATATAACTTTAAATTAAGGATTAGTATGTAAGGCCCCGCTATCGTATTGGATCGCAGATCTGTAAGGGTAGTTGGAGGTAAGAGTTTTTGTAAATAAATATATACAATATGTAAAGAAAACTCTAGAATATAAGTGATTCTACTAATGCGCACAAAGCCGGGCTAAACTTAAAAAAAACCCTAAAAAATATTATTTCGCAAAAAGAGGTAACTTAACACATGTGCTGTAGGCAATCCATTCGCGGGCGACGGGGGGCAGGGCACACGGCACGTGGTCGCATCGCTTATAATAATATAGCGAAAACGGAGTTGTCACTTTTTTTTAAAATAACAAATTTCGGCGAAGTTGGAATTAGGTAATTCGCGGGAAAAATCATTATTACAGAATTTATTAGTATTGTTACTATGTTGATTACGTAAAATTTTATATTACATATATTTGGTCATGTGTTTGCCTAATCTTTATGATCCTTATAGGTCGGACAGGGTTTTCTTTACATATTGTATATGTATTAGAGGAATTAAAAGCTTGATATTTTTTTTACTATTATAAATAAACTACAATATCTCAAATTGCAACCGGGGAGTTACCGGCTGTTATTTAAGATAGGCAGTACTCAGAATCATAGAGCTTTCAGCATTATCTTCATTATCTGCCTTTATCCACATTACTATGTTGTTGTCGCTATGTTTTGTTCCAGACTTCTTCTATTAGTTGTGATCTCGACAATCACTCCCATTCTAACCATACCATCATTCGCACATTCCATTCACTCACTCATTTTCATTGTCCTTGGTCTCCCCCTACTCTTACAGTTATCGATATTCATAATCAATACTCTCCTCACGACATTTTCCTCATTTCTCTGTAACACATGCACATACCATGACAACCAATTTCCACATAACTTATCAGCTACCGATACGGCTGCCAGACTTCCTCTTCTGTACTCATTTCTTATTCTATTCATTCGTGTAACATCAAACATCACTCTTAGCATTCTCATCTGTTAATGATATTTCCTTTCTTTCAACTTTTACATTAATACTTGTGAAATAAATGACACACACGACATTACAGCTGTTTACAATGTTCATAGGAAAGTTAATTTTTCATCAATTACGTCATTAACAATATTTTTCCTGTTAGGTGCTGATGTTTTTATTAATAAGCCTGACTTCCTACGTTAGCTTTAATATATAGGTTTTACGAATATTGTATTTTTGCTGAATACCCTACATCATTGATAAAATATTAAACTAAGGTAGATATGTCACTAGCGCACTAAAAATGTAGCGTACAAAAGGAGGTAAGTCCTGTATCTCGCTTTAGTCACTCTCGATACACTCGTAAAAACAAACGACAAACACTAACAGCGCAAACGACAAACACTAGCCATCTTTTTCTTCTCTATGCTTTAGATTGCGCCCCATCTCACTCACACTGTATCAATGTATGCCGAATAAAAATATGCATGTGTGCTGCTGCTGTGTTCGGCACATATTTTTTGGTCAGTTTGTTAGAATATATCGTATCTGTTTAATATTTTATCAATGCCCTACATGTAATTTTCTTTAGCAATAGGTACAGAGTTACCGACGTTTCTTCAATATCTCTAAGTATGCCTTGTTCACAGTTTTAAGAGCTGAAATATGTGTCAACTGCGTTATATTAATTATAAATAGTACCTATCTATGACTGGATGGTCTTATGCTTGGAAATAAGTTATAGTCTAGCTTAGTATTAAAATGGCGAAACAAACAAACAAACAAACCTATGTAATGACAGGTTAATGGCCCTTACCGTATTTATAATACCTACTTAGAATTTTGATGACCTAACATACACTCATACTAATAGCCTACATACAGAGACACTTGAGAAATATCAACCGACGCATTATTGCATCAACTGTTAAATAAAATATGTATTTTCTGTGCAACTATTTATTTATATACATATTTTTACATGGACAGGTGCAATATGCAGAGCGTTGTGTTATCTGATAACGATGTAAAACAATGCATTAACGATGTTCCCGTTTCTAGAGTGCAGATAACTGACAACTAAGTACCAGATAGTGAAGCGCGGAATACAAAAACGTTCCATGCATTTATACTTTCACCTCTTTTCTTGTCCAAGTTACCTCTGGTGGTAAAGAACGATCTTTATTCTAATCAATTGATTTTTCCAGCGACATTGTTGCTCACAATGGACGGGTTTACGATCAGTTAGTAATATTAACTGAAGTATTACCCTATAAAGGTCAGTTGGGAGTTCCGACGCACTGACCACGGCAGCGACCGACAGTGCGCACGTTATCAAACCACGCTACACCTCTCTACAACAAAAATCTCGAACGGGAATACCGGATACTGACGCAGTGCTAAGAAAATACAACCATCTCTTTCGAACACATTGTAAAAGGGCAGCGTTTTTGTATTCCATCCTTGTCCTCAACCGCGAAGCGATATCGCGCTATGCTTATAGTTAGAAATATGTAACTGAATAGTTTACTTTTGTGTGTAGTTTTGCCAAGTTGATGTCGTTCGAAATTAGAATCGCTGCATGTTCGTCGTTGGTAATGTGCGAAGTGAATTGAAACTCATTTTCTGGTGGAGCATAGTGTTCGGGAGTTTTTTTTTATAGTGCAAGTGTAAAATGCGCTCGACTGTGCGATGGCGCGGAATCGACACATTTTTTAGATTCTATAAGTGAACGAAAGTTTATGATTTTCTACGGATTATGTTTATGTGCAGTGTTTATAAATAACAGTGATTATTATTGTGAAAATGTTTAACGGGAATTTTTCTTTATTTAACGTAAGTCATTTTAATATTTTTAACTTGAAAAAAAAAAATAGTTTTTAATAATTTCGTATCGAGGAAATGAAAATATTTTCTGTCATATAATTTAATACTGTTGAGATACACTTCAACAAGATAATGCAAATATTTAAAATAAGTATTAACAAATATTTTTTTCTTGTAACTGACAAACAAAGAGTTGGCAGAGAGCCAAAAGAACACTTTAATTTTATCATACCATATTGCGAATGATCAATGAATTTAAACATTACATTAATATCGTAATTTAGATAGCAGCTAAACAATTATGTTACTAACAAAGTTACTTATTAATAATACAGGATCCATTTTCAATTCCAATAACTTACAATATGGCCATTCATTATATTCACTGTAGTAATTGTTATGAATGCAACGAATTGAAAATTCGATAAACTTTCATAATGGTAGTTCCTTGGCGAATTTTTGGCTTGGCAGTTTTATTTAGGTTTTAGTATGTACGTAATTAAGTCTTATTCCTCAAGAGAGTTGTTTTTCATTACTATACTCGTGGTGTTCCGCAAGGGTCATATTTGGGCCCTCTATTTATTTTCACTAATGAACAATCCTGATGGTAGGTATCCCGACACCCAACACTCTTCAATTCAGCGGGCTTTATTTTCAATTCAAAAATACTAGATACGACTAAAGCTGCCATTACCGACAAGTTCACAGAACCCTAGTGATTCGCAGTAACAAAGATATACCTTGTCGTCGTTATCACCAAGTGGCACAATATGGGATGCATTGATAACCCACCCATGTCCAATATTAGTCATTACTAGAATCTTCTAAGAAACATTGAACAGTTAATATTTAGGCATACCTCCGACACCTACATTATGGTCTATACCTAGTGATAACGCAGATGCAATATTATAAATTACGTTAAATTGAAGATTCTGTATGAATAAGCAATAAAGGTCACCTTATGCCCACCTAGCTATACCAAAGACAATCCATTTCGCAAATTATCTCATCTAAATTCACGATTTATTTGTGCTAGAAGACTTCAAAGAGAAGTGAGATCTACTAACCCGCACTGGGCCCGCGTGGTATATTACGGCCCACTCCCTCTCGCCGAGAGGAGCCTGTGTCCAGGAGTGGAAACATTATAGGCTGATATTATGTTATGAGTTTATGGAAAAATAACTTTAAATACATAATACAGCTTACGCAAAATCTTCAAGTATTTTTATAACTTTTACTGTAGTGCTAAATCCTATGAAATCAACCTAATTATCATTAGAATATAGTTAATGTTTGTTAAACTTTTAAATAACAAAGGTTTGAAACATTAATTTATATGCAATAGGAGATTTATCAAATTCTATGAGTCCTCCAGTATTTTTTCATAACTCTACGTGATTTTTGCTTTTGCTTGATCTTGTCTGGCACTGTAGCCATCTAGGTTTATATCTGCTATATTGACGTAAGAACTTTTATTTCATTATCTTTGTTTTTGTATGGATTCTGAGAATGTATACAATACACCCGGAGCAAACTCAAATCAAAACAAAAGGTTAGAGGTACATATCAGTGTGTCTGACTAGATTGTAACATTCCAGTTTCAAGGTTATCCTTTGAGACATATGTTTCTAAGACATAGCTGTACGTGGTAGGTACAAATACAATTAATACTTTGAAACTTTCTTTTTTACTTTTTAGGCCAAAAGGCTCCAATTTCAGCATATCGCTTCAAAGTAAATTTTGCTAAGAATTGGTACTGTATCGTAGACATGTGTAATTTTCGAGAGAAATTACACACTCTCAACAAATTATAGCCGTTTGGTCAACATTGTGAGAAACAAATAATTTTCCAAGTTGGAATACTTAATTTAACATGTCCTCACAACACCTACTAACTTCTCACACAACCACAAGTAACCATCAAATGATTCACTCCCAACAATAAGAAAATTTTAGTTATTCCTCATACAACAGGACAACTCACCACGATCATCTCCCGCCACATGGTCCGGGAACAAGGTCGGCTGTAAGAACGTATCCGCCGCTTAACTGACATCCTCCGGCATCTTTGACTAATAAGATAATGAACCCACAAGTGCAGCTAACTACAATATTTGTGACTGTAGTCTTGGAAACAGGTGAACTGCTGTCAGCGACTATTTGCAATACAATGAGGGGCAATTTACATTTTACTGTAGGAATTCCTGTGACGTTTAAAATGTAACGCCGATTTTGTTGGAGTCACGTTTGTATAAACTTGAATTCATTAGGGGACTATTCAATCAATTGTTGAATCCATAGAAAACTGATTTTGTATGGAATGTATTCGTTCAGGTTTATAGTCACGTATGCACTTCATACAAAATCGTTATGTTATATCGACAATGCTGAATGCGGACTGATTGTTTGGTAAGGTGTTAAATTCAATCAATCACAAAATTATTTTTCCGAAAACATTCAAATAAACCAATGACAGGCACTTTTGAATTATCAAACTAAAGGGTCCATCAATCAGAAAGATGAAGCTCTCTCTTTTAAATCATAAAATTGCTACAAAATATTTAATTACATCATTCATGTTCAATTTTTTCACGTGTTCTCACGTAGAAGAAGTAAAGAAAACATAAAAAATATATTCAGAAATATAAATAAGCCGTGGTAGCAAAGAAATGACCAGCTCATACTGACGGCGCTTGTTCACTAACATGAGGTATGTATCAGCACATTCAGCACTATTCAGTTCAACCATTTTGAAGGGAGCTAAATGATCCAGCATGCACGCTGCGTACCAGCGAGACATTAAAGTGATTATAAAAAAAAAGGTTTCTTTTCATTCTCTCATCCACCAGGCCACATTAACGTCAATTAAAAACGCACCCAGTTATAGTAAATAGATAGAGAATACTAAGAAATTCAATTCATATAATGCAAAGATAGTTTTTTTCCCATGTTTATGCGCTTCTGTGGGCTGGTAACGTCACTTGGACTTTGTAATTAATTTAGCTTCTTTACACAAAACCATAATAAATATAGTTTAAAAAACTAAAAAAATATGCTTTTAAAAAATATCAAACTTTAAAGTTAAAAATAATTTTAAAAAAGCGTGAGGCGCTTTGTGCCATAATTTTTGTATATTAAGCGCCTCAAGCATGTTTTTTAAGTTTTAAAACTATATTTATTTTCAACTTTTTAGTTCGATATTCTTTTTTAATAAAAAACGAATGAACGAACGAACGTATTGAAAACGGTGGGACATTTTACAGTAATGAGCCGCTCACTCGCAGTCCAAAGAGTTAGAGACGGACAAACAAACAAACAAACTAGCAAGCAAACATAAAAGTGAAGCTAATAAAAAGCATGTAATGACAATAATATGGAGATGGCCTTTTAAATTTGAATAAATAGTTAACTAAATTAAAATGTAATGCATTTACCACAATTTTATCACCTCCCTAATACGTATACCAGAGAAGTAATTGAGTACTATCAACTTAGCAAGAAGAACTTGTCAGAATTTACTTTTTCTTGCTTTCAGCAACATTCAATGCTTTAAGATGTTAAGGAGATACATTATGGTCTTATGGAGTAACGTGCTTTAAAATTATTCAAATTGGGGATAATAGCGTGATAAGTATATGAGGGCGCAGTACAGTAGTAGACAAATTCCTCATCGATATTATGAAAAAAATTAGTTCAGCCAAATTCGATAAAGAATAGAGGTAAACAAACCGTTGCTAAGCAACGAGTAGTTTACGCCTAAAAGACAGATGTTAACAACCTTTTCTACATAGATGATTTTCATAAAAGTAATAATCCTACTTCCTACTAATCTAAACAGTTTATTTGTTTAGATATTTATGATTTGCATAGAACGCTTAACCTAGTTGAATGAAATATGACATACATGTAAGCTAATTTCCTAATAGGTTACATTTTTTGATACATATATATTATTATTAGTCCATTTTTGAAAATATTACAATGCATGTGCTATGCAGTTGATTTTAAAGTAATTAAAATACGCAAAATTGTATTGACAAATGTCTCAATTTCATTCATTGGTTGAATTCCACAAAATGTGTTTAATATCTGGATTTCATTCATCTTTCTTTTTTTGTAGGGCTATCACGTAAAATTAATGTCTACTTTTTAATGGTCTTTCGAAATACCAAGTTATTATGCATGTTATATTAGTGATTCTATTGAAATATGCTTCAATAGGAATTGTTAATAAATAGTTAGCATGTAAAAGTCGATAATTATGTAAATAACAGGAGATTTGTAAAACGTGAGTTGTGATAACCCTAAATTGGTTTGTTTACCTCTATTTTTTTTGGAGCTTGGCGGGAATATAGGTGTTGTAGAAAATAGACATTTGACCAGAATTATAACAAAGAACGTTATCGTGCCCTCCAAAAAATCCAAATCATCATATGATGATGATTTTATGCATCACAATACAGTTCGTCTTATGCTTTATTCATGTCATGTTTTATTCGATTCGTGCTGTCGTATTCCTCGTTTACAAATGTCATTTCGGTAAATCCAAAAAGTTGCATTTTATTTTATTCAGTTGTTTTTCTGTCACTTTTATTCCTTCTTATTCTTAGGTATATAATTCATCAGTATTTTTATTTGGGTTACTTACCATATTACCTAGAAGTGGTTGAATGTTCTGGTTTCTTTTATCATCGTATTTATTATCACTACCTTATCTTTACGGTTACTAGAACCTTTTTTATTTAATTTCATTACCGCTATTATGAAACGATTTTATTCCCACTGTTGATGCACATGCCTGGTCTCTTATACTTTATTTTGTGTATGTGCATGTATTCTGCATTTTTAAGTAGAGAATCTATGTACAAAATTTCAAAAAGATATCATGAAAAATCGCAAATTAATGAGCTTGTTATCTTACCTGGTTGTCGTGCCGCGGTGTCGTCGTCTTGCGTTTATTGATAACTAGCTTTCCGCCCGCGGTTTCGTCCGCGTGGAGTTCGGTTATATCGCGCTTTTTAGATTTCCCTCGGGGATATAAAAATTTTTCCGGCATAAAAAGTTACCCTATTATTTAATCCGGACTTCTAATTGTACGTTTGCAAAATTTCAAAGCAATCGGATCGGTAGTTACGGCGCGGCGTGAAAGCGGAACAAACAAACAAACAAATAAACAAACTCACTTTCCCATTTATAATATGAAGTACGGATAATTTGTGTTTGTCTGTCTATCATTAACTGGTGATAACATTTTCCATCACACTTGCAGGTTTTGGACTGGCGTAACGGTCAAGTATAGGTAGATATTATTATGTACTTTACTCGTAAATTCAGCCGTAATTGGTAAAATAAAATGAAGTATAATTTACCTAAAACATGTTAATTTTACTTAGAACGTAATGTAGCCCTGCACAGAGGGGCGGGGACCCTGTCCCGATGTGCTCACACGCCTTTTTTTTTGGGATGGGAAATCATCAAATGACTTCTCCCGCTCTGGGCAGAGCGGAAGGGCGTGTCAGACTTTTACTGACTAAAACCCACCCGTGTTCCTTCACTTGCCTGTGCGACGGCCAGGGCCACGGTTTCTTGTTTAACCAACCCGCAACCCTGACCCAACACGCCTAGTACCACTATGATCTGTTGGGAACTGTGTTGTGCCTTCTATACTAACCATTCTGCAACAATTTCTAAATGTATTTGGGAAAAATATACCATAGTGTGAACATGATTGGAATCAATTCACTGAATTATTCTGAACAATTTCGAAAGGTTTCGTACCTATAATGAAAAATAACGTAAGTATACAAATTTTAAGAGGAAGTGAGCTGTAACCCAGTGCGGGTTTGTTCAGTCATTACCAACTAAAGAATGATTAAATATTATAACTACTAAACAAACTTGTGAATGAATCGCGTCGCGTTGTCCGACACTCGTCAACATTGGGCTGGTGACGTAATTTCACTATAAATCGTCTAAATATAACCAGGATGAGCTGTGGTGTGGTGTGACTCGCACAGGGCACACTGAATACATCGGTATTTGTGGTTGGTAAACAGCATTAAATACAAATCATGTAAAATATAAAATCATATGGTATAATGTCGACACTGGGAACCAGTAAAATGGTTGGTGTGGTCTGGTTGGTTGAATTTAATAAATATAGTTTAAAAAACTAAAAAAAAACATCCTTTTAAAGAATATCAAACTAAAAAGTTAAAAATATATTTAAAATTTAATTTATAACATTAGTATATAAACAATACTAGTATAAATCGGAAAAAGCGTGAGGGGCTTTGTGCCATAATTTTTGTATATTAAGCGCCAAACAAGCAAGCAAACATACAAGTGAAGCTAATAAAAAGCATGTAAAAATGGTTTTAAAGAAGATGCTTGGTGTCTTGTTGTCTTTCGGTTTTAAAGAAGATGCTTGGTGTCTTGTTGTCTTTCGGTTTTAAAGAAGATGCTTGGTGTCTTGTTGTCTTTCGGTTTTAAAGAAGATGCTTGGTGTCTTGTTGTCTTTCGGTTTTAAAGAAGATGCTTGGTGTCTTGTTGTCTTTCGGTTTTAAAGAAGATGCTTGGTGTCTTGTTGTCTTTTGGTTTTAAAGACGATGCTTGGTGTCTTGTTGTCTTTCGGTTTTAAAGAAGATGCTTGGTGTCTTGTTGTCTTTCGGTTTTAAAGAAGATGCTTGGTGTCTTGTTGTCTTTCGGTTTTAAAGAAGATGCTTGGTGTCTTGTTGTCTTTCGGTTTTAAAGAAGATGCTTGGTGTCTTGTTGTCTTTCGGTTTTAAAGAAGATGCTTGGTGTCTTGTTGTCTTTCGGTTTTAAAGAAGATGCTTGGTGTCTTGTTGTCTTTCGGTTTCTTTGAGAATCAATTTAATAATTTAGTGACAGTTTTTCTAAAATTAGCTAGTGCTCTCTTCGACCCTGTACTATCTTATTTCTCTTTCCTTTCTTTTGAGTGTGAAAGAAGAGAAAAGCCTGTGTATATGTATATGTACCACACATGTGCACTATGACTTTAGAAATACGACGAGATTTGTCATAACTACCGCTGCCGCTATCTAGTCATATAAAAAGATCAATACTTAATCAGATTTAGAACCTTCTCAATGACTTTAAAATAAACCACGCAGTAGACATTAGCAAAATGTATGGTGTAATTGCCAAAAACCGCGTGCGTTTATAGCGCACAAAGATTACCCACTCTAAAAATTAGACTTGCCCCCTCTAGGCCGGACTTACCTTCTCCTAGGCCTGACTTGCCCCCCTTTTTTTCTTCGGGGTGGAAATCCTCATTGGATGTCCGTCGCCCTGGGGTGGGCGACGGGGTCTGTCAGACTTTTACTGACTAAAACCACCCCGGTGCCTCTTCTATAACGAGCGCGCGTGGGACCGTGGGAGTCTAAATTCTTCCACGGCCCCACACTCTCGTGCTGGCCCGGTCTGTCCCGGCCTCTTTTCCTGCACGGGGTAGTGGGGTGTTAAACTACCCCGTGCATCGCCTCAGAGGCGCGCGCCGACACTCGCGCGCATCTCCGCCTCGGGGTCCATCGAATAAGGGGCGGGGACATCCCCATGTCCCTCGCCCCTGGACCCATTCATGGAGGGCGAAAGAGGGCGTTATCCGCCCTTCTTCGACGCCTGGTGCGTCTTCTGCGGCCCGGGAAGGGAGTTGAGATCTCACTCTCCCTTTGTGCAGCTTCCTTCTGCGACATCACATTCTCGCAGAAGGACACCACCGCGTCCCACGACACTGCGCTACCAACCATTGACTTGCCCCCCTAGGCCAGAAGCTGAATACGCCCATGCTTGGAGCAATGTATTGCAAAGGTCCGGCGGAACTTCACACCGTGGCTTCTGGCGCACAGGCCAATGAATAAACACGAATGTCAGTAAAAGTCTGACACGGGAGAGGTCGTTTAATGATTTCCCATCTAAAAATGTATTTATGTAGATATCAATATAGAAACTTCAGTAAGAGAATCATACTTAAAATGCAAATGTTATCGCTAATAACCAAACAGGGATACGTTTATCCTCCATATGCAGAACAAATCTAGTATTTAGAATAAATTAGCACAAGAACTTGGTATTTTATCAGGCCGGTTCCGCGCTATTCCTTCAGATAAATGGTGGTGCATGCACGCATCACGGACTACTTAACGTTGAATTACATTAACCATTATAATTGTACATGTTAATAATTCGTATGATTTAAGAGATGAAAAATCTTCATTATGTTGCATGGTCTTACATTTGGACTTGTTGAGATCCATTTTATACTGAGGAGGTTTTCTTTCCTTAGTAATACCATATTTGTGCCTACCTTTCGGTCTTCTATAGGATGCATTCTGGTGAGCGTGCAAGGCAATTGCATGATTTAATTCCCCATCTCCGTTCCACGATCGGACGACCCGTCGTACGGCGACTTTCCACGCTTACGTTGTTAACACCACTACGATCCGGACGAAGCGTATCGCTTCTTCTTTTACCGCGTACATCGAGGGACTGGAACAATTTGCCAGCGGCGGTGTTTCCGTCACACTACAATTTGAGTGTCTTCAAGGCTAGAGTGACTAGGCTCTAAATAAACTAGCGCGCTTTACCATCAACGATCGCATCACTGCTTACCATCAGGCGGGATTGCAGTGAAGCGCTAGTTTAACCTAATACACAATGTGAGCCTTCTGCAATGATTTCTTCTTTTCTGAAAATACAGTATGTTAACTAACAGAGGGCGTTCCCGTTAACCCGAAATAGTATAGCATACATACATGCTAAAAAAAATATTTCCATTCGAAAACAAAATGTTTTAAAATTTTTTCCAATATGAAAATATTCAATAAAATTTTTAAATTGACATGTAAAAGAAACACACTGTACACGCGAACATGAAAGACGGCAACGTCGCAATTTATTTATACATGACGACTACTATTTTCATTTAAAACAGGAGGTTTCAGATTTATTTTCAATTATAATTTTTTATGCTTATTTTTCTATGCTGATATTTTTATTTTAATCTATTAATGATATATATTAACGAGTTTAAGGGAACGCCCTCTGTTATTTAGCATACTGTATATTAATGCTTTGTAGACGGTCTAGTCTGGTTTAGGTTTCACAAAAAGTTGATGTCAGGGTTTGTAATAACAATGGCGTCGATTCTCATGTTCACAAACTAAATAAATGTTAAGTTATGTGCATCTTTTTATTTCTATGTCATTAATAAAGGATAGAAGATAACAGTTTAGTTTAATCCTGTCAAATTAAGATATTCCATAGGCAGTTTAAACGCGATTATAAACATGGCGACTAAAAACTCGCCAGTTTACGTCAGGAGCGCACTAATTTGACAGGTCTAAACTGACATTTTATCTTCTCTTTCTTTCTTAATGAAATTAAAAAAAAAGATGCATTCAATTTAAATTTAATTTAGTTTTTGAACAAGGGAATCGGGGTAAATCATCTGATTGAAACAATAACGATGGAGTTCTTCTACCGTTCCTTTCCATAGGAATTTAATATGCTTCGGAATGGGCAAACAGCATCGTCTTTCTAACTGACCAATTAAAAAATATAAAAAATTGTAGTTGGTTTATTTTAAACTAGCGGCCGCGAGCGACTTCGTTCGCGTGGAGATAGTTGTGCTCCGCTCCTATCGGTCCGATATGAAAAAGAATTTTTCATATCGGAGCAGTAGTTCCCGAGATTAGTGCGTTCAAACAAAGAAACAAACCCTTCAGCTTAATATATTAGTATAGATAAATGCTTTGAGTATGAAAGTTGATGGAGTTAATAACAACTTCCGCAAGTGACAACACCTCACCATGGGCAACCAGCTGATAAATGCTGACTAGCAAAGCCATAGGCTATTATAATAATGTTTCCAAAGATGACGAACTTAGAGTAATCCATAAAAGCAATTCAGGTTGGCAAGCACCACCGACTGCTAGCAGGTTATACAAACGTTGCGTATACGTTCTGTTGCAAACACCTAAGTATTTATTTAAAAAATAGAAACCTGTTCACTTTCTATTGCGCCCAAGAAAATGTATGCTGCTTGAAAGCGAAGAAAATTTACCTTGGTAAGTGTTTGAATTGGTGGTACTTTAGACTGAGTCTATAGAATGGGCTATCTGGACTATTTCATAGACGAAATATGGCTGACGAAAGATTAATAAAGGGAAAAGAAGAAACGGATAATCATTCATCATCATTTCAGCCGAAAGACGTCCACCGCTGGACATAGGCCTCCCCCAAGGATCTCCACGACGATCAGTCCTGCTGAACTAATAAAATGGGGTTTAAATAGAATATACGTAGGTACTTTGTAAGGTTTTAGGTTGATTGCTCAGCTCAAAACGTACATAAGTAAGCTTTATTCAAGGAATTATTATACATTTTTGACACACATTTCATATTAAACTATCAGACGTCACATTTTTTTATTCCACAAATAAAAATTAGATATCGCTTCATTAAAACAGCTCATAATTCTAAATATTTAACCAGTTTTCGAGTGTAGCGCTGTACGAATGTAGTGTAGCTCACAATTTCATTACCGAATATAATTAACATTACAATGGAGTACTGGACAACGGACACGAGCCTCTAACAAAATGGAAATAGATATATAGTAACCTACTGTGGGCTTTCCACAGTAGGTTAATTAAAAAAACCTAACACAGCATTTTAGAAAATAAGAAGTTTGAGAGTTTGCTTTGTTTATTAGATTTAAACTGGCTACGTCTGTCATATTTACATTTACATGTTTCGAGTTAGACAAATATGTTAAGAAATGCTTTATTACAACCACAACAATTGGGTCGATATCAGGGTGACCATTGTAAACGATATAAAAATGAATTTAAAATAACCTTTTTTTTTTGAAATAATATCAACAAGTGCTTGACCACAATCTCGCCTGATGGTAAGCAGTTGACAGTAATAAAGCACTAGTATATTAAGAGCATATTTATTCTAGCCCTGAAGACACTTAAATTGTAGTCTGACGGAAACACCACCGCTGGCAAATTATTCCAGTCCTCTACGCGGTCTAAAAATCGAGGCGAAACGCTTCGTCCGGATCGTAGTGGTGACAACAAGAATGGGTCGTCCGATGATGGAAAGGAGATGGAGGAATCAAGTCATACAATTCCCTCGCGCGTTCACCAAAATGCATCTATAGAACACCGACCGGCTGGCTACTCTATGCCTGTGTTCCTGGCTTTGTGAAATCAAATTTTTAGAGTGGTCGTACGAGGTTTTTTGGTAATTACACCGTACACTACGTGGTTTATTTTAAATATTACAGATATATCCTCCTGGGTTTACTACATTCCGAAAATTAGGAACCAAGGTTAACGGGCTTGGCTTTAATACACAATAATTCACATTACTACAAATAAACAACAAAATCTTTATCCTGTCTTGTTTTTAAAGAAATAGTAAGAAAAAAAATCAGTTAAATTCAGTTTATGTAGTTTGTGTGGTTTAGTTTGACAGTTGTACTAAATTCATTGCGTTATATGCCTTATTGAGCTGACTAATTCTTTAAGCATACCAAGCAATGCAATAATTAACAATATCTTCGAGATTGAGACTGAGAGTAAATAATAAATAAATCTCAGCTTTGTGCATGATTTTTATAACATTTTACTTAATGCTAAATAATAGGAACCTACTGATGTATAATTTTACTGGACTAGGTAGAACCTGTGCCTCAGGTGTAAAAGTGCTTAGAATATTTTGTTTTAATTTGCAATAAAATAACATTAAAGGTAGTACCTACGTAAAAATCTAGGACACAGCGGAAGTATATAGTGTTATTAATAGTATCGTATTGCGTATATCGTACAGTGTTAAAATAGTAGATCTTCAAATGAAATATAAATTAATCTTCCTAGTTTCTTCATTCCCTTGTTATTAATAAATCTAACTAAATGAGATGCGCTTGAGCATGAGACACCAATTAAATGCTTGGTCTGCGCACGAGGCGCTCTTATACATCACACGGATTGACATAATTTAATCGCAAACATTGAGTTACACAATAAGTGCATCATACAAGTGTAGGGTGTTTTAAATGGTCACAATCCACAAACAAGTTCTCCTGTGAACGTGTTTTTGGGATGTGACGTTAATGATGCCGATGACATTGATGATAGTGGCCGCGGATGGAGATAAATTGCAGATTTTATGAAATATGAAATGAGTCTCTAAGAACGGAATGAAAACCAAGCTAAAAAAGCTATCAAAAATCAGCAGCACTTCGAACATCAAAATTACACAAGAATCCCGCAAAACGTCCGCCCTTTCCTACTTTCTAGTGTTTTCGCCAGGGAGTAGAATTGGTGCAATAAACTCCCCATTAATACAGCAGTTTGTTTAGTTAGAAACACTTGCTTCTAGATACATTTAGTGACTAACTTTACGAGACAAAGGATTCACATTATAATAAATTAAATTATTTGTATATGAAGATAAAGATTAATATAACTAATTTTATAAAAAAACCTGATGATTAGGTTACTGTTTTCAGAAGAAGCGTGAGACCGACTAAGATGATATTTGAAGAATGAAGAACCGAGTCACACAAAGGGCGAAAGAAAGAGCTGTGCTCGGAGTTTCTCTGCGCGATCAAATCAGAAATGAGGACATCCGCAGAAGAACCAAAGTCACCGACATAGCTCTTCGAGTCGCTAAATGACAGTGGGCGGGGCACATTGCTTGTAGAACCGATGGCCGATGGGACAGTAAGGGTCTGGAGTGGCGGCCAGGTACCGAAAAACGCAGTGTAGGGAGACACCAACAAGATAGACCGATGACCTGATTGCGGGAAGCCGATGGATGTGGGCAGCTCAAGACCGGTCACCGTGGAAAGCCTTGGGGGCCTTTGTCCAGCAGTACCTCTGTAGGCTGAAGAAGAAGAAGAAGAACCGCTTCTAGATTCCCTTAACAAAGAACACGTGGTTGACAAATGATCATCGTATACTTACTTGAAAATAAAATGTTATTTGCATAAAAAATTAACAGTAAAGCGCGAGTGTTTATAAACCGAAGTGCGTGCTCATGACCCGTTAATTAAAAGAGGTCAGCAGCGTGTGCCGCTAACACAATAATATGTTTAGCACTAACGACATAATTGAATCGTTGTATGGTAAGGTTAAACATTGGGGATGTTGTAGATATGTCATTATTATTGATTGACGAATTAATCTTTATTGGAAGGGAGATAATACTGGGGAAGCCGTACGGAGGACGGGTCAGAGCAGTAGTGTTGCGATGTGTGCCGGGTATGATGCGCCAAATGTTGTTGTGTCAGAAGTTTAGTCGTGGAAGGTCTCCAATCCCTCTCTGCAGCAGCGTCGTTGGTCGTCTTGTTGGGTTTAGCCATTGATAAAATATTAAACTAAGGTAGATATGCCACTAGCGCACTAAAAATGAAGCGTACAAAAGGAAGTAAGTCCTGTATCTCGCTTTAGTCACTCTCGATACACTCGTAAAAACAAACGGCAAACACTAACAGCGCAAACGACAAACACTAGCCATCTTTTTTCTTCTCTATGCTTTAGAATGCGCCCCATCTCACTCACACTGTACCAATGTATGCCGAATAAGAATATGCATGTGTGCTGCTGCTGTGTTCGGCACATATTTTTTGGTCAGTTTGTTAGAATATATCGTATCTGTTTAATATTTTATCAATGGGTTTAGCATTAAAATGAAATGAAATCGTTTAGCATTGCATCACCTCGCTCACCTGCCGTCTTCCTTCCTATTCACTAAGTTTTATAAGGGAATAGGCTCAATAAACTAGCGCTCTTTACCATCAAAGAATTGCATCACTGCTTACCATCAGGCGGGATTGCGATCAAGCACTAATTTATAATTATATAAAAAAAGAGTTTGTCGCGCGACTTCTTCCTCCAAAGTTCTTTCATAGTTATTTTTGCATCACTCTTAAAATGACAGTGATTTTTATTGTCATTAAAATAAGGTTGATGTTGGGTTAGCCGCTGACTTAGTCTATATTACAGTAATCAGTAGGGTAATTGTGTAACACACTATCAGTAACAATGGGCTTCATGTTGACAGTTCAACAACATTCATTGCGTTATTTACGTTGTTGAGCGGACATATTTTTCGAAGGTATGGAGCAATGGATTAGTATAAATGTGCTACAAACTGATTCCAATTGATAGTAATATTGTGTTATGTAATTAGGGTGCTGAATCTAAATCACTGCGGGAGATGAAATGATTGTGCCCTTCACAATCATCATCATCATCTCAGCCACATGAAGTCCACTGCTGGACATAGGCCTCCCCCAAGGATTTCTGAAAAGAACGGTTGGATGCGGCCTGTATCCAGCGCTTTTGTGCGATTTTGGTCAGATCATCCGACCACCTAGTCGGTGGGCGTCCGACGCTGCGCTTGCCGGTACGTGGTCGCCATTCAAGAGCCTTTCTACCCCATTGGCCATCGGCTCTACGAGTTATGTGCCCCGCCCACAGCCACTTCAGAGAGCTAATCCGCTGGGCTATGTCTTCGACTTTAGTTCTTCTACGGATCTCCTCATTCCTAATTCGATCACGTAGAGAAACACCTAGCATAGCCCTCTCCATAGCTCTCTGTGCGACCTTGAGCTTTCTTATGAGGCACACACAATCATAATACGTAACTTCTTCTTCTTGCACTGCTGGACGAAGGCCACCCCCAGGCTTTCCATGATGACAGGTCTTGTGCTGGCCGCATCCATCGGCTACCCGCTACTTTCACTAGATCATCGGTCTACGTAACTATGATGTCAATAATGAGGAAAAGAAGAATATAGTGACCGCAGAGTAACTTCAGCAGAGATTCAGCCGCATCAGTTGCGGCTGACCGACATGATCTTTTCTTCTATTTATTTATCTCGATCATAGCGATAAGAGTTAAGACCGCTCATTATGTCACCCTGTCATTATGGCACCCATGTCGTAGTGGCCTAGTTGTTAAAACACCAGCCTCTCAAGTATGAGTGCGCGGGTTCGATTCCAGGTCAGGCAAGTACCAATGTAACTTTTCTAAAGTTATATGTACTTTCTAAGTATATCTTGGACACCAATGATTGAAGGTGAAGGAAACGTTCTTGAGGAAACCTGGACTTTAAGTCTGAAATCGCCAACTCGCATTGAGCAAGCGTGGTGATTACGCTCAATCCTTCTCTGTATGAGAGAAGACCTGTGCCCAGCAGTGGGACGATAAAAGGTTGATGATTATGTCACCCTTTGTCACTTCTAAAATCTTTTTATTTATGTTCTGTAATTAATATGGTGGACCGCAATTGGACAGCTTCGTGTCAAATGTAGTTGTATCATTACCTAGTCTACTATAAGTATAACGGAAATGAGTTTATTACAGCAATAACTACAATTAACTACCGGTCAATCATGTTTTTAATTTAAAATTGAACTAATTTTCGGCTTGCTTTTTTTGGCATGACGGTAGTCGTATTTCTGACCAACCGAATTTTTAACAATTCAAAGGTGTATTGTGTAAAAAAAGGAATTAATAAATGTTGAAATTTGGTGGAGTCAGCCTACTATCCTGCAATTAGCTGAAGACTTTCATTGTAGTTCTTTATTGATTCGCAATTTATGTAGTCTGTCCCAAGGAACGTTATTTTTGTTTGGGAAACTTTGAACACCTGCCGTCTGGGTGAATGTAAAATGTCAAAGAACACATTATCGAAAAATCATATTATAATGGGTTTTGATGCTGACTGAACATTCGCTGCACCCATCATGTATGTAAACCACGGGAAATACCCTGGTGTTTTAGCTGAGTTCTGATAGATGTACGCAGTTCTGAGAAGCAATTGTTGTAATTTTTAATAACATATTAATTTCAGTTTGTCGAAAATATCTCTAAAATCCTTAAATTTTATGACATTAATTGTCTCTGTTATAGCGAATAGATTTTTAATGCTTTTAGTTACGGGAAATGGCCTTGATCAATCTGATTTCATTTACTGTTTAATATCTTTACTTTCAAACTGCAGTCGTACCCAGGTATAAGGAAAACTGCAACAGCTCAAATGTTAAATATACTTGTACGGTCAGAAGCAACATTCGATTAACACGATATTATTGTTTCATTTTATTTATTAGGTTCACCAACAAATGATTACAACAACTAAAAAATATATTCCCAAAGGTAAAATAACAGTGCATTTACTTATAGGTAAACATAAAATGCGTACATTGGTGCTGTGCTTTAATTAAATATCATTTAGGATTTGATTTTAATAAAATATTTCGCTTAGTAATTAAGTTTTCGAAAACAGTGTCAATCGACTTTTGTTGCTAACTGTACCGACCAAGTTTAAACCACAACGCAAAAGTCAACGTTTATGTTTAATTACTATAATGAGGTCTTTAGGCCGCGGTGGGGTGACCCTAAACTGCTGTGTTCGCGTTCCGTTGCGTCAAGCTAACCTCAGTTCTCGATGGCAATCCGCGCCGGTGTGGGTTCTAAGTTACAGCTAAGTAGTACATTGCTATACTTGTCATTAATGTCACGTAATGCAATGCAAAGCATTTGCTATATACACATAAATAAAATCGTAGTGTTTGTTTATAATGTCAAAAGTTAACATTTTTTTATTAAATATACCTACGAAAGTATTTTACATTCTTTTTTATTTTGTCTTTCTGGTTGTTTCAGCTGATCTTCGAAAAGACTTGCCCGATTTTGATGGGGTTTCATTAACGTAAATAGTGTTTTATTTTAGGATAAATAATTATGAGAGGAGAGCAGCCGCTGAGGGCTGCTCGCGCGAGAAGAGACCCGTCGAACTCGCGACGACTGGTCCCCCGTCATCACAGGGCGTTATGGCCCTACTTCTTGCATGGCAAGAATCATTTTTTAGTTTTGTTAGTTATGCCAATTCGCTTTTTTCCGCTCTGTCTTTTGCGGCATTGTCTTGTCGTATGGGTCGCTCTTTTCCCACTGTGCGCGACGACGGGTTAAGTCCTGCCGGGGGTAGGTACCGTAGAATTGGAAGGACCCGGTACATCGGAAAGGCAGATGACGAACGCTTAGGTGGTTTTTTATCCGGTAAGAGTCCGGCAGACCCCTCCGCGTCCCCGAGCTGAGGATAGTCCATGAGGATTTTTCCACCTTCGAAAAAAAAGGGTGCAGCAGAATAAAAACCTCAACCGGACGTAGACTCTAGATTCTAGAAGCTACAATCATATGAATGCAATTAACGAGGAGAAAAACTATCTCGGCTAACCATGTGGAGTGTGGAGTTACTTATTGATTGCCTGTATCCGGTATGAGTCTGGTAGACATGATTTTTTTAGGGTCTTGAGGTTAACCAGACTTGAAGTAGGCACATTCTAGAAAATTCTGTCTTAACCAATTGGCAATGATACGAAGAGTATGTTTCGGTTATACACATTGCGTCTAATGCGCCTAAATAAATAAGTAATGAACATAGAATATGTCAAAAAAGTTTTTTTTTTAATGATTATAAACTAGCGCTGGACTGCAATCCTGACTGTTGGTAAGCAGTGATGCAATCGTTGATGGTAAAGCGCGCTAGTTTATTAAGCCCATTCACTTAAAAAAAACTTAGTGAATAGCAAGGACGTAGTTGAACAAGGTGGTGCAACGTTAAACCCAACAACACGACCAACGATGCTGCGCCAGAGGGAGATTTATGTGGAGACCCTCCACGCCAAAACTCCCGACACAATAGAAAGAAAGAAAGAAAGAAAGAAAGAAAGAAAATACATTTATTTATAATACTTGACGCATCGTATCCGGCACACATTGCAACACAACTGCTCAGACCCGTCCTCCGTACGGCTTCAGCAGACATACCGGAACACGACGAATCCCTTGGCGGCAAGACTTCAAAAATTTAATTTTAGTTAATTGTTAGTTAAACATTCGTGGACTAGGGGGTTTACCTTTAATACACTTCCTCAAGACACTGCAAATAATGTAGAAGGTGATCAAATATTTTCTTGTACAGAAGACAGCACATCAAGCTACTACAATCTGTCAGATTTATTTATTAAATTTTCAACTTTATCTATAAATCATTAAGGCTCAAGGTTGATTGGGATTTTTTTACGTTTCGGGAGGTTGACTTGCTATCGTCCGTACATACAAATAAAAACCTGTTTACATTCGCGGCACCTGCAAATAAAGACGTACAAATATTTTTCCAATATGGGTATGTACTTATTGTATGTACCGAAGGAAGCCAGGAAGACACAGATTGCAGATGATGCTGGATCAAGTGCTCCCAGTTCATTGGTCATAATTAACCCGCCCTTTAACAATTTATTTGGACTGGACGCAATTTATAGTTTTCTTCCATACTCTATTCAAATAGTTCTCAAATGATATGTCCTCTAGAACTTGACATTAGAAGAGAGATTCACTATTTGAAACATAGGGTCTACAAGACCACTATTTAAAAAACACCATTTCAGTCATCAGTCTACAAAACTACATGATTTCAGACCGACCCTTTGTCCTGCAATTTAGAACCTGGATACGTCTGCCTATGCTCTTAATGACATTTTCAATCATTTATTGGGGCAAATTGAAACACTGCTTAAGTGCTTAATCATGTATTTTTAGCACGTATTTGCATTTGGCAGAACGTGTGTTATTTGAAATAAACGCTTTGGCTATGAATTTGCACAAAGAACATGATTGTTTTATTACAATACTCTTTACACACAAAATATTGTGCTCCTTGGAGCACCTCACTTAGAGCATATAGAAGTAGATTTTTCAGAAACAATTCGACAATATCAATTTTTTTTACATGGATTGTAACTTACAATACTTTTAGGCCGGGGCGGCCGGAGCGACGGGCCGCTATGTTTTTTATTTTCACAACGTTCACAGTTTTTCTGTAGTGTAATAACTATGAAGTACCTTCACTTTGTAGTTTCTTGACCTGTATTTCTTTAAAGAGAACTGAGTGCTTATTAGGAAGTGTATGATTAGTCTCTATCCTGTTTTTGTTGATCTAGACTTCAATGAGAATATAGGATTAAGGAGTTCGACTAAATTGAGGAGCCACAGTGAACAATGCGAACGATCTTTAAAATAACGGAAACGTTCCGTCCATTTACAACGTCATCATTTTGATTGTAATCTAGAAGATTCATACAACATTTATTTATTTCTAAGAAAATAGGTGACATTAAAATATCCAGGCGGAAAATACCTATCATAACGTTATTTTAGTCAACAGAACACAATGGGTCCTATAAATACCGCTAGTAATAAAGTCATTATGTAAAGTAGATACCAATTATTTACTTTAATACTTTATTTACCTGTTTGCCTCGTGTTTACACGTCAGTTTATATAGTTATGCATGCCAAATGGTATTTTTAGCACGTATTTGCATTTGTCAGTACGTGTGTTATGAAACTATACACACGCTTGACATCGATTTATAAGTACATAGGTATAATCAAGTAGACTATCAGTATATTGAAGCGCAGAAGGGTTTGTAAGAAAACGCCACCATGTCAGTTCGTATACAAGACCAGACCTTGAAACCAATACCACTGCAGCGTGGTGTCAGACAGGGAGATAATATCTCCCCGAAACTGTTCACCGCTGCATTGGAGGATGTCTTCAAGGTTCTGGACTGGAAAGGACTGGGCATCAACATCAATGGCGAGTACATGACACACCTTAGGTTTGCTGATGATATCGTAGTCATGGCTGAGACCGCGGAGGACCTGAGTACAATGCTCGAAGATCTCAGTAGAGCCTCCGAGCGAGTCGGTCTTAAAATGAACATGTACAAGACGAAAGTCATGTCTAATGCCCATTTTGTACCGACTCATAAAAAGATTGGAGACTCTGTTTTCGAAGTTGTTGACAGTTACGTGTACCTAGGACAAACTATCCAGTTAGGAAGGTCTAACTTCGAGAAAGAGGTCAATCGTCGAATCCAACTCGGCTGGGCTGCTTTCGGGAAGCTACGTAAAATCTTCTCGTCCGAAATACCGCAGTGTCTCAAGACAAAAGTCTTCGACCAGTGTGTGTTGCCAGAGATGCCTTATGGAATTGAGACGTGGTCGCTACAATGGGCCTTATAAGAAGGCTCAAAGTCACTCAAAGGGCAACGGAGAGGGCTATGCTTGGGGTTTCACTGCGCGATCGAATCAGGAATGAGGAGATCCGCAGAAGAATTAGAGTAGCCGACATAGCCTGAAGAATTGCAACACTAAAGTGGCAGTGGGCTGGACACATTGCCCGTAGGACCGATGCTCGATGGGACCGACGGGTTCTCGAGTGGCGACCACGCACCGGAAGACGTAGCGTGGGTAGGCCCCTGACAAGGTGGATCGACGAACTGGTGAAGGTCGCGGGAAACCGCTGGATGTGGGAGGCGTAGGACCGGTCGTCGTGGAGAACCTTGGGGGAGGCCTATGTCCAGCAGTGGACGTCTTTCGGCTGAAATAATGATGATGATGAGCTATATAATCGACGCGACTTCACGCGACGTATATTAGTACGTACAGACGACAGCAGGTCAAGCTACCCCAATCTATCAAATATTCCCAATCAACCTTGAGCCTTAATGTTTTAGGGATAAAGTTAAAAATCTAATAAAGAAATCTGAGAGATTGTAGTAGCTTAATGTGATGTCGTCTGCAAAATTGGGGAACGAGATCTATTCTCGTTCCCGTACTATATTTACTTTCTACCTACAGTATTTTTTTTTAATTATTGTGTATATGAGGAACGTGTTATTGGGTCATTCCTTTTATAGGTTGCTGTGCCCACAGGGTAAATTACAGGATCCTATTGGTAAGAGTCCGTTGTCTGTGTGTCATGTCCATGGAGCAACTCTATATTTGCTCCATGGTCATGTCTGTGTATCTCATGAACCATGGATATCTCGACAAATTTTCACAAGGTGATGTATTTACATAACAGAATGTAAGTACCGTTTATTTTTATAAAAGCCTTTATGCACGTGGTACTTAACCCATCGTGCTCGAATCCGATTCGCTCTTGACCGGATTTTTCTAGTATATTTTTTCCTTTTTAGTTAGTTTCAATCATCAAAAATAATGTTAGTTTCAGGGATTGATGACATTTTAAAAAGTAGCTTATTTCTGGTCCCGGTTCTGAAAACTGGTGACTGTGATCCTCCATCATCCCACTGTTGGGAACTGGCCTCCCACCATGACTTCCAGCTACGACAATCCAGAGCTAATAATTGTTAAATAGGACAGAAATAACCTAGTTATAATTAAACTGTACTGGTGTTAATAATGTTTACACACGTATCTAATAATAGCCTTCGAACAGAGTTATTGTACGAGATAATGACATGTTAGACGCTGCTAATAAATACATAATAATTCACTGTATTATTTCCACGAATAAGTAACTACGTTATTATGCCTTTAGAGTTGTTTTTGTTGTTCTAGTCATTTGAGGAAAATGATGATGAAAGTACAATCAGAACCATCATCTCGTAAGCATATTTGCTAATCGATTGCTCTATATGTATATTCGAAAAATCTATCTACTAAACAACACAAATAACGCAATGAATGTTGTTGAACTGTCAAAATGAAAACTATTGCTACTGACAGAATGTTACGTAGGTAATTAATCTGCAGAACTTCTCGAAACCACTTTCAACTGAACTGTAGGTTTCACATGTGGAACAAAGTAGTCGTATTTGAATCGTTTGGTTTGGGGTCATCAGGGGGCTCGAGAACGTATCTCTCTCTCTCCAATTGGTCGACACTTCGAGTAACCAGGGGGTGAGTTAGACTTTTGGCTAAAGAATAAGGAATGCCATTCAACGTGGCTTTATTGTCAGCCTTCTGGATACATCGAAGATGAAAGCAGTTCAGAGGAGTACTTACAATGCCTCAATGTTTTTTTTTCGTTTTATTTTTAAACTAGCACTGCACCCCGCGGGTTCTCCCGCATAAGTTTCTATCCGGTAGGAACATGATCATCTCAGCGTTAATCCCAGTCGGATCCGAAGCTTTTTTTTTCAGCTTTGGAATCTGGGTCCGCTTTACCAATCTAACTGCTGATTTTGCCTAAGCTTCAATATTTTCCGTGAAGCGACTGCCATCTGACCTCCACAACCCGAAGGCGATATCGAAACATTGCAGTGGGACCAATTGTTGGACTTTTTGAGGGTTCCAACAACCCTTAGATGACATGATGATACAACAACCATTAGATGTTCGTATGGCAACCGGGAGCAACGGCTTAACGTGCTTTCCGAGGCACGACCAAACCAGTGCAAATATTCATATTCATGCATATTTGCACTGCTCGTGGATCGAACCCGCGACTCCTTGCGTAGCGGCCGCGTTCGATACCGCTATGCCACAGAGGCTGTCAATTGCTCTATCCGGTAGGAACATCGAGATGAAAAGTATCCTATGTGTTGTTCTTGGTTATAAACTACATATAATGTTTGCCAAATTTCATCCAAATCCGTTCAGGAGTTCTTGCGTGAAAGACTAACAAACAGCTATAGTCATCATCATCAATCATCTCAAGTCGGATAATTTGTAAATTTACTTGGTCATTTGACTTCGTGTCTAGTTTAAATATGTAGTTATGATACTATTTCTACTACATTGTATATGAACATTTTATTGTGTAAGATTAAACATTGTTTAAAGTAAATGTTTACAAAACCAATCGTGGCGATATAATATGGCGGGTTTCTAGAAACTATTTAAAAGAAAAAACACGAGGAAAATTATAATTACTGACTAGGTTTATTTATTTTTTTGTTGACGAAGCATTTTATTATGAAGTGCCCACCTCATGACATGTGATAGCAGTCACGTACACAATATGTATTTTGAAAAAATGTACCAGTAATTTGGGATTTCCCAACTCGTACAATTTTTGTAGAACTTGAAGAGTTAAGGCTACACAACTTCCTCTTTATTAAGCCGTTAGCGGCCGCCAGCGATTTCGTTCGCGTGGAGTTAGTTATACTCCGCTCCTATTGGTTGCAGCGTGATGTTATATAGCCTAAAGCCTTCCTTTATTAAAGAACTATCCAACGCAAAAAGATTTTTTCAAATCGGACCAGTAGTTCCTGAGATTAGCGCGTTCAAAGAAACAAACAAACTCTTCAGCTTTATATTATATTACTATGGATTGGTCATTATCTACTTTCTAGTGTAAACCGAGAATAAAAAATCCTGCTTGCTCTCCTACTAAACCAGTATCTGGGAGCCTTTTCTGTTCTTCCATCAGCTCTATCGCCTCTGTCACCACGTTTTTTTATCGTTATAAAATAGTGCTTGATCGCGATCCCGCCTGATGGTAAACAGTGGTGACACCATTTAATCAATTTCTAATCATATAGCATCTTTCACAAATCCTATCTATTGCTTCTATGGGTTCTTCTTTTTGTTCTTCTTCAGCCTATAGAGGTCCACTGCTGGACAAAGGCCTCCCCCAAGGCATTCCATGATGACTTGTCTTGTGCTGCCCACATCCATCGACTTCCCGCCACCTTCACCAGGTCATCGGTCCACCTTGTTGGGGGCCTCCCTACGCTGCGTCTTCCGGTATCTGACTTTGCAGACTCAGGTATGGGTACTTCCTAGGATCTCTTTATCAACTACACAATCAAGAGAAAAATCATGTTCATATGCTCCATCGAAGTATCGTTTTTAAGAAAATCCAAAATAGCCATAACAGGTTTCTTTTCTGTCCCAAATGCAATATTTATATTTTATCTTTCAAAATAGAAGTAAGTCTGTTGGTTCCGTCAGCTGACGTAACGTTTGTGAGAATTAACTATGAATCAACAGCAACGCTTTGAATTATAAGTAAGCAAGTGTGTTTAGTTTTCTGTTTTATGAACTGAATTTGAATTATATCTTGAATCTATGATATAGATAGATAGCTGGAGTTTTGTCTTTTCACTGTTATGTTCATCGCTGTTGTTTTCTCTTTTGTTTTTTCCTTGTCATGTTTATCGCTAATGACATTATTTCCTTCACTTCCTTTCGTCTATTGATAAGGTTTTAAGCTAGTTTCTGCCCGCGACTTCGCCCGGGTGAATTTTGGCCTACGACCCATTGCGTGTTATCCCACTGCTCTCCCAGCACCGTTCTATAACTATTTCTTTTATCTCTTTATGTTATTTTACTCGGTTCCTATAGATCGCAGCATATTTCAAGTTGAACCCCAGAAATCAGCTTTAAACAATTGATTCAAAGCAGAGTCAGCAGTGAGCATTCTGGAGTCAGTCCCGAAAATCTTGTGGCAATACATAACATAAAGCCAAAAATACTTTCTAAACCCATTTTTGGGACCCGAACTAGGTTCATTTAAACCTGTCCTTCATCATCGCCAGATGGCTGAGATCAGCGTTAGACCATTATAGTTAGACCAATTGTTGGACTTTTGAGGGCTCCAACAATCCGTAACGTCTGCCATTAACCAACGGCTTAACATACTTTCCGAGGCACGACCAGACTTGTGCAAATTCATATTCATGCATACAAATATTTACACTGCGCGGGGATCGAAACCGCGCCTCCTTGCTCAGCGGCCGCGTTCGCTACCACTACGCCACGGAGGCTGTTAAACCTGTGCTTCAGGCTAAAAAAAATGACGATTAGCTGTCCGTTTTCAGCTCGCTCTTAACCGAAACAAGAGCAACAACAACTAATAATTTAATACTTAAGTATATCATTTTCCTGGACCTCTGACAATATATTATTTATTGACTTGGTTATTACTGCTATCCTTGACCAAGTCGTGAGACGACCATCGCCCCTCGACGAATCGCTCAGAAATAAATTGCAGAAGCCCACCCGGTTAGCAGCAAGTAAATCTAATCGCATATACAAGTCTTGTTATCACGCCGTCGATCAGAGAGCGACGACCTCCCTTGGTGTTTTTTGTCACAATTCTGGTTGCTATGTCAAAATTTTTTGTTTACTTTTTGTGATCAAATGGTTTTTATAAGTCGTAGTTATGCGGTCAGTCTTTATGTACCGTACGTTTACAATTTGGTCGTCAGCGTCGTAGATAGTTTGTTGTTTTTTGTACGTTACGTTTGCCAATTGAAGGTGATTTTTGAGTGGGTGTGGCTGTGGTTGTGTGTGGTTGTGTTGTGGTGGGTGACTCATCGTTACGAGGTTTTGTTACTTTATTATTTTTCACGTCATTTTGGTCAGGCCCGTCTTGTGCAGTCGAAGATGTACCCTTGCCCGGGGTCTTGTCTAAGCATGTCTTCTGTAGTTTTGGACGAAATTATGTTAAGTTTTGCCCGCACAGAAATAAATTTGGCACTTGTTTTCACGGGAGCAACTACTTTCAAATGGGTCCATATCTTGTAGAAGTAAAGAGTAGAAAGCTGTGCCTTTATTATGGCCATAGGTAGATTCTTAACACATGGGTGCATTTGTCTGCCTTCTCCTTTGGTAAACATAGTCGTGGTCGTGGTCGTGGTCGGACAGCCTCTGTGGCGTAGCAGTAGCGGGCGCGGCCGCTGCGCAAGGTGGCGGGGGTTCGATCCCCGCACAGTGCAAGTATTTGTATGCATGAGTATGAATATTTGCACTGGTCTGGTCGTGCCTCGGAAAGCACGTTAAGCCATTGGTCCCGGTTGCCATACGAACATCTAGCGGCAGTCGTTACGGGTTGTTGGAGCCCTCAAAAGTCCAACAATTGGTCTAGCTGCAATGCTTATCTCCTTCGGGTTGTGGAGGTCAGACGGCACTCGCTTCACGGAAAATATCGAAGTTTAGCCAAAAATCAGCAGTTAGACTGGTAAAGCGGACCCCAGACTCCAAAGCTGAAAAAGCTTCGAACGCTGAGATGATGATGATGATGATGAGTCGTGGTCGTGATGTTTTATTTATGTAGATATGCAAGCAAGAGTCTAGGCATCGATATATGTATAAGTCAATCTGTCTAGGCATATTCCTTTGCTGTACACACAGGGGTGCGGCCACAATTGGCAGCCCGCTGAGTTCTATTAGGATCAATTTATTTCCGTGACCTCGTATAGGGCGAGTTGGAACTTGTTTGTGTTGGTGTGGAGAACCGGCTTGCTTACATGCTTTTTGCTCTTACCTACTACATTTAGGGTAGTTTCTTGATGACATGGCCAGGTACTTAGGTTTCATAGTTGCTGATGTAATAAATATATGGTATGGGAGGCTTTTCAGGGGTCGACTATGGGCTGGTTTTGACTATCATTATCTCTTCAAGGGAAATGTGGTTCTTTCTTGTGAGCTATTGACACTTAGGTACAAAATATGCCATACCCAATATTGTAGTACATAGCGGCCCGCCGTTCCCGCCGCCCCGGCCGGTCGGTACCGCCACAAACGCTACGTCCCGCAATTTCCTTTAAATCTTATGCTATAAAGGACCATATAGATCTACATTAAATATACAATGTATTTAAGATATTTAATTGGACAAGGATTAATGCTGTATTGGTTAAAATCGCTTCTAAAATAATCCATTATTTGTCGTAAAAAGTAAATGACAAAAAATGTTATTGTGGGATACATATAAGAGACAGACATAAATACCATCGCGAAATCATTTCCTACTTAGTACATTATTTTAATAAATCTCGTAGGAGCCTGCGTTTGCAATGTAAGCGGAAAATGTAATTATTTACGACAACTCATTAGAAACAACAAAAATAACAGTATTTCTCCATTATTTAATGGATGTTATTATACATATGAACCTTCCTCTTCAAACACTCTATCTATAAAAAAACCGCATCAAAATCCGTTGCCTAGTTTTAAAGATTTAAGCATACCTAGGAATATAGGGACAGAGAAAGCGACTTTCTTTTGTGTTAGTGTTTCCTAGTGATGTTTTAAGCTATGACTACACTATTGAATTAGGTAAGCCCGTGCTGATAGTTGTGTGTGTTTTAAAATAAATAAATGTGTTCGAAAAGATTGTATCCTTTTTTTTGTTGGGTTAGGAAATCATCAAGTCACTTCTCCCGCTCTGGGCGGAGCTTCACTTCCCTGTAGGCCAGCGCCACGGTTTCTTTTTTAACCAACTCGCAACCCTGACCCTGAAGATTGTCTCTTCAAAATAAATAACGTAAATAACGCATCGCATATTGTTGAACTCTCGAAATGAAAGCTATTGGTAATGGTAGTATGTCATGCAACTATACCACTGTACGGATCGGACATAAATGAAATAATAATCGAAATATAAATAATAAACCTTGTTACATCTCAAGAAGGTAGATAATAAGTTTTATTAACGTTTATATAATTAGAATAAATTTTTAAGAGCAAGATGTTTCTATTTCAGTGGGTATTTCGTTATCTTAAAATAAATAGTGGTATTTCAAGGTTTTTACTCAGTTTGCTCAGTGCAATCTTGTGTTGACTTTATTATATTGATAAACTCATTTGAAATGCTGTGTGGAATGCTATGATTACATTTATTTTCAAACATGGTGTTTTCTCGTAAATTGTTCTAATTTAGGTACCTACCGAAGCTTGGATAAACAATCTCTGACAATCTTTACTACTTTGTTATCACTCTCATTAAACAATATTATTATGATACTTGCCTTACTCTCGACTCGCAATGTTTGAATGCTGTAAAACAGCCAGACAGCTGTACTTCTGGAGAGCTTGTTGTGCTACTTCTTCTTAGCTGGGCTGATTATTAGCCTAATTTGAATATTGACTTTTGATTTTAATCATACTACTATTATAAATGCGAAGGTTTGTGAGACTGTATGGATGGATGTTTGTGACTCTTTCACGCTGAAGCTACTGAACGGATTAGGAGGAAATTTGGCACACAGATGGTTTATAACCGGGAATAAGACATAGAATAGGAGAATTTTTATCTCGATATTCCCACGGTATTGAAACGTACGCGGGTGAAACCGTGGGGCGTAGCTAGTAATCTATATACTGTGATAAATAAAATAGGCTTATAGCTAGAGGCCTTTCGGTATTCTATAGGATGCATTCTGCCAAGTGTGCCAGGGAATTGCATGATTTAATTCCCCTATCTCCGTTCCACCATCGGAAGACCCCTCGTACGGCGACTTTCCACCCTTACGTTGTTAACACCACTACCATCCGGACGAAGCGTTTCGCTTCCTCTTTTATACCGCGTACATCGAGGGACTGGAACAATTTGCCGGCGGCGGCGTTTCCATCACGCTACAATTTGAGTGTTTTGAAGGCTAGATTGAATAGGCTCTTAATAAACTGGCGCGCTTTACCATCAACGATCTCATCGCTGCTTACCATCAGGCAGGATTGCGGTCAAGCGCTAGTTTGACAAATAGTTTATAATATATAACAAAAAAAAAAAAAAGGTTGTGGCTATTACTCGAAAAATCGGTCGTGCATGGAGCTCTTTTTCCAGCCCATCTTCATAATGCATTTTGGAGAAAACTAAGCCACATTATTAAAACTCAACTGCCGTCTTCCTTCCTATTCACTAAGATTTTTTAAGGGAATGGGCTTAATAAACTAGCGCGCTTTACCATCAACGATTGCATCACTGCTTACCATCAGGCGGGATTGCAGTTAAGCGCTAGTTTATAATTATTAAAAAAAAAAACTACGTTTCAGTTTTCAAATACCAAAATATTTCTACATTAACATACAAACAACGCCCGACGTATTGATAACCCATTTGTATGCAAAGCATGCTGTCAAACAATTGGACATGCCATCGACAGACATTATTTATGGCCATTTGTCGGAGACACCTCAGATTCCGCAACGGATACAGTTATAGAATCTAGTGTTATTTATGTTAATTTAGCTTGTGACCTTACATAAAATCATCCATAGCCTCCATTTGGGTTCAAAGAAGTCTAAGTAACATTGTAACTATGGATTCGTTACCTGATTGTAGACCCCATAACGTGCAAATATTAAACGCTGATTTGCCCGAGTCTACTTGTTGCAGGCCATTGGCTAGTTACAGCTTGTGATCTTACCTTGGTTGGTACCATTTGCATTGTAACTGACTTGCCAATAATCGCTATTGTGCATGGTTGGTACCTTCTATCATAGCCATTAGCTATTTATGTATTTTATATTGAATATTCTGCTTATTTATTGTGATATTATAAGGCCCCTTATCGTTTACACTATTTGCATCAATTGGGCATAACATAACAACATAATAAACTTACGATTCTGTTGGAATACAGGCCTTCTCTGGGTGTGAGAGAGTGACCAAGCAGCCCCAGCACGGGTTGATAAATTTCACATACCTATCTTCGAATCTTCTGTTGTAAGACATTGAAGTTGCTTCATGATGTTTTCCTTCACCGTTGCAAGAGCAGTGGTGATGAGATAATTGCATATAGGTTAGGACACAATAAGCTAACGTTTCTCATACTTTTGTTAGGTATGTTATGTTACATACCAAACTACATAATCACTTAAGTACAAATAGAAATCGTGAGGAAGCCCACATATTTACAATTAAAACGATCACATGTGAATGACTATAATTAGCGATAATTATTGGCAGCTGTCACGCCATTTACTACCGGTGATATTTAAATAATTGGCACCATTGGAATTGAATTAATCATAATTATTATGACTTAACAACAAAATATAATCTTGGCCATAAATCCTTCAACAATGAATGTTAAATAATCATTATATATGTAGCGAGGTATAGCCAATACCTACTGTACAAATACTTTTAGACAGACCTTGGCCAGGGTGTCTTTACACCAATTAAGAGGACCAGTCAGTAATCGTGCACTCAACTTGGAACTCTAGACCTCAGTGATACGTCAAACAATAGGTACTATTAACGAAAGGACATTTAAGAACCTCTTAAATAAAAAACCGGTTGCAGCTACCTGTACCTTAGATAGAGTGGCTGCCTAAAGGACCTTCAGAACTCAGCTGCTGGACACGATAAGACCGATGGCTACTTTTTTTTTTGGATGGGAACTGGGAAGTCGTCAATTGGCCTCTCCCGCACTGGGCGGAGCAGAAGGGCGTGTCAGACGTTTGACAGACTGACTAAAACCCACCCATGTTCCTTCATTTTCCTGTGCACTAGAGCCACGGTCTTTGGAACAACTTGCGGTGTCTTATGAGACTGGAAAACATAACCTGAACCGTCCTCCATTTCTTCTTCTTCAGCCTATAGAGATCCAATGCTGGACGAAGGCCTCCCCCAAGGCTTTCATTACATTGTCATAATCCCCACACTTGGCAAGCGGGTTGAGGATCGCAGTAATTTGATATTTCGCAGGAGAAGCGCTGCTGCTTGCTTCCCAGGTGAGAGTTCACTTAGTCGCCTCTTACGACACCCACGGGAGGATAATTATTTTGTATATGAAATGAAATCGTTTATTTAGAAGTAGGATCACTGATCACTTTTACATGTCATATTTTTTTTTAACTAGGTGAAGACGGCATTTCCTAACTAACTACCTCTGAGAAGAAAAAGCCGAAACAAACTCAGGGATCATCGTTTTTTTTGAAGTCCAGACATTAAAAATGAAAATGTTTACAATAATTTACGTGATTTGAAAAAAATACAGTGTTTAAAATGTCATAATTGTAGCATAATTCTCATATTGCTTAATAACAATGCTTAGCAGAGCGAGCAGCTCAGTCCCAAGCTTTATTGTCTTCTAAATAATCTGTGATTTTATAATACCCCTTTTTGCAAAGTTTGGCCTTTATATAGCTTTTAAATCGTTTATTGGGTAAGTTTCGAATGTCCATGGGAAGCTTGTTGTAAAAGTTTATACATTGACCCATGAACGAGTTGTCTATTCTGTGGAGACGAGTGTGATGTACAGCAAGATTGTGTTTGTTCCTGGTGTTTATATTATGAATATCGCGTATTTTCTTAAAATTCGATATATTTTTATGTATATAAATAAGATTTTCAAATATGTATTGTGAAGCTACAGTTAGAATGTTCACCTCTTTGATTTTTTCTCTAAGAGAATCTCTAGGACCATGTTTTTGAATAGCTCGAACAGCCCTTTTCTGTAAAACAAAGATGGTATTGATGTCCGCACAAGTTCCCCAGAGAAGAATCCCATAAGTCATAAAACTATGAAAAACTAAAATAAACAATTCTGGCTGTATCTACATCAGTTATCTGTCTAATTTTCTTAACAGCAAAGGCGGCAGAACTGAGACTACCCGACAGTTTCTCAATGTGAGGACCCCATTGTAACTTAGCGTGAATAGCTAATCCAAGAAAAACTGTCGACTCGACAGGGATCAACTCTACTCCATTCAGTTGAACATTGGTACTTAACTGCCTGACATTTGGCGTATAAAATTTAAAGACTTTACTTAGTTGTTTTTTTTTTTTCATTTAAAAGAAGGTTATTTACATTAAACCAATGGACAACTTTATTTTTATACTCAACCTAATGTGTTAATTTTATTATATGCATGGAAGTAATAAAATGAAAGATATTACATGCATGTGCCAGTAATCTTATATACATATGTATCGCAGTGATTGCTGCCAGTAATGGCATGTCATTATATATTCTGGTATTTATAGCAGGCACGATCACACGACACATATACATACCTATTTCTATCCTCATGATGACTTTTCATTACTTCAATTATTATTATTATTGTTATTTTTATTTATTTATCAGTTTACAACTGTCCTTACAGGTCTTACCCTAATGCGACAGTGCAGTTATCCACTAATACTTTAATATACATACACTAATTCTTAAATATAAGTAACAATATTTAATAAAACTCTTTCGAGTTCACTCAAAGAATGCGAAAATATGTCCAGTCTATCATGGACTTAGTTCACCATACGGATTGCACGGATGAGGGGTGCTTTCGCCAGTAGGTTGGTTCTGGCCACAGGCACGTTTAGCAGTTGCGGGCGTCGCCGCCTCCACACGTACCGGTCCGCCACTTGAAGCTCTAGCTGACGTAGCACTCCTGGGTTATGTGCTACGCCACGCAATAATTTAACTACATATGCAGCAAGACTGAACTCTCGGCGAACCCTGAGCTCATCATACCCCACCATACTAAGTACAAACAGTGTGGGGTACATCAACGGGTAGAACGGATACACTCCATATAGTTTCAAATACAAAAGCCTTGCAAACTTGTTCTGTACCCGTTCCAACATGACACTATACTCACTATACTCGCTTTTTTTCTTCTTCATTTATACCGCGTGCATCGAGGGACTGGAACAATTTGCCAGCGGCGTAAACATAATTTGAAAGTTTACTCTCAAACTTCAGTCCTACTTCATACATTTCGAAATGTCTTGTTAATTATAGTGAACTTTAGTAACCTCACCTCACAATGGCTACTTACACTTGAGTGCATATAAAGCATAGACTCTACATAAGTAAGTACACATAAACGGTGCTTACATACATAAACGTGAGTTATTTATAGGCTAGGCGTGGCAAAGTATTGAGGTACCTTACATGTAGAACACATGTTTGAAGAGCGGACTGGTGGTAAATATTAGGTTGGCTATGTGGGTTCGTGCTCTACACGCAAATACGGATAGGTATGAGGGCTCAAAGTTCAAGCTAATAGAACACAGTGGAAGTGTTGCTATGAGACTCTGTAACCATCTAAACACGAAAGCTTCGGTGTAGTGAGCTGTAATCCCAACTATTGGTTGACTCTGATTCTAAGCTTATTATTATTATTTATTTTCTTAATCTCCACGTGTAGGTACAATATATTGGGATAAATGCTATGCCCCGCAAAACCGTTTTCACGGTTTGTCTGCGGGGTCATGTCATTATACACTAGCGGCCGCCAGCGACTTCGTTCGCGTGGAGTTAGTTATGCTCCGCTCCTATTGGCCGTAGCGTGATGTTATATAGCCTAAAGCCTTCACGGATTAATGGGCTACTTAAATAAAAATCCAACGTAAAATTATGTTTCAAATCGAACGAGTAGTTCCTGAGATTAGCGCGTTCAAACAAACAAACAAACTCTACAGCTTTATAGATTAGTATAGATTATATTTTTAGAGAATTGATCGGCTGGAATATGCTAAAGTATACTCTTATGTTCCATAAGACATCGAATGTTTTTGTATAATTTTTCCTGACGCCTATTTTTTTTTTTTTCTCGATTCCCAGCTTATATTCGTAAGTTTTTCGAACTATAAACCATAGCCACATTCAATAATAGGTAGTGTATCTTATTATCGATTTAAGGTTTTAAGTAATCGTCCAGAGAATACCGCTAAATAATTAACAATAATTTTACCTTCCATCATCGTGTCTGTAACTAAGCTAATCCTTTGTGTGTGAACCATGGAATTTGAAAATTGCATAGTACGAGTAGATCACAAGCTGCAATTGCAACAACTTATTCGTCAAAAGAATAAACAAATATAAGTTTATGGAAAAATGACTTATATCTCCTACTCGATAAAGTTCAGTTTACGATACAACTTCGAACATTTTTATAATATTTTAACAATGCTTGTCTCTCTAAGAACTGTATTGCCATTGAAATAAAATTGATATTTGTTGAACTTGAAATAACACCAATTTGAAACATTTAGAAGAGGCTTTGCCTTATTTGTCTAAGTCCAGGGCCCTAGTCTGCTATTTTTATAAATTCGTCATTCCAACATGATTTCATTGTCATTGTGTCCTTTTTATCGTCCCACTGCTGGACACAGGCCTCCTCTCATCTTAGCTAAAAAATTCGTAATCTGTTAAATGTATAATGATCGATAAATTCGATCAGTCTCCTCGTAATGTAATGTTAATATAATGACATAACCTTATTGCCATTATTATAAGACACTTTAATAGAAACGATTTTCTAAAATCTATTACTTAATTTGAACAATAATTAATATCGAGTGGAGTGTCAATGGAAATATATAAAGACGCCATTTTGTTAGTAGATTACAAAACTTGTTAATGTCGATCATTAATCCACCATTCTGATACTATTGTATTAGCAGACTGGGGCTCGTCCATTGACTAAGTATGTGTACACACTCACACAGGGCGTGGCATATATGTATTTAGTTACTTATCGGTATTTCGAGTCCCTGTTGCTACTTGCACAGTGATAAATGCGTATTTCGAGTCGCTGTTGCTACTTGCACAGTGATAAATACGTATTTCGAGTCGCTGTTGCTACTTGCACTTTGATAAATACGTATTTCAAGTCGCTGTTGCTACTTGCACAGTGATAAATACGTATTTCGAGTCGCTGTTGCTACTTGCACATTGATAAATACGTATTTCAAGTCGCTGTTGCTACTTGCACAGTGATAAATACGTATTTCAAGTCGCTGTTGCTACTTGCACAGTGATAAATACGTATTTCGAGTCGCTGTTGCTACTTGCACTTTGATAAATACGTATTTCAAGTCGCTGTTGCTACTTGCACAGTGATAAATACGTATTTCGAGTCGCTGTTGCTACTTGCACATTGATAAATACGTATTTCAAGTCGCTGTTGCTACTTGCACAGTGATAAATACGTATTTCAAGTCGCTGTTGCTACTTTCACAGTGATAAATACGTATTTCGAGTCGCTGTTGCTACTTGCACTTTGATAAATACGTATTTCAAGTCGCTGTTGCTACTTGCACAGTGATAAATACGTATTTCGAGTCGCTGTTGCTACTTGCACATTGATAAATACGTATTTCAAGTCGCTGTTGCTACTTGCACAGTGATAAATACGTATTTCAAGTCGCTGTTGCTACTTGCACAGTGATAAATACGTATTTCGAGTCGCTGTTGCTACTTGCACATTGATAAATACGTATTTCAAGTCGCTGTTGCTACTTGCACAGTGATAAATACGTATTTCAAGTCGCTGTTGCTACTTTCACAGTGATAAATACGTATTTCGAGTCGCTGTTGCTACTTGCACATTGATAAATACGTATTTCAAGTCGCTGTTGCTACTTGCACATTGATAAATACGTATTTCAAGTCGCTGTTGCTACTTGCACAGTGATAAATACGTTAGGTACTTATTACGTTGGATGCACTTGATGTGTTGATGACTTTACACCCTGTTCCTCATGCCTCTATGCAACGTTATTTTGTTTATGCGAAACCCGAAACACGTGTCCAGTATTTTTAAGTAAAGAATCTATGTACCTACTTTTTTTTTTTTTTTTTTGGGACAAAACCCGCCACACTGTTCCCAACCCACTGCAACTCCTGAAAGCCAGAATCAACAGTGGAGACCGCCAGAAAAACGCCGAGCAATGAAGCTCGACGAGTCCCGGAGAAATGTTTCAACTGTCTTGGGTCCCGCAACGAAATTAATCAGAAAAGAATAGCGGAGGAGTAAGAAAAAAGATATTTTTTCCACTTCCCTCCATAATAAGCAGGAGACAGAATAGAACTAGGCCAATCGGCACAAAGGGACATTATTGCAACTGGGAGAAGCCCAGATTGCCAAGCACCACGGAATAACATTTGATCAAGTTAATGGGTCCTAAGTAGGTATTTGCTGTTACAATTGATTCCAATAATAGGTATGGCAAAAGCGCCTGAACGCACGGAAATTAGTTCTAGTTTCAACAAGGTCCGTATAATAAACAACTCCGGATGTAACTTGTACACTATCCAACATAATATTGCGTTCATTCTGCCAAAGAATACACTCCCACAAGATGTGATGTGCGGACTGTTCAAATTCACAGTTCGATGTAGAACACTGACACAAAGGCGAAGGAACAAGTTTAAAAGAATACAGTTTACTTTTAAAGTTGCCATGACCTGTGAGAAATTGGGCAACGCAGTGGTCAACCTCCAGCCATGTCTTAGCCAGCCGATCGCCAACGGATGGAAAGAACAGATGGAGGTGCCGGCCCTTGATGGAATTATCCCACCTACTTTGCCATTCGGATAAGAGGTCCTCCCAGACGTCAGTCTGAGGTTTAAATAATCTAGAAATTCAATTGAGGTCGCGTTGTGTAACAAAGTTAGTGTCCATGGCCTCCCCCCTCGCGGAGTAGTACATTGAAGCACGTCGCTGTACTTCAAGATCGACTGGAAGTACACCTGCCAGAACGGGTAAGGCTTCAGTACTGACTGTTCTATACGCCTTGCATAAAAATATCAATGCCAAACGTTGGCTTTGAAGCAGTTTACGTCGCGCCGCCCCTATGCTGGCCCTATCGGCCCAAACAGGTGCACCATAGCACATACATCCTAAGTAGGTAGCTCCATATATAGTTTTTAAAGTTAGGAATGATAGACCCCAAGTTGCTTTGGATATTCTAGTTAGGGCATAAAAGTTCCTTTTAGCTTTTTCGCCAACTATTTTTATATGTTCGATAAATGAAAAATTCCTTTCTAAGACCATACCAAGGTAGCATACGGATTGCTGTTTTTTAACGGGAACGTTATTAAATTTAATAGTAGGCAATGATTTAAGATTACCTTTTAGTAGAAGTTGATAGGTTTTATGCGGCGCAAACGCTAGGCGGTTACGATCACCCCACTGAGATATTAGATTTAGGCAAGTATGGGCCAAGTTCTCAAGTCCAGCTCGGGTACTTGATTGAATGAGCAGTAGGCCATCGTCCGCGTAACCAGTAAGTGAACAGCCGCAAGGAAGCGGGATCGCGAGAAAATCATCAAAACCCAAATTCCATAAATAAGGACCGACAACTGAACCCTGAGGACATCCCATGGTTAGTGCTTTAGTACTAGAAAAATGACCGAGCTTAAGTACCGCGGAACCGTTTATAAAGTACGAGTAAACGAGATTATATATGTTTCTATAGCAACCGCGGTTTTTTAATTTTAACAACAGCATAGGCCACCAAGCGTTATCAAAAGCCCCAGAAATATCCAAAAAGATACCAATCACGTACTTGTGTTCCGACTGGTTAACGGTTCTTCTGACAGAAAGCGCCGCGTCGACTGTTGATTTACCGATGGTGAAGCCATATTGATTACTATGAAATTTTGGACCGTTCGGTAGTAAACGTGGAACGATGAGGCGCTCAAGAAGTTTCCCCAAAGATGGTAGAAGCGTGATAGGCCGATATGACTTCGGATCATCCGGTGGTTTATCACCACACTTTGGTATTATTCGTATGAAACCGCGTCGCCATTTACGAGGAAAAACGCCTTCAGCAATGCATCGGTTATATACAGTTAAGATGGCATCACCCGCTGATTTACACGCTTCTTTAATCATCCTATTAGATATTTTATCTTCCCCTGATGATTTGTTGACCGGTAGTTTTCTAACAATATTTATTAATTCATTATTTAATTCGTCATTAGATGTACCTACTTATCAAATTTCAAAAAGATATCATGATAAACCACAAAGTTATGAGCTCGTTATGTTACTTGTTTGTCCCAACAAAAATATCGTTCCCTCTGGGGGTGGACTGTCTCACTGTCATCATCAACCTTTTTATCGTCCCACTGCTGGGCACAGGCCTCCTCTCATACTGAGAAGGATTGAGCGTAATCACCACGCTTGCTCAATGCGGGTTGGCGATTTCAGACTTAAAGTCCCAGGTTTCCTCAAGATGTTTTCCTTCACCTTTAGTCATTGGTGTCCAAGATATACTTAGAAAGTACATATAACTTAAGAAAAATTGCATTGGTACTTGCCTGACCTGGAAACGAACCCGGGCACGACATTACTAGTCTCATCACTGTCCCACTGTGCTAGTACTATGATCTACCGCCAGCTGTGTCGTGCGCTCGGTAACCACACTGCAAAAATTTCTAAATGTGTTTGAAAAAAATATAACATGATGTAAGAATGATTGGAATCGATTCAGTTGCTTGTTCCGAACAAACTGTATTCTGGTTTCTTATAAAGTAAAAATAACCTTGTGTAATTATGTACTTAGATATCATAAGTGTAGGAACTCTGATGATTGATGGAATATGAAATCAAGCCTTAACAAAGGTTATCGTATTACCCATTAACCGGGATGTGCAGGTCAGATAGGTACTCGCTCCATGTAAAATACTGGTATCCATCTACACCTGGTTAGACTGGAAGCTGATCCCAGCATAATTGGGAAAATGGTAGGCAGGCAGATGATGATAATAATATTACTAATATGTGTATACATACATAACATCATCATCATCATCCCACTGCTGGGCACAGGTCTCCTCTCGTACAGAGAACGATTGAGCGTAATCACCACGCTTGCTCAATGCGGGTTGGCGATTTCAGACTTAAAGTCCAGGTTTCCTCAAGATGTTTTCCTTCACCTTTAGTCATTGGTGGCCAAGATATACTTAGAAAGTACATATAACTTTAGAAAAGTTACATTGGTACTTGTCTGACCTGGAATCCAACTCTCGCACTCATACTTGAGAGGCTGGTGTTGTAACCACTAGGCCGACACGAATATGTGTAGTATGATGATAAGTAATAATACTATTATTTTCCTTAACTAAATATAGGCTTTTTGCCATTCGGCTATTTATGTTACAAAGCGTACTCTAATTAGGTTTTTTTTTTATTAGTTATAAACTAGTGCTTGACTGCAATCCCGCCTGATGGTAAGCAGTGATGCAATCGTTAGGTATATTAACTACATATGTATCGGGGTACAACTTTTTTACTTCCACTTTATACAGTGCGTTTAAAATTACCTTGACCAGAAAATCATAAGCCCTTAACTGCAAAGTTCTGCATCTGTAAAGTTCACGTAATGTCAGTGTCCTCACCTTGTCAACAATCTATAGAACTCTGTTCCGGGGTCAAGAAGGTTCTGTTACAATGAGTATTTTTTTTAATAAATCACGTGATTTTTTATTTGATATTAAAATCAAGGTATACTTCTTTCTATATTAATACAGTCGGCAACAAAAGTCAATTCAGTCCCTTCCGCCCGCCTTCAGCTTTTCGGTGTTGAGATTTCCTCGAACCTTAACTTTGGGCGGTTCATTGAGTCTAAGGCCAAGGTGGCTTGCCAGGAAGCTTGGCATTATCGCAAAGGTCCGGCGGTACTTCCAGGGCAGCTTCTAATGCTGTACAAAGTACAGATCCGTTCGTGTGTGGAGTAATGCAGCCACATTTGGGCCGGTGCTGCTAAGTGTCACCTGGCCACTTTGGAATCAGTGGAGAGGCGTGCGAAGAGGCTGATTGATGACCCTGATCTAACTCGAGATGGTCTCCAAAGCCTAGAGCACAGGCGTAGAGTAGCCAGCCTTTCGGTGTTCTATAGGATGCATTTTGGGGAGTGTGCGAGGGAATTGCATGATTTAATTCCCCCATCTCCGTTCCACCATCGGACGACCCGTCGTACGGCTGGTTTCCACCCTTACGTTGTTAACACCACTACGATCCGGACGAAGCGTTTCGCCTCCTCCTTTATACCGTGTACATCGAGGGACTGGAATAATTTGCCAGCGGCGGTGTTTCCGTCGGACTACAATTTGAGTGTCTTCAAGGCTAGAGTGAATAGGCTCTTAATAAACTAGTGCGCTTTACCATCAACGATTGCGTCACTGCTTACCATCAGGCAGGATTGCGGTCAAGCGCTAGATTATAATATATTAAAAAAAAAGTACACTATCGGATCGCATACACACAAAGTTAACTTTACTATATTATGTATTATTATGTACCCGTGTGATACCAAGCATAGAATAGTAGGTACCATCCCATATCCTCCCGTGGGTGTCGTAAGAGGCGACTAAGGGAAATCTCACCACGATACAGGAGAAATTCTTGGTGTGGGGTAACGCTTTTTTTTTTGCCTTGGGAGAGGCTTTTGACCAGCAGTGGACCTCTATAGACTGAAGAAGAAGATATATGTATTTATAGTTGAGCCAAATTCGATAAAGAATAGAGGTAAACAAAGCGTTGCTAGGCAACGAGTAGTTTACACCTAAAAGACAGATGTTAACAACTTTTTCTACATACCTAGATGATTTTCACAAAAGTAATAATCCTACTTCCTACTAATCTAAACAGTTTATTTATGTTTAGATATTTATGATTTGCATAGAACGCTTAACCTATTTCAATGAAATACATGACACATGTAAGCTAATTTCCTAATAAGTAAAATTTTTTGATACATATAATTATAATTAGTCCATACTTGAAAGTATTACAATGCATCTGTTATGTAGTTGATTTGACAGTAGTTAAAATACGCAAAATTGTATTGACAAATGCCTCAACTTTATTCATTGGTTGAAATCCACACTTCATCCATCTTTCTTTTTTTGTAGGGCTATCACGTAAAATTAATGTCGACTTTTTAATGGTTTTTCAAAATACCAATTTAGTATGCATGTTATTTTAGTGATTCTATTGAAATTGATGCAATAGGAATTGTTAATAAATAGTTAGTATGTAAAAGTCGATAATCATGTAAATAACAGGAGATTTGTAAAACGTGAGTTGTGGTAACCCTAAATTGGTTTGTTTACCTCTAATCTTTATGGAGCTTGGCGAGGGTATAGTAAATTTATTTGTTTGGAAGAACACCCGTCAGAAATCTTACCGACCGATGCTATGCATGAACCTACTTACCTACTGTAGGTAGCTAATAATCTTGATAGATGAGGGAGACTACCTCCACGACACAGGGATTCCTAGTGTGGGGGGCTAATGCTATTCAAATATGTATTGTAACGTAATTCTTTTTTCCAAAAAATAAAGTTATATTATTTACTAGTTTTCCGCCCGCGGCTTCGCCCGCGTGGAATTCGGTTATATCGCGCTTTTAGTATGTCCTTCCTCAGGGTCTAAAGATTGTCTGTGCCAAATTTCATCAGAATCGGTTGAGAGGTTTAAGCGGGAAAGCGTAACAGACAGACAGACCGACAGACAGAGTTACTTTCGCATTTATAATATTAGTATACGCATGGATTACTAGCTAAGTATCCTGTGGCTTTGCATCGCGAAAATTTTATCTCTTTATGAGTTGGGCTTAGGCTTAGTTACAAGCTCGATTTGTTAAAATTCAGTGTTTTTAAAAGTCACAGTCATTGCATAATACGCTAACAGTAGCAAGGAATTATTTTGACAGTTGAGGTACATCCATTGCGTTATTTATGTTATGTGCAGACATATTTATCGAACATTTCAAGTAATGGTATCGCAATATCTTTCTAAAATTCTTCTAAAACCCTGTAGGCTGGCGTATCGTTTACAGCTAATTTAATATTTTCCCCGACGAAGAATTCCGATAAATAATTTGAATGAATGTATCAGGTAGGTGCTAAAGATTGCCACAAATAATCTTTATGGCCGGTACTCGTGTTAAAGGCTATTGCTTATGCCTTGTCAATTTTAGGGTTCCGTAGTTAAAGAGTACAACCGGGACCATATTACTAAAAACTTTATTATCTGTCTGTCACCAGGCATTAGAAATTTTCGCCATGACAACTTTTTTGTATACATAACTAGCTGCGACTAGCGGTATCGCCCGCATAAGTTCAGATCTCATGAAAATTGCTCCCATGTGTTATGCCTAGATTTAGTTTGCAAAAGTAACAAACATACACACATACAAAGTTTCACGCTTATAATTATACTAGCTTTCCGCCCGCGGCTTCGCCCGCGTGGGGTTCGGTTATATCGCGCTTTTTAGATTTCCCTCAGGAACATAAAATTTTTCCGGGATAAAATGTAGCCTATGTTCTTTCTCAGGGTCTAAAGATTGCCTGTGCCAAATTTCATCAAAATCGGTTGAGAGGTTTAAGCGGGAAAACGTAACTGACAGACAGACAGACGGACAGACAGACAGACAGACCGACAGACAGACAAACAGAGTTACTTTCGCATTTATAATATTAGTATGGATTAGTAGGAAGTTAAAAATATACGTAATCCTTACTACACATTATATACATATATTATATTATAAAACGGAAAGTGAGTTTGTTTGTACGCCGTAACTATTGAACCGATTGCTTTGAAACTTTTCAAACCTAAACTTAAAAGTCCAGATTAAATAATAGGGTACTTTTTATCCCGGAAAAATATGATGTTCCCGAGAGAAATCTAAAAAGCGCGATATAACGGATCTCCACGCGAGCGAAGCCGCGGGTGGATAGCTAGTGTTTCATATAATGGAAGTAGGATTGTACGGATCATAATTTGCCGTAAGGCCAACCCGCTCTTGGTCGGATTTTATTTATAGATACATTCCTATCTCTCTGATAGACTTGTGAAGTATCGTGGGACTTAATCCCTGAGATCAGGTGCTCCCAATATTTGGCGATATAGAATGAGCTGATAACGATATGACGTCACCCTGTATCTATGTATATATAGAAAATATGCGCTTATTCAGGGGATTAAGTTCTTGATATGATAAGATTTTTCTTGAAAAAATGAATGACGTGGAAGAAGACGCTCTGAAATAATTCTACTCTTGAAAATTTAGTTCTATACGAAAAATCAGAAGTTTGGTGCTTGGTTGCAGTTGGCGGTTTCCCGATAATAATGGCTGCCGAACACAGTTAATCTGTACTAATATATAAATCTACGCGCTAATCTCAGGAACTACTGGTGCGATTTGAAAAATTCTTTTTGCGTTGGATAGTCCATTATTCCAAGATAAAAACTTGTCAACAGTATTTTTGACAAATTTAGTCTAAGATCATATTAAAATGCCGGTTAAGCTTAAGGGGCAGGTCTATAAAACCATCATTAGACCTGTTCTCATGTATGGCAGTAAGGCGTGGCCTGTGCTTGAGCGACACAAGCAGGAGCTGCGTGTCACGGAGATGAATATGCTGCGGTGGATGTGTGGAGTTACGCGGAAGGATCGCATCAGGAACTCCCGCATCCGTGGCGGTCTTCATGTCCGTGACATAGCGGACAAACTGCAGGAGGGTCGCCTACGTTGGTACGGTCACGTCTTACGAAAACTGGTATGTTACGTGGGTCACAAATGTCTTGCCATGGCGCCTCCGCCGGGCCGGAGCAAGCGGGGTAGACCAAAGAAGTGTTGGCTTGACGTTGTAAGAGATGACATGCGTGCCAACAATCTCACACCACAGGATGCTAAAGATCGTGCGAAATGGAGGAAATTAAGTAAGAAAGCGGACCCCGGGCTCCAACGCGTAAGACGCGGATGCAACCGGGATAAACGCTGAGATGATGATGATGATGATGAGTCCATTATTCCAGGAAGGCTTTAGGCTATATAGCATCATGCTGCGACCAATACGAGCGGAGCATAACTACTTAACTCCACGCGAACGAAGTCGCTGACGGCCGCTAGTCTTTTATAAATATTTTACTTTTCTTAATTGGTTAATAAAATGTTTACGAATTCCAGTGTCAATAAATAATTCTTTATTCTTCGAGCTAAAAAGAATCGAGCGAACTTAGACATTGTCGCCGATTCTCTTGTTTTCAAACTAAACTAATTTTAAGATCAGTGCATCTTTTTCTTTCTATCTCATTTAGAAAAGGACAGAAGATAACATATTAGTTTAGTCCTGTCAAATTAAGATACTCCATAGACAGTTTAGACGCGATTATAAACATGGCGACTAAAAATACGTCCCGTACCGTTTCCGCGATAAACCTATTTTTTGAAATAAATGTTAAAAAAGTATCAGAAAATCAATGCTGTTTTTAATTAAGTATATCTTCAAAATATTTTAGTCCGTAATTAAAATTTTAATAGCTAAAGTGTTAATTCACTTTTGTTGCGGATTGTAAAAAACTTCCAAACAGTATTGAACTGTCCTAAATTTTCATCACCTTTGTTGTTTTCACCGAAAATCATTAAATGGGAAATCTTATATGTATTTGGCCTGTTCTTATAAGGAAACGAGCTATTAGGTAATTGGTGTATCCGTCTTAGAAACATCCTCAGGCGCATATGACGGTAGTAATGATCTAAGCAGAGATCAATTACGTGTCATGTGATTATATCACATCATCATCTGAGAGCCATATGAAGTCCACTGCTGGACCTATGTCCAGCAGTGGCCAACTATGCCTATGCCTCCCCCAAGAATTTACAAAAAAGAAAGATGGGACGAGCTGGATGCAGGCCGCGACCCATTTTGTCGCGATTTTGATCAGTTCATCCGACCACCTAGTCGGTGGGTGTCCGACGCGACGCTACGCTTGCCGGTACGTGGTCGCCATTCAAGGGTCTTTCTGCCCCAGGGGTTTACAAGTTTTTTTTTAATTAGCTTATAGATCCTTATAACGTATTATTCGTATACGTTGTAAGTTTCTGCCTGTAGCCTGCATTCACTAGAGTCACATAACAGTCTAAAATGTAGAAGAAAGGAAGGGACACAGAAAACAATCAGAAAGTCTTCTTTTTTAGGACATTTTCCTAGCCGCTCCCTTTTTCGATTCCTCACTACCCCTTAGGATAATATAAATGTAAAAGTAACTCTGTCTGCTATGTGGACATAAAGATAAGTACCTACACCATAAGTTGGGTGCTATCATTTCAATAATACATTTCTGGGATAAATTCCAACATACGCTACAGCTAACTAGGCAAACCTCAATTTTTTTTAGTTTAGTTGCCGCGTAGTTTGGACGTTCCATTTCAGGTTCGCTCTATTTAATCTAGTAGGAAATACAAACGATATCTGTATGTTAACGATTGGCTATAATAAACCATAGCCACACTTGGTAGGAATTTGGGCCACATGGTGCGCTGTAACCACACAATGAGCCACAGATAAACACCGCTCGTACTCATCGTAAATATGTAGTTATAATATGTAGTTTATTTATAACCTTTATGTAACACGATGGTGTTGGATCCTCGCTTACAAAACATGTAGGAAAACCTCAAGGTTTTGTTGGAAAGGATCTACAGGTGTTTAGTTACTTACTGATAACATGTACGTTGACGTAGCTACAGGTGCGTATTATTTACCTACACATGAGCGTATTATTTACATATTCATCGTCTAATCACATCTGTTTCCAGGAAAAAATACACAGAGCTGTTTGGAAAATATGTAGGTACATATTTACTTACCGTGTTCCTTCTGTATTTGAGTATTTTATCAACCTTATAAATAAATTGTCAGAATTTGGGTTCCAAAGACTGCCATAACCAAAGAGATTTAAAATATAAATTTAATGTGTTAGGCCATAACTAACAATCTATGTATAGTATACCTAATCACAGACAAATGTAAAATGGAAGTCATTTTTGCGAGGGTCTTGACTGACATTGGAAGGGACAATCACACTCTCCAAGAATAATCCCATATACATATAACATAATATAATACATATATTCAGCCTATAATGTCCCACTCCTGTAACACAGGGAGAAACCTATTACGCTCTTTTAGGAGATCAATTTTCAGAAATCCTTCTATATACAGGGGGTATCTGACATCGTAACGCAAACTTCGCGAAAAGGCTACACCGCATGTCGCTAATAAAATTATGATAGTCATTTATGTCGTTAGTGAGCGGTTACAGAAATCAGTGTTTAAATAATAAAAAGTAAAAAAACTAAAACCCAACTACGACAAAAAACGACGCTGAAAAAGTATAAAACAAGATTTTCAGAATACTGAACTGAACAAAGTTGCTAATGTAGTTGCAAGTAAATGGACACAGTAGACTCTACCAAGATGCCTTCGTTGTAAACTGACAATAATGTCTTACAATACTATTCTGAAGTATGCAATATTCATTATGTAGAGATAAATTTTCATGTTTGGAAAACCGCAGTCACACGTTATCAAAGTGCTACGGTAGGTAGGTATATGTAACGTGTGACTACGCCTTTCCAAACATGAAAATTTATCTCTACATAGTGAATATTGCATACTTCAGAATAGTATTGTAGACATTATTGTCAATTTACAACGAAGGCATCTTGGTAGAGTCTACTGTGTCCATTTACTTGCAACTACATTAGCAACTTTGTTCAGTTCAGTATTCTGAAAATCTTGTTTTATACTTTTTCAGCGTCGTTTTTTGTCGTAGTTGGGTTTTAGTTTTTTTACTTTTTATTATTTGTACTATTTTGGTGTTAAAGTGTATTTGTGGCGCATAATATTAACAAAAGTTAAATTGACGAACTAAAAACTAGGTAGTTAACATACGACATCTCTTTTGACTTATGTATCGGCGTATAGTAATATGTAGAGATGTCTTATTTTACTATTTCGTAGCTTTTGGATCGTAGCGCGTATAGCAACGGTTTCCGCGTATGAAGCTCCCGGTTTTTCGTAGTAGCGACGCACATTTGCGTCGATGGCACCGAATGGGTCATGAATTAGTAGATGAGGTCGTTAGTATAAATAGATTGGATTGTTTTCTAACGGTGGTAGGCCAAAACATCGGCTGCCGGCAGAAGTTACCACCCACCAGACGAAGTCTTGCCGCTAAGCGATTCGTCGTGTTCCAGCATGATGTCTGGTGAAGCTGTAGGGAGGACGCGTCTGACCAGTTGTGTTGCGTTGTGTGGCGAGTACGATGCGCCAAATATTGTTGTGTCGGGAGTTTGGTCGTGGAGAGTCTCCAGATCAATCTCCCTCTGGCGCAGCATCGTTGGTCGTGTTGGTCTTGGGTTTAACATTGCATCACCTGGCTCAACTGCCGTCATCCTTGCTATTCCTAAGTTTTTTTTAAGTGAATAGGCTTAATAAACTAGTGCGCTTTACCATCAACGATTGCGTCACTGCTTACCATCAGGCGGGATTGCAGTCAAGCGCTAGTTTATAATTATTAAAAAAAACATATATTAAGAGGACCTGGGAAGATTTCTTAATCTATCTAATTCTGCTAACGATCGACTGTCATGTGGATTTTTAAGTAATTTATTATGATCCAATGCACTTATAAATAATCCCTCTATGGTTTTAACTCTACTGAGAGCGACATAGGCCTGTCCTTTAGCAAACAATGACTTTCCTAGATTTGTAACTTTATTATCTAGAGTACAACCTGGTAATTTATGTACAGTACAACCCCAAGAAAGAATCAGCGGGAGCATTTTACGCTGAATTTGCCCAGAACCCCTCAAGCCGTCAAATTCAGTAAGGCAAGGCTCGATTTTGATAAGTCCGTTAATATTTGCTTTTATGGATGCGTCGTCAAATTGTATGAGAACAGCGCTTGGCTGTTCTCCTGTTCCAACTGATCGCGCCGAAGAGCAGGCCATTCGAAGGCCTTCACCACTCCCATCGCTCCGTTTACCAAACGCTGGTTTATATTCAAATTTCTACGAAGCATTACTAGGGATTATGTACAAACATAAAGTACTCGTGAAGCTCTTTCAGATGATACCAAATACGGTATATTTATTTTAATTTTATATTAACATAGAACTTTTTGTCCGCTAGAGGGCGTAATACTAAATTTGGTGACAAGCTTTATAGCTCATAACTAACAGAATATCAAGGCCCTTCTAATGGTTATGCAGTGGTCTTATTCTGATAAGTAGTAAAGAAGCTATCTATGAACGAAAAGATGTGAATTATATGCAATCAGCCCATGAATACAGGTAGTCACAAGCAAATGCTAGTAATATATTCAAAATGTACAAGTAAAGCCCTTTCAAATGATACCAAACACGGCATATTTATCTTAACTTTTTTTTTTTTACTCTGTATATTTTGTCCGCTAGAGGGCGCCACATTAGATTTTGTGAAACTCCATATAGCCTATAACCAGCGGACAATTAAGACGCTTCTAATTATATGTCATTTATCGAATTCGAATAAGTAGTTTAGAAGTTACGAGGGAACAGATGATACATACATACATACATACATACATACATACATACATACATACATAGCCTGTCAAAATCATAACCCTCCTTTTGCTTTGCCGTAGTCGGGTAAAAAAAGTGTCGGCTCGGCCTTTGAACGTTGCAAGCGTTCCGCCGCGCGTTGCCGCAGCTGATATTTTTTCTAGTATTGTTAACATTGCGTTTTTTTGTATAATTAGCGAATTAATTATTTTTTACTTTAAAATCTTAGTGGTTTATAAAAGTATAGCAACTATGAACGGTCTAAAGTGAAAAAAACTGCATACTTATATATTTTTTTAAATCAGGAAGCAGCCGACGAAAAATTCCACCACTGGGGGATTCAGAATTATGTGCTAGATCCATGGTACTCGTTTGTGCGTCGATGTCAGATACACCCTTTACATGCTCAAATTCATTACAAAAGGAACTCTTCTGCTAGGTTTGCCTAGAGGGGTAAATTATTCACAAACGTTGCCTAAAGTTAACTACTTAGTGATTAGAGACCGTTTAATTATATGGTTTAACCATACATTTTAAACGTTTGCACGCCAGTTAACCTTAATAATCGTTTATGAATAAACCCCATATAAATTATGGTGTTTATTCATAAACGATGATTAAAACAGTCGCTAATCACGTTAACAACTAACTAAACTTAACTTTAAGCAACGTTAATGAATAAAGGGGTTAATCTTTAGACACAGTGGTTTAGGTTAAAGAATTTAATGAAATTAAGAATGTTATAAATTAGATAGCTACAAGTGTATTCTGTATTGCCTGCAGGTGTCACTATGGGTCCTGACGGTGTACCTACTGCTGCACGTGCCGCTCATAGAGATGAGGGTCGACGACTTCGAGCAGCAGGCGCTTGCGCAGGCCAGAGAGGTACACTGTACAAACTGGATATGTATTTTTCTTTTTTACTTACAAGGGGGTATCCCCCTTTCATTCTATTCATAATCCTTTGCGATTGTTTAACCATACATTTTTGACCTTTTAACGTCACTTAAATCATCCTTTATTAATAATCAGCACAGTGTTTAAGGGGTTCATTCATAAACGTTGATTAAAGTTAAGTGACGTTAAAAGGTCAAAAATGTATAGTTAAAGAATCGCTAATCACTAGTAAACTTTAAGCAGCGTTTATGAATAAGGGGGATAATTCTTATCAAAGGTTACCTAATGCAACAGAGTAGTTATAGCCTATAAAGATGGAATCAAGCGTAATTATGCAAAAAGCGGCCCATGTGAACTCACTCAGAGTAGAGTTGATATTACAAAACAAAGATATTTCCGTTCACATAAACGTATGTACCGTATATGAAGTAAAAAGTAAAAATAAGTGCCCATCTTGTTTTTTTTATTACAATATACGGTACATGCGTTATTGAATATTGAATAGAAGATGGGACGTATTGAGTGAGGAAAAATCACGTTGGTTCAACCTTTGTCGCCTCATTACACACGACATGACATTGGCCTCTCCCAGACTGCGTCACAACACCAGCTTCTGTACACCCGCCTTCCGAATCCAGTCTAGCCTAGCGATCTTCTTCAGGATGTCCGTCCTTAGCCGTCCCTCTCTACGATTTCGAAAACGCGGTATCATCATCATCAACATTTTTATCGTCCCACTGCTGGGCACAGGTATCCTTTCATACAGAGAAGGATTGAGCGTAATTACCACGCTTTGTTGGCAATTTCAGACTTAAAGTCCAGGTTTTCTCAAGATGTTTTCTTTCACCTTCAGTCATTGGTGTCCAAGATATACATACTTAGAAAGTACATATAACTTTAGAAAAGTTACATTGGTACTTGCCTGCATACTTGAGAGGCTGGTGTTTTAACAAGGCCACCATGACTACAACGCGGTATAAAGAGCCAGAATTCACCTACTCCAGCGGCCATCGGTCATTTGACACATATGGCCAGCCCACTGCCACTTCAGTTTGCTTACTCAATCTTAACATCATAATGTAATATCCCCACTGCTGGACTTCATACAACGTCTCCGTTCGAGCGTTTAAAAATCTCACTGTAAATAAAAAAAAAGCTGACATAGTCATTAGTTTCTTTACGAAGCTAATTCCGTCTACCTATACGTAGGTATATGATTGACCAGTAGACAAGCTGGCTAGCAGGCCGTACATTGAAGTGTAGCCACTTGTGAAGGCTATATTTAGTAACCCTACTTAAGAGCCTGTGTTTTAAGTAACTACATACTACACTCACGAAGGCTGTTGTAAGTAGATCCTCCACTCAAGAAGGCTTAATATAAATAGCATCGCCACCTTTATAAAAGTATTTTTAGTTATTTAAAGAGTCTATTTTAACGCACAAGATAAAGTTAAGTGCTTTGGCTTCGCTTACTTTTATTTATTTCAGCAAGTAAGTAGGTAATTGCGCTTTTTCCTTGATTCGATTGAAGAAAAGGATAGAAGAGACATACTATTATTATAAATTGGAATCATTATGAAGCCTATTGTTAAACTTATGCTCCACATTTTCGAAAAATGATCCTGGTCAACAACGTAACTACCGCAATGAATGTTGTTGAACTGTCAAAATGAAACCCATTGCATAAACACTAATGCTTACGCGCATTGGCCACCAAAAATACGTCAATTTAATTTGACTAAACTATTATTTTATCTGCTGTCCTGCTTCCAATTTATATCTAACTAGTTTTCCCCCCGCGGCTTCGCTGCGTAGTGTTCATTTATATCGCGCTTTTTAGATTTCCCTCGGGAATGTCACTTTTCTCCGGGATAAAAAGTACCCTATTATTTAACCCAGACTTCTAGCTTTACTTCTTCAAAATTTCAAAGCAATCGGTTGACTAGTTACGGCGTGAAAGCGGAACAAACAAACTCACTTTCCCATTTATAATATTAAGTAGTAAGGATAATAGTATGTTACGCAATTAAGGTGCTGTTTATGGAGCATCTTAATTTGACAGATTTAAACTAATATGCATATTTAACTTCTATCCTTGTCCTTTCCATTCATATCGTGTAAGTAAACAAAAAACTAAAACTAAATTTGTATAAAGTTTTGAGGACAATTGGTGTTTCAGCAGTAGAAGGATACTCCTAAAACCACAGAAGAGATTTGCCTATTCTGTGCTTAAAACAGAAATTATCTCCAAGAAACATGGCCCTAATAATGAAAAGCATTTTGCAATTTTTTAAATCTTTTAATTATAAATTCTCTGTGTGACATTATAATTAAACTATTAAACTAATATGAGTTCAAATAAAATAGACATTATTATGCGACGATCGAAAGTAGAGCGGGTATTAAAATAAACATACAAAATACCTATCTTTGCTTATTAACATAACTTGTTCATTTACATAAGTAAATATTATGATTTTTTGTTTTTGAACCAGTTTAGTACATTATAATATACTCGAATACACGTGTATTATAATGTAGAGCAGTTTTGGCCCAGACTTTCTATGCTTTTTGTAACGGGTATGGTTTCAGCACTTTTGGTTTCCTTCTAATGGATTATTGTGCGTGGGCTATGGTGGCTGTCAGTGGTTATTCCAACCAGCCAAACTCCCTCCAGAAGCTTCAAAGTCATTATCATCCCCGCGTTTAGTCCCGGTTGCATCCGCGGCTTTCGCGTTGGAGCCCGGAGTCCGCTTAACCCCTCCATGATTGATTGGCTTGTTTGGCTTTTACGAGTGCGACTGCCGTCTGACCACTTAACCCCGGAAGGAAAGCCGGCGACAGCGCCCCGTTCGTAATTCAGCAGGTGCACCATCTGGCAGGTGGGGTTGACTTGGAGAAGCTTCTAAGTCTCCTGGTTTATTGAGGACATCTGTGTAAGGTCTGGGTGTGTGTTTCTGATCTAATCTGTATGATCTCTGTGCACAAAAAACAAGCGCAACCGTCTCATGAGCCTCCATGCAAGCCCTGCACAGGGGACTATCCGTTATGCCTATTGTACATAGGTATCTGTTTAGTGAACCGTGACTCGTGATGTTCCCCGTCACCAGCTGCGGGCTTCCTTTCCTATTCAGGCGTAAAACTCCTTTGTTGAGGTTGTCACCCAGGGATGGCATGTTCATGGCTCTCTTGGACTGTCTGCAGCTCGGTGACGAAGGCCACCAATTCTCAGCTTTTTTGTTGGTATGCTTCTGTAGTTGTCTGCGTAGTTGAATTAAGGGGATGGGCACGGTTGTCTTCGGTCCGTAGACCGACCCGCTGCATACCCTTCTAGCCAACTCAACAGCTGCGTTATTACCCAGTGATCCGCTGTGTTCTTCTATCCATTGTAGTGTTACTATGTTGCGGTCTGACACAGTTACTTGTTCGAGTGCCTTGTGACAGTCTAGGCCCAGTGGTACTTGTCTCTATTCACACGTTGAAGGTCGTGACTCAGACAGGCATTTTACTTTGTGCCACTGCTGTCCAAATAGTTAAGGCGAACATCGTGGGAAAACCAACTCTAACCAAGAGGAGGCCTGGTCCTAGCAAAGAAAACCAACTCTAACCAAGAGGAGGCCTGTGTCCTAGCAAAGAAAACCAACTCTAACCAAGAGGAGGCCTGGTCCTAGCAAAGAACACCAACTCTAACCAAGAGGAGGCCTGTGTCCTAGCAAAGAAAACGTTTTAAACTAATTATATTGAACTAGTTTTGAAATACAATAGGTAACTCTATTTAAACTATCAACTTTATTTTCAGCAACCACCAGCCTCAACAGAAAAGCCAGAACCCATCAACCAGCACTTGAACATGGGCAAGTGCTTCCACATGCCGCGGTCCAAGTGCCCAGCTGAAGCCAACTGTACCAAGGTCGGCAGCATGTCTGTGTTCTGCTGCGACCTGGACAGCGCCAGGCTGAAGGAGGCACTGGCTTCTGCAAGTGAGTAAAATGCATTGCTAGTTGCCCGTGCCCACTTCATTGGGCGGTAAACATTTTTGCTTATGATGAAATCCGACCATCACGATAAAGTTGAAAGAATTATTGAAACAGTGCACCTATCCCGTGGCGTTGGCGCTCATATTAGTTTTAGAAACAAAAAAATTAATACTTTTCCACGTTTTTTTTACCTCATTGCCAGTTATGTTAATAGGTCACAAAGTATTTTAATCACACAATAATTACCCAACGATTAACATAGTAGTTAAAAATAGAAAAAAGCTATTATGGTAATTAAGTCGTTAAGTGCGTGTAGTTGCCGCCAGTGACAGGCGAGTCCTAATGCTTAGTACATACATGTCACATAAATATTATTTACTAGCTTTCCGCCCGCGGCTTCGCCCGCGTGGAGTTCGGTTATATCGCGCTTTTTAGATGTCCCTCGGGAACATCAATTTTTTCCGGGATAAAAGGTAGCCTATGTTCTTTCTCAGGGTCTAAAGATTGTCTGTGCCAAATTTCATCAAAATCGGTTGAGAGGTTTAAGCGGGAAAGCGTAACAGACAGACAGACAGAGTTACTTTCGCATTTATAATATTACTAGCTTTCCGCCCGCGGCTTCGCCCGCGTAAATTTCGGTTATATCGCGCTTTTTAGATTTCCCTCGGGAACATCAAATTTTTCCGGGATAAAAGGTAGCCTATGTCCTTTCTCAGGGCCTAAAGATTGTGTGCTTTCCGCCCGCGTCTTCGCCCGCGTGGTGTTCGGTTATATCGCGCTTTTAGATTTCCCTCGGGAATATCAAATTTTTCCGGGATAACAGGTAGCCTATGTTTTATCTCAGGGTCCAAAGATTGTCTGTGCCAAATTTCATCAAAATCGGTTGAGAGGTTTAGGCGGGAAAGCGTAACAGACAGACAGACAGACAGACAGACAGAGTTACTTTCACATTTATAATATTAGTATGGATTATGGATGTGATATGTATATTGTATGTTCTATTTGACTTAAACCCAAGTTTTGTTTTTCTTTGTGTAGGTAAATATGGATTACTTAAGAAACAGAAAAGTGTGATTTGGGTCACACGTGCTGTAAAGTTGTATAATAAGACACGAAAATCTATTCAAAATGTTTCAAATCGATGTTATTTCAAATATTATTCGAATATTAACATTATTACAGCGGTAATTAAGATGATGTTAGAATGACATAACATTCATGAAAAAAGGACAAAAATGTATCGTAAGCTGAACTTTATTAAGCAGGAGTTAAAGTTATTTTACTATAAACTATTTGTTTACTATTGCAAATAATATTTGTGTCGCTCTTGCACATATACATAGTAGTCTCATTATGCGCGGCGTTTTTAATTTCACACTGTGAATTGTATTTAAATTAATTACTACGCAATTTTGATTTAAATGTCTACATTATAAATAAGTATAATTTAATTTAGACATTGTAATTTCTTAGCTTTTTCTTTTTTTTATTGTTTACCTAGTGCGCCTAATTTTGTATGCCAAAAATGGCATAACATGTAGCTATCTGATATTAATTATACGAACTCCTGTTTTACAAAACTTTCACCTAACCCTTGTGATACACACTATTGATGACTCATTTCTCCTAACTTTTCATGGAATAGAAGTTATTGGCACCAATTTTCCGCAAATTAAACAAAATTTAAGGTCATTGCATCCTTTTCTTCTTATTTCATAAAGACAAGGACAGAAAATATGTATTAGTGTGTGTGTGTGGTGTGTGTGTGTGTGTGTGTGTGTGTGTGTTAATATGTGTTAGTGTGTGTGTGTGTTAGTCAATGTTAGTCAATGTTAATTTCACGCCACTTTAGAGGAGGATGTACCTGTACGAAAGAAAGAAAGAAAATACATTTATGTATTGAGCACAAACTCCGAATATTTATCGCCGTCGAAGGTACCTGCTTATAATACATTCTGACGGACAGGGCCATAATCTACCCCGGTCACCAAGGAGTGTGGAACTGGCGAGTGGTCGTGCGGTGTTCCACAGGGTTCGGTCCTGGGACCGCATCTGTGGAACATCGGGTACGACTGAGTGCTGCGCGCTGACCCCCTTATCAGCGTCAGCGTAGTTTGTTACGCTGACGACACGCTAGTTCTGGCACAAGGGAGGTCGCACCAGGCGACGGCTGAAGCAGCGACCCTCGGGGTTGCGACAATCGTGGAGAGGATCCGGCAATTGGGACTCGAGGTGGCCCTGCAGAAGTCCGAGGCCATGTGCTTTCATGGTCCTCGGAATGCGCCACCGTCGGGTTCCCACATAACGGTAGGAGGGGTTCCATCGGCGTCGGATCGACGATGAAGTACCTGGGACTCGTCTTCGACAGTCGGTGGAACTTCGAGGAGCACTTCCGACGTTTGTCACCCAGACTGGAACGGGCCGGGGCTGCCCTGAGGCGGCTCCTCCCCAATCTAGGGGGACCAAACGCCTCCTGCTGGAGGCTCTATGCGAGGGCCGTGCGGTAAAGGGGTTTACGGGGCACCGGTGTGGGCGCGGTCGCTAAGGAAGCGACCAGCCCGATGCCTGACCGCGTCCCAGAGGGTCATGGCCGTTCGGCTGATCCGGGGATACCGTACGGTCTCCGCTGAGGCGGCGAGCCTTCTTGCCGCCATGGGATCTGGAGGCCAAAGTCCTCGCCCACATGTGGGAGTGGCGAGAGGAGGCAAACCGCCGGGGCTTAACTCCGCTGCCGCAAGAAATCGCGGTACGGCGGACAGAGCTCCGGCGGGATCTCGTGGCAACATGGAGAGTGCGATTGTCGCAACCCAGTGCTGGGCACGCCTCAATAGCGGTGGTAAGTCCCCTCTTGGAGGAGTGGCTAGAGAGGCGCCACAGCGCCCTCACCTTCCGCCTGACGCAGGTCCTCACCGGACACGGTTGTTTCGGGAGGTTCCTGTTCCGTATAAGGCGGGAGGAAACGCCAGGGTGTCACCATTGTGTGGATCGCCCTAAGGACACGGTGGATCATACGGTGGAGGTCTGCCCGGCTTGGGTAGAGCACCGCCGTGTCCTCGTAGCGGCGACCGGCGGCGATCTCCCGCGTCCGACCCTGGTCCCGGCCATGGTGCGCAGCGAAGGTGCATGGCAGGCCGTCAACTCCTTCTGCGAAGCAGTAATGCTGGCAAAGGAGGAGGCGGAGCGCGTGAGGCAACGGGAATCCCAGCGCCCTGGTAACCTGGACTTCTTAAAGTCCACCCAGACCCAGTCAGACTTATCTGAAATTGCCAACCAGCATTGAGCAAGCGGGGTGATTACGCTCAATCCTTCTCTGTATGAGAGGAGACCTGTGCCCAGCAGTGGGACGATAAAAAAGTTGATGATGACAAGAATAATACCGTTGAAAATATGAACAGTTTATTTAATAATTTATTATTGCCAAAAGCTCTTTGAAATGTTATCTTAAGATATTGTAACTAGTATTACAGCCAATTACGAATGTAGAATTTAAGGAATATGTAGTTGTAAAATATATGCAGCTGAAACAAACATTCAGAGTGAAGTGAATTATGCAAGTCAGGCCTATGGGAGGCAAGTCAAATTTTTTTAAGTGAGTAATCTTTGTGCGCTGTAGTCGGTTACGGTTTTTTGGCAATTACACCGTACATTTAGTCAGTGTTTACTGCGTGGTTTATTTAAAGTTAGAGATAAGTCCTCATTTATACTTTGTTTAGTAATCAGGGGAGTACATACATGGTTTACGAGATTTCCAGGGGTGCTGCACCCCCCCCTTGGTACGCCCATGTATGTAGCAATGGATTAGCAATATCCTTCAAAATGTTTTGGTTGTGATTGATAGTAAGTACGTTATTCAATCATGGTGCTGGTTGAGTATTATTTCAAAACAGCTTCTGGACCAACGAGTAGATAAACGAACCTCTTAATTGAAAACAAACGTTCTAACTATAGCTACAGGTTATCAGGAGTTCACACTACTGATAACGGTCTTGTTGTGTCCCAAGCTATACGAGTAAGTACTTAACATTGCAACATATTCGCTAGAACAAAAACAAATACGTATACGTATATGGATTAATAACTTTAACTCCTACATAATAAGGTTCAGTTTACGATACACCTTCAAACATTTTTATAACTTTTCTAGACTGCTTACCACTCTGAAGTCAACTTAATTACAATAGTAAAGTAACGTGAATTTTTGAATGTGTATAACACATAACTTTAACTTTGTAATTAAGTATAATTTAATTTAGACATTGTAATTCATTAGATTACATTCAGCTGCATATTTCTAACGGTAAAATCATTGATTATGCGTGTCAATTAAGTAAAACTAGCGGCCGCCAGCGACTTCGTTCGCGTGGAATTAGTCATACTCAGCTCCTATTGGCAATATGTACGGCTGCGTTAGCTCCCGTTTTCGCAACATTTTTGTTACTGCTCTGCTCCTATTGGTCATAGCGGGATGTTATATAGCCTAAAGCCTTCCTGGATTAATAGGCTATCCAACGCAAAAATAATTTTTCAAATCGGGCCAGTAGTTCCTGAGATTAGCGCGCACAAACAAACAAACAAACTCTTCAGCTTTATATATTAGTATAGAAATATAGATAACAGAATAAATTGATAGTGTTAGGAACGTGGTCAGGCCCTGTACCTAATTATTTACCAAGCAACTGACCATGTGCTTAATAGATGTAGGTACTTTATTTAATAATAGGTGGACGTACCATGGTATGGTGAATGCTTATGCGAATCCCGCACCCCCGGAAATATGTGGAGGTAGCACCGCGGTTGTTTTAGTCGGTAGGAGACCTACCCCCACAGTGGATGACTTTCCATTTCCCCCTTAGGAGGATTTCAGGCAAATATTATCTTATGATCTTAGCAAGTACTTACTAATACTATAAATCGGAAAGTGAGTTTGTTTGCTTGTTCCGCTTTCACGCCGTAACTACTGAACCGATTACTTTGAAATTTTGCAGACGTAAAGTTAGAAGTCCGAATTACATAAATAATAGAGTACTTTTATCCCTGAAAAATTTGTTATTCCCAAGGGAAATCTAAAATGCGCGATATAACCGAATACCACGCGGGCGAAGCCGCGGGCGGAAAGCTGGTATATTATAAAAGAAAAAAAGTTTGAGTAATTCTTTTCAATTACTGCTTATTAAACAGTTTCATAGTGTATGACATATTATGTATCAAGTTAAGCTGCGCTTGCCATCGTAGGTCGGCTGTTATTCGCAGATTTTTGACAGTCGTTACCGGTAAAAACGACGTCTTACCACCACACTTACCAAGGGATATTGTTACCATTTAACTGTAACTGTCTATTTTTTGTTGACAGGAGTAGAAAGTCCTCTTATACGCCCAGACTGCCTCACTAATACCTAATCCAGTCTGGGCAGTTCTTTCCGACTAAAACCCACTCCTACCTTTGCTCAGTTTACCTCTGACGTGATCAGAGCCCTTATGACACGTGATCTATCTGCAGTCTCACTTTATAACTAAGTTGTCAGATGGGCAGTTACCTCATGTACGGCTGTTCAGCTGCATACAGTTAGATTGGAAGACCCCAAAATAGTTGGGAAAAAGCTGGCCGACTGATTGGTGGTTATTTGGCAATACCACAATCGCCGCTGAAGCTTCTTCAAAACACCTCTGTGTCTCTAGTCTAAACCATCATACTCTCCTAAAATTGGGGAGTCTTTGATCTTTATGCGATATTCCACACTTTTGCCACAGTGGCAAAGGTTCACGGGCTCTTGCGACAGCTCCTTGTACTTACAATTAATATCTACAGCTCGTGAGCTCGTTGCCAATCAATCTTTGTACTTTAAAAGCAGCTAATCACTTGCATTGATAACTTTGAAAGGCAAAAAGAAAATAGCAGAAGACCGAACAATTATGTTAGCATCATCTTACAACAGCTCAAATGTCTAGAGAGACAACCAGTCTCAGCAAGGGATATCCCTTTACCCAGAAATAGATTTGGAGGTGAGATAGGCTGTGGCTCCTTGTGTAGCATCAGTTAGATTGGAAGCTGACACCAAAATAAGGATTTAAAAATAGACCAAGCTGATGATGATCTTATTCTCTTTTATCGGTGGTAGGCCATAACATCGGCTGCCGGCAGAAGTTACCACCCACCAGACAAAGTCTTGCCACTAAGCGATTCGTCGTGTTCCGGCATGATGTCTGGTGAAGCCGTACGGAGGAAGGGTCTGAGCTGTTGTGTTGCGATGTGTGCCGGGTACGATGCGCCAAATGTTGTGTCGTTAGTTTGGTCGTGGAGGGTCTCCAGATCAATCTCCCTCTGGCACAGCATCGTTGGTCGTGTTGTTGGGTTTAACATTGCATCACGTCAATCAACTGCCGTCTTCCTTCCTATTCACTCAGTTTTTTGAGGGAATAGGCTTAATAAACTAGCGCGCTTTACCCTTATCACTGCTTACTATCAGGGGGATTGCAGTCAATTACTAGTTTAAAAATAAAAAAATTGAATAGTTGATTAATGTTTTCTAACCGTACCATCTTGTATTCCAGTAACTCAGAACACGACGTACCTGCACGTGCTGAACGCGTCCATCGACGAGCTGGACGTGTCGCAGGCCATGTTCCGACGACTCGCGTCCATGGCCTTCACTGACGGAAACATCGACAAGATTGTTGGTGAGGAAGTTTTGTATTTGAGTTGTCGTTTGTAACCAAAGACAAGAGAATAGAAATGAATGTTATGGTACTTGTAGCTCAGGTAGCTTTGGGAATAGACATCGGAGTCCTATGTTTAAATCCCAGAAAAACACTCGAATTACAATAAAAGTATCTTTAAGATGACTTAAAATTTTAATTATTCAAATAATTAGTTGAATCCGTTTGCTTTACATTTTCATCGGATTCTTTTGGAACAGACTAAAGGAATTGTCTGGTTTGTGCGAGTTGATCAGGTGAAGCAGTGTAGATTGAATCATGTGTGGGACAGACGTACCTACTGAAAGAGATACAATTATGTAGGTAATAACAATATGGCTGAAATGTTGAAAATCTGTTATAATGCAATGTATTTTTTTAACACTTGTTATTTTTGTTACTTTCTTGCTTAACAAGACACGAGGTCGGAAAATAACACTAAAGACACGAGTAAGTGGTTTTTTTATATTATGTATTTTTGTAGTGTATATAAATAGATAGATAATTTTCTGAAAAAACTACAAAGTATCTCAACACTTTCTACAATGGCTCAGTTCTATTTTATCTACCAGGCTTCTTTATTGCGCCATTCTGAACCTTAAGAAGATGGCACATCGAATACTATTCTTTAGCTTCTCTAACTTAGAGCCATATATAAATTAAAAAGAGCCAGAAATTTGATGACATGTGACATCCACCAACCCGCACTGAAACTGAGTGGTAGATTACGGCCTGCTCGCTGTCAACTAGGAGAAAATCCTGGTGTAAAACTAAACTTCTCTTCTTCCAGGCCAGTTTCCAAAATATTCTTCAGCAGCGTGTTTGAACATCTCGAACAACAACTTGACGAGTGCGAAGCTGCAGCCGTCCAAACAGCGCCCCTTCGCCTACCTGTTCAATTTGAGTGTACTGGACGCCTCCGCCAACAACCTCACGGAGTTTCCGTTGAGCCTGGTGCAGAGTAACCGCAAGATCTCTGTGGATTTATCAGGTTATTACACGTTAAGATAATCTTTCAAAATTACACAAAGATAGTTCTTTCTTCAAGCGAAAAGGAAAAAAAATACCATGTTATTAGCTCTGCGAAATTGTCACTGTAAAAATAAAAACTGGAAGACAACATTTTTGACCTTGGTTGCGAAAAAAATGGCGGATTCTGTGTTTGAGGAACATTCTAGGCTATTGACAGAAAACGGTTTTGTTCACCACACTTGTATTTATGTTATTTACTATCCCTCCCTTTAATGTCGACCTCACACATCTCCAGGTAACAAGTACCTCCCCTGCAAGCACTTCCAGAAGGCGATGGAGACGAACAACTCCTCGCTGGTGACCTTCCTTAATTACAAGGACACTTACTGCGCGCTGGACATAAACTTCAACTGGTTCAAGGATGTCAGGATAGTCCAGATTGACCATCTGAGGATACAGAAAGAGGTAGTAGGTATTTTTACGTCTCCTTCTATTCTTAAACTATCCTTGTCATATCAGTTTTAGGGTGGGTTTCCACTGAGTTGAGGACAAAAAAAGCGGTGCAGATACTTGTAAGGTTTTCTTATCTCGTCTGCTTTCTTTTGATGTTTGCATATCTCCTCTTCATTCGTCTCCGCCTCAGTGGAAATCACCTTTGAATTGTCTCTGTTAGGACAATAAAGGAGTACTTTTATGACGGTAGTATGGAAGAAAAAGAAACGTGACACTGATTCCAAATGTATTGGTATAAGAGTCAGGTGATTATAAACATCTTGAGGCAGTTCTGGTATGGCAAACCCTCTTTCATTTCACTTTCTTGTCTCTGCAAGCTCAAACACCGAGATTTAATAGCATTTACTCACACGAATCTCTCCCTTCCAGCTCAACGCCAGCTGTCGCAACATACAGCCGGCAAACATCAACTGCACGTGCATCCCTGAGCGCCTGGAGTTCGCCGGCAACGAGATCACCAACCTGGTGGCCGTGGACTGTTCGCAGCGGAACCTCACCTCGCTGCCAACTGTCCTGCCGCCGAACACTGTCAAGTTGAATGTGTCCTATAATAATGTGAGTAGATGAAGCTTTGGTTAAATAGGTACTTACTAAATATTTCTTATTGAGGCCTGGTGACCGTTCTTTGAATTTGCTATTTCGTTAAAAATGTTGTACATAGTGTAGTATCTAACTATCTAACAAATAGAATTATACATCTAACCCCAATCCGTTACTAAACTGAATTGATATTACGTTTAGTCAGTGTTAAGATATGTGGAACAGGGTGTAAAGTTGACTCATCATCCGTAGAAAAGGCAGGATCCTCCGACCAGACGGGTGTTAGTATGCTAGTTGCAAGGTCAACTCCTCTGATTGCGAGATGTAGAATTCGTGTGGCGTCAGTATGACGCGTTGTTCACATGTGGCGTTTGTAGGTACAGACAGAGATAACTCTCCGTTCTTCCCAAACGGAGGGACGACCATCATCCATGAGGACTTCATCAGGCATAAAAAGGTACTAGACGACCTAATAGTTTAAATCAGTTAGTATGGCAGAGCCCTAGTCGTGCACATAGTCTAATGTGCACGACATGTATGGGCATATCCAAACAAGTGTGTGTGGAGTGTCACGATTACGGTAGTTGTTCTAATTTGGAGGTCAAAATACAAATATTTTATTACGCATGATAGGCACTATGAGACATCAGAAGCCATCCTACATTAGTTTAGGTTGAAAACTGAAGCTGAACTTAAAAACTACATGACTTAGTTAACTGACTGGCTACAGTCAGTTAACTAAGTATACTACCTGATTTAAACTAATAGGTCTTCTAGCACCTTTTTATTCGTGATGAAGTCCTCATGGATGATGGTCCTCCCTCTGTTTGGGAAGAACGGAGAGTTATCTATCGACTAAAACCCCACTATAGCAGTACCACGAGTTCAGGGCCCGGGGGGTACAACAGTTAACTGTGCAACTCGCTCTGAGACGTCATTCGGACGGCACCGTTTGTAAAAATTGAGAATTATGTTGGCTTCACTAACGCGTCGAAAATGTAAAAACCAAACTTAATATAAAAAAAACTTAACAAAGCAAAATATCATAACATTAATAACAACAGGGGATTAAACTGTATTTAGACAATTGTAACAAAGATGCTGACGTTACTCAGCGCTTACGGCGTATGCGGAGCGTCGCGCGGGGAAGCGGAAGAGGGGTCTCATACCAGCGAGGTGCGCAGTTAACTCGCGCGAGTTATAGGTACTTAAAAGTTCGGCTTTTGGACCTAACTCTAGCCGGGGTACTGGGTTCAGCTGATAACAAGCCTTCTTTTTTTGGCCTACAGATAACCTCTCTCCAGACCGTAGCAGATGACCCGACGTATGAGCACCTTCGACAACTGATAGTGGACCATAACGACATCCCCAACATCTTGGAGCTGGAGGGAACCAAGTTCATCGACAGCTTCATGCTCTTTTCCATTGCTTATAACAAATTGAAGACGGTGAGTATTAGGTTATTTTGGCCGGTAGCTTAGGAGAGGCCTCTTTATAGTTTCCCCAGGATCTCTTTAGGATGTGCGTTACAGGCGTTGCACAGGGGGAGTTCCGACCACGCCTATATGCGGATGATGATCACCAGGGAGGTTCAGTGAGATAAAAATACCACACTCTCCAGAAGTGGGGTGCCTTTTAAAGGCTTGTCCCCGAAAAGAAAAAACAAGCTGCTATCAATTAATAAAGAGAAATAATCGCCTTCGACCTTTTTAAGAGCAAGTTTCTGGTACCTACTTATTACCAGGAACTTGCTCTTAACGAAAATTTAACTAGTCAATGCATCTAAGTGGAACGGGTTTCTCTATCCTACTAACTTTTACAAATCGGTGTACGAACAAATGGCTTGATTCCAGATCCACACGTACGTGTTATCAAACTGTTTCGGCACGACGGGACCTGCCTTGTCGATAGCGGGCAACTATATACACTGTGACTGCAACACTGAGAAAATGCTTAAGGTATTTTTTTAGTCTCCTTACTTTTTATTTAATAATTATACACTAGTGCTTGACTGCAATCCCGCCTGATGGTACAATCGTCGAAGGCAAAGCGCGCAATTTTATTAAGCCTATTCACTTAAAAATCTTAGTGAGTAGGAAGGAAGACGGCTGTTGAGTGAGGTGATGCAATGTTAAACCCAACAATGCGACCAACCATGCTGGGCCAGAGGGAGATTGATCTGGAGACTGCGGGGACGCCCGAACCCCCCCAGGGATCGCCATCGGGTCCTCTCGTCCGGTCGCCAACCGGCACGATGGAGCCACCCTGGGATTTTTCGTAGTTGGCGGGGCAGCCTTTCGTATGTGGCTGGCACACTACTTGGACCCCCAACTACCTGCGGTCGGCCAGCGGAGCACCGTGCTTCGGATCCCGCTACCTGCTGCAAATCAACGTATTTTTAGTCGCCATGTTTATAATCGCGTCTTAACTATCTATTGAGTATCTTAATTTGTCAGGATTAAACTAATTTGCTATCTTCTATATTTTCTTAATGAAATATGTAAATTTTGTAATCAAATCAGGAACGGAGAGGAAGAGATTCATAGAAGAACGAATGTCGCCGACAGTCCAGCGGATTAGCTCTTTGAAGTGGCAGTGGTGGGAGAACATAGCTCGTAGAGCCGATAGCTGATGGGGCAGAAAGGCTCTTGAATGTCGATCACGTACCGGCAAAAGCAGCGTCGGACACCCACTGATTAGGTGGTCGGATGACCTAAATCGCAGGGAAGGGCTGGATGCAGGCCCCATCCAACCGGTCTTTTTGGAAATCTTTGGGGGAGGCCTATGTCCAGCAGTAGACTTTCTGTGGCTGACATGATGATGATGATGACCATAGATTTAGTTTAGTTAGTGAACGAGACAATCGGCACCAATGTCTGCCTATGAAGGTTCCAAACTACATTCAATAAAAATGTAGGTAGAGAAATGAATTCTCCAATCTATTATTGGCAATCGAAGTCTTATCCTCTTCAATGTAGATTGTCCTGTCTGCTTGGGATATCTTGGTTATTGTTCTTTGCGAAAAAGCATGGTACTTAAAAGTTACTTTTTTATTCCAGCCATGGCTCCTAGAAAACTTCAAAAACATCCCCGACTACAAGATGCTGCAATGCGACGACAACGTCCCCGTGGTGGACCTCGTGGAGTCACAAGTCTGCCACACTCCTCGCGACTGGACCGACTATATATACTACATCATCGGCTTAGAAGTACTCATCCTAGTCCTTCTTATAAGCAAGGTTTCCTATGACTACTGGGTGTTCAAGACTGCTGGATACTTACCCTGGCCAGCGAACAAGATGCCGAGATTGCCTTGCGATTGGTTATGTGAATAGTTTGCCTCGAAATATTGGTTGGTGGGGAACCGATGTTGGCTTATTATATTAACGTTGTGGTGAAGATTTAAAGGACGTTTATTGTGTGTTGGTTGCCGGCAACCATTTGCTTCTGTATTGAATGCTTTGTTGGTTAATGCGTGTATGCTTTGTACACCTGTGTTGTAATGTTTTATTGTTACGAGTGGTCTTCTAATGCTGCTAGCGAGTGATTTACTGATGGGTTTTCTGTACAAGTTTTTGTTCAAGCTTCCTTTCGTCACCTTTCAACTGTAAATAAAATATATTTGTATAAGTTATGGTAATTATTTAGTCATTTAATTTATATATTAAGATGCTTGTATAAATTTAATTTTCTCTCGAGATCTCTGTAAATCAGTTGTATGTGTAAATGTATGGTACATAAGTTCGATTTTTTTGTGTAAATTTTGTTTTTTTTTTAATCTTTTATATAACTTGCCATTTTGTCAGGAATCTCTTGTTTCTTCGTCTCGATTGTAACTTTATTTTATAGTCAAAATAATGGTTTAGGATCCATGGAGGATACAATGAGGTACCTATCTATTGCATTTTATGTTCCACATGTAGGTAATTTCGGGCAATGGTGGCTAGTGGTAACATGGTGCTAGTGGAGGACGTTGGTATGTTCGAAGATATGTGACACCTACCAACATACTGCCGCACTGGGCCCGCCTGGTGGATTATGGCCCTTTCAATTGGAAGCGGCCTGTGTCCCAGCATTATTAACATATTTATTGAAACATGAATTGATTTTCAACAAAGACTGACTTTGAATTCTAAACTTGCCAAATATTCTTTGATTAGATAGATAACCAAGCCATTATTTTTATTAACTCACAATAAAACTGTAAATATTAGCTACTGATAAAACAACAAATCCTTTGGAATTAATTATTTAACAAAACTTTTACTAAATATTTTATAGAATATTTATTAAGTGTCCAGGTGTTAGGTCTTATTGTAATCAATAATTAACTACAATAACGCACGTTTGTAGCAAAAGGAAGCACATTAAAAAAAGTACCTAACTATTTATCAGTATAAAAGTGTTGCAAGGACAATTATTTTCTAATATTATTGATTGATAGCAATCTACATCTTCAATGTTGATTGCAAGTGACTATGAGAAATATAAAGACTATCAATTATCAATGCTTAACGTGCCAAAATTATTCATTTTTATTATTGATGGATCGGTGACCAGCAGACTAGCAGAGTAATCGTATAGCACATTGAGCTGATTTTTGAATTTACAGATAATTTTTAATTCGTGGATAATATGGCAGATTACGTATGAAAGAAATGTCTAAAATTCGAAATTATTCCTTGAGTAACATTATCTAGTTTTAGATAAATCAGCCATAACTGCAAAATTGATTTTCGTTTGGACAGTTGAAAAATATAAAATACGTTTTTTGAGATAAAGAAACAATGGATAACAAGTTATTTTAATTATTATGTTGCGCAATTATGGTATAGGTACCTACATATATAAGTAGTGTTTGTATTTTTTTAAATGATTTTTATTTTTGTGAAATGGGCTTCATTATGCTATGAAACCTACCGGCCAGTTGTAGAGGCTTAAATGTTAACGAATAAGGACCAATTATTACTAAATATCTAACTTACTATTTTGACGAGGCTCTTTGGAAATTGTGTAGGTATTGTTATCAAAATCAGTGCCATATTCTATTTTTAGATTGGCTGGAAATTATGTTTTTGAATTAGATTTAATTTATAACATTTGCCTGTTAAAATTAAACAGTAAAAAGTTTCATATAAGGGAAATCTATAGTATTTAACTTTATTACTAGCATGAGCAGTTTTCCAGGAGCTTTCCTTTGACTTGCGAGATGGCGCAGCCGGCACTTTTGGTACTATGAGTGATAGTTGCACATTTACTATTATTATTTATGGATTTTTATTTGTTCAAATCAATCAAAATATGACTTATGACATTCTGTCACTGTCGGTTCTTTCTTGCCACAGACTAAATCAAGACTAAATTAACGAGTTTTGACGGGGAAGCTGAGTGTCACGCGCATTTTTCATTGGACTTTTAAAATGATTTATAGTGTCGTTTCCTAAATAAAAGCGCGTGATTTATGTAGTCAAAAGTGCATTCAGTAAATAATTCATAAAGAACATTGAAATATTGCAGCATAGTGGCCTCATCATGACTTTGCTTCAAACCTTCCTCATGACGAGGCCGTCTTTTTCAACTGTCATTGGCGATATCCGCCATTAGTGTGAAATAAAATTTTCAAAGAATTTCTATAATTTGTTACACGTGTTATTGGCTGAATTGTGGTATGTATTCCACAGAGGCCATTGATCAAGAGTTGAGGTTGAATCTCACCTTGAAAAAAGAAGAAGACTAAATTCCGCAAAAAATCAAATAAAGAAACAAAAGTTATGGTAACGCCATCTCTGGATGACTTTTGAAACCAATCAATTGGACAACTGCTCATTGTACTGACAGCGTACAATTGAAAAACTGCTAATATAAACAATTCTTGTAATTTCAAGAAGGTTCAGTTAGTCTCAATCTGTCAAAATCACCTCTAATTTTATATTTTTGAAGACTTATAAATTCTTGACAAGTTCACTGAGACTAAGATGAGAATGTAAATGGGTGGTGCGTAATTAGCTAGCGTACCATTTAGTCTAATAATTGTACTAAAAGAGAGATACAATATACACGCGGATTTCAAGTGAATGTTACAAGTTAAGTTATTCTTATATATTGCTGTTGTAACTTTAAAATAAATATATTTTTGTATAATATTAACTACAACATGAAGACTGTATATTTTGTATGAAAATTTTATAATAGACGTTACGTAATTGTATGGAGAGTCGTTTTATTTAGTTCCATTGTGTTTGGATTATCTCACTCAATCCAACTATTCATATCATACTTATTTCAAACTAGCGACCCGCCGCGGCTTCGCACGTGGACAAATGATATAGGTACCTAAGCCTTCCTTAAGAAACGGTGGCCCTTCAATAAAAATACGGTCTACTGTGCCACCTATCAGCCAATATCTGACTGTGCAAGATACATCGACCTTATTGTCCATGGATAGCCAGTTCCAGTTACACCACCTTCAAACAGAATGAAAGCCTACCGGAGTAGCAAGTTTGTTCGAAATAATGATCCCCCGCTCCTGCCCATTCCGCCGCGGTTTATGCAGAGAAACACTCAAGTAGCAGGCGGCCGGCAGGGGCGCGAGCGGCACGCGGATTTTTTCTGGTGATTAGTTTTGAATAAATCGTGATATCTCCTGGATGAAACAACCAATTCCAATAATTCAGAAAGAGACTGCTGCTACTGAAATTACCTTTGATATGATGTAATTTATTTGGATAAGGATTAATAATAAGGAACAAATAGTGGGCTCCGATTTCGACGGGCATTTTAATTAACTTTACAAACATAAAAAAGTAGTCACAATGAAGGAACTATATACAATATGTAAAGAAAACCCTGTCCGATCCGTGAAGGTATTGTTAGGTATCGTTAACTGATTCTAATAATGCCTATAAAGACGGGCTAAACTTAAAAAAAAAATCCCCCAAAAAAAATAAATATTATTTCGAAAAAGCGAGGTAACTTAATGCATGTGCGCCAGGCAACCCGATAGCCCCGCCCCCCTTCACCCGCGCATACATGCGCGGGTGAAAGGGGGCGGGGCATGCGGCACGTGGTCGCATCGCTATTCGCTCCGCCATAAATAGTGTTGTCAGTTTTTTAAAAATTACTAAATTTCGGGGAAATTGGAATTATTACCCGGGAAAAAAAGATTATTTCAAAATTCATTATTATTGTTACTGTGATGATTATGTAAAATTTTATATTATATTTGGTCAAGTGTTTACCTAACCTTTATTATCCTTATGGGTCGGACAGGGTTTTCTTTACATATTGTATAGTAGGTAGACACATATGGCTACCTACAATAGTTTCTTCATTTCGACTCCAAAAAGTGTTTGTTGTCATTTGTAAGGTCTAGTACATTATTTTGGTCTATCTCGTAGGGTTCGTTTCCCCAAATTATGAATTACTCCTGTAACGTGGGTGCGTTTACAAACATTTAAACTCGCATACATAAACAGCTAGACCCGCAAGCAGCAAAACTACATTATACTAACTTAAAAGATAAATCTTTTTCATTAAGGTACTCACTTATATTATACCTAGTACGTTTTCACGACTAAAAGGCTTCGGAGTCTTTTTTTTCAAATAATTTTCACGGAAGCTCTTTCCAGCTCTTTGCTAACTTATTATAAATAACTGGAGCCATGCAGTAGACACTTTTGCGCATAGGTGCTGTCTTAGTTGGCACCTGACATAATCAAAATCAAAGCATTTATTTCAAATAAACCAGTTACAGGCACTTTTGAATTGGCAGAAGGTCGGTCAGTCAGTAAGGTGAAGCTAGTCGTCCATTACAAAGAGTAGGTACCTATGGAGAAGAAACTCTGGACACTCTTTTAACCTTTTGAACGCCAATCACTTCTATACTAGTACGAGATTTTCGTGCCCTCAGCGCCACTACTTGATTAGAAGTAATTACAGTTTAAAATAAATTTACGACTTTTACAAGACCTTTTATTTTGTTTTTATGGAAATTTGCCCTGTTATCAACCATATTTTTAACTTTTTCACGCATATTAAGTTCTTATTTGTTTAATTTTCAATAGAAACAAAAACGCCAGAAAATATTTTAATGCCCCCAGCGCCAATTACTTGATATCAAGTAAGCCAGTGATGGGACACGACGAAGACCTCGCTATATTTCATCTCGTCGAAATGATCATAAATACTATTATTGCAAGAAAAATGACGTAAATATATAATTTTTTATGAATATTGTATACTTTAAACTAGGTTTTATTCACCTTAATCAAGAATTAATAGGTTTTCTAATCATTGTCGATAGTGAAACCCCGTTTGAAAAACCCATCCCTACAAAGTTAGTTATCGGTCCGTACGCGCCACCGACTTGTATAGAAGGAAATCTGTGACGTCATAAGCGGACGGGTTTCAAGGTCATAGTGACTTTGTGCATTTTAGTGTAGTACAATGTTTACATCGTGAGTTGGCGCACGTTTCCTTATAAAAAAAAAATTGACTGTGAATATGACGAATTATTGCGAGTTGTTCAAGTCTGAATCAGAATTTTGAAATAGTTCGTCGTCTTGACATTCCGTTAAGTCGTCAACTTCCGTTTTAAGAATTTTCTTCAGTTTTCTATTAGTTTCTACAAACCAGAAAAATAATTGCGAGTATTTAGCGACACCATTAAAAAAAAGGTCTTGTGTAAAACAGACACTTACCCTCCATTTTATTTTATTTTTTAAAACGTAGAAAACCACGTATTTAGCTTCTATTAATTGTATTTGTTGTAAGTAAACGAAATAAATTATGCAGGAATCGGTTGAGTTTATGCACGTGTTAACTTGACCACAGTGAATATAAAATATATGCCATAGAAATCAAGACATCCCTAGAACAGAAAGGATTTTGACGTGCCTCGAGCGCCAACTACTTGATATGAAGTAGAAGGATTACATTCGGAGACAAATAGGGATGTGCTTGTAGAACACACGTCTAATAAATTTAAAATTCTTTTCTTTATTAGGGGCCATCCATAAAGTACGTCACACGAATTTCATGATTTTTTGAGCCCCCCCGGTCCTTGTCACAGGTGTTCACATTTCCGAGAACCCCCCCTCCCTAGTGTGACGTCACATGTTTTGCAATTTCTAAATTTAGTTTTATTTCCATTTAAATTAAGTACTTTTTTAATGAAATCAACATTATATCAAATATTTGAAACAATAACAAAGCAATAAAGTATTGAATATAAAGAAAAAGAAAGAAACTCAAAGGGCTCGTAGGCGATCGGCGCGTGTCACTAGAGCGGGTATGAACTCGTAAACAAAACAATTTAAACCGTATTGTCCCAAAGATAGAGTTGGAAATATTTTTTAGTTTATAATTAATATTTCAAATTACGCGATTACTACCTCCAGAGATTTTGAAATGTGATGTCACGAAACTTAGTACCCCACCCACCCCTTGTCACACCATGTCACACTTTGTCGACACCCCCCTCCCCCCTTTATGTGTGACGTACTTTATGGATGACCCCTTATGGGGAATATATCCAGGTTTTCATATTGTTTTTTTTTTTATGAAATAAAATAAAATATGAAATTACGATTACAGTTTTTATTTAGCTTCGCAAATTGGTGAATAAACATTATTTTAAATGTATAATATTATTTGTCGATAGGAAACTAATCCCATCCCTACGTTTTACTATAGATACGTTATACATTTGTAGTGTGGCGCAGGAGGACACATCGCGTATTATATAGATGGGCGTTCAAAAGGTTAAATTGTCAAGCTATTGATACAAATATTTGATTACATCATTCATTTTGAAATCAACCGTGTGAGAACTATGCAGAAATATATTGTACGCTAAGAGTGTCCATTATGGAAAACACACTAAAAAAAAAACAACTACAAAAAAAAAAAGACTAACCAAACAAATAGATGCTTTACTGTAAGTAAATTGTGCTCACACGTGTGCCATGCAATTATACAATACTAAGAAATTGAATTTACACAATGCTAAGATAGTTTTATCCGAGGTTCAGCAGCTCCAACAGTGTTCCCGAATACTAAGTTTAGCTCCGGTGTAGCTGCAACCGTGCCGAACACCCCTGTCAGCGATGCAATTCCGTAACGTACAATATGCTTGGCTACATAGTGTGTACTGGCTTTAAGTAAAAAGAAGAAAACAAACAGAGCTTAGGCAGCAAGGAACTTATACCTACTACTACTGGAATGTGCACTATCGATCAAAACGCGGTCCGAGGGATATAGCTTCTTTCAACTTTTATGTGATTACCGCAAAAAAAAATACTTAAAGAATGATATTCCGCATCCAGGTTATTACTCAGTATTGCAGCCATTAATGGCACCCCTTTTCACTATCTTTTTCTAATCGAAACTGTTGGTTTCAAACAAAATTACGAAAAATAAATACGGGTAACACTAAGAAAGGGACAGAGGGCAACTGGGATGCTTTCTCCCTTGGACCGCGTTCTCTTCAAATGAGGTGTTATTTCCGATCGACCTTATTGCTCTTGCGATAGTCTTCTTTTAAATAAGAGACTTATGCAAGTTCACATTCCACTTTAGGTAAAATTTCCTTGATATGCAGACTTACTCATAAGAAACATTTGTTTAAACTTTATGGACTTTATAACTTTTTTTCTTATCTTTTCGGAATGGACTGGACTTACGCTGGATTATTTTCTTCAGAGTACGATGTATTTGGAAATAAAACAATTAGTAAAATAGTATTATAACATACTTATATTACGATTTAACAACTTTCTTATTTTTCTTATTAACTAAATTCTCCTTTTTTCTTTTGGTATTATTCTTTCCATTCTCTGGCGTATTTTTGATTTGTTTTTGATTATCTAAATTCTGGGTTTTTCTCTGTTTGTTGTTTTTAGCATTCTTTATTGTTTCTGTAGATTTTGTTTTATCTTTTAAGGCTTCATCCGCTGCTTCTAATCTTCTCCTGAAAGTGAAGAACTCGAGTTAGATTTACAATCATGGATCTAGTAGGAGGCTTTCTGTTCATTGATTTGCCTGTGGAACAATTTCCTACGGGGCGAGTTTAAAAACAAGTATCATATTGGCTTAGTACTTTAGAACCTGTAGAAGAATAGTACTTTAGAACCTGTAGAAGAATAGTACTTTAGAACCTGTAGAAGAATAGTACTTTAGAACCTGTAGAAGAATAGTACTTTAGAACCTGTAGAAGAAGCGGTGCTTGGGGGAAATCTATGTCTAGAAGGGCCAGTGTCTTTTTTTTTCTTTTTTACATATTATAAACCAGCGCTTGACCGCAATCCTGCCTGTCTGTCTTATAAATATTGCTGACAGTCACTAGCAGCTGTGCCAATTTTTTCACATGAATGATATCTATAGATACACCACCACCTACATAAGTAGTAATAGGAGTAAGAGTAGTAGGATATAAAAAATAGATAAGAACCTATTTCCAGACTTAACGAACGTATATACGAAATTTCATTAAAATCGTTTCAGCCGTTTTAGAGGAGTTCGAGAACAAACACTGTGACAGGAGAATTTTATATACTAGATTCCCTTTCCCTTATCTAGAATAAAAATTGAACACAAGTTTTCCAAATAAATATTTTATTTAACATAGCATATATGCATGAGCCAGTGGTGTGTAAGACATCGTTTTGGATGTACTCTTGAATTTCGCAACGTTATAATTTGTTAATAACGTAATATGACAACTGAATATACCTGATATCACATTTATTCTGTTAATGAAGTTGATTGGTTATAGAATCAATTTGTTAATAACGTAATATGACAACTGAATATACCTGATATCACATTTATTCTGTTAATGAAGTTGATTGGTTATAGAATCAATTTGTTAATAACGTAATATGACAACTGAATATACCTGATATCACATTTATTCTGTTAATGAAGTTTATTGGTTATAGAATCAATTTGTTAATAACGTAATATGACAACTGAATATACCTGATATCACATTTATTCTGTTAATGAAGTTTATTGGTTATAGAATCAATTTGTTAATAACGTAATATGACAACTGAATATACCTGATATCACATTTATTCTGTTAATGAAGTTGATTGGTTATAGAATCAATTTGTTAATAACGTAATATGACAACTGAATATACCTGATATCACATTTATTCTGTTAATGAAGTTGATTGGTTATAGAATCAATTTTCTTATAAACTCCATTAGTTTGGGCAATTAAATACTAAGCCGATGGAGTATGAGAAAAAAATTGTTTTAGGATGTATATATGACTTACTTGTCAGGCCTCTTCTGCAGTATGGTGCTTATCTGGTCTCTGCTAGGCGCCTTTTTCATGAGCTTCTTGCGCTTGTTGGGGTTCTGCTTCAGCTGCAGCATGTACTCCGGGACCTGGCAGCCAGACTGCTTCATCACTGAGGCAATGCTGAGGATGGAAAAGTAGGGGTGAGAGATGTTGTGTAACTTCACGCCTGTAATTCCCTAGGGGATAGATAGATGTGTACCTGTAATAGGGGAAAGCTTAATGATCCGACTGAAATGTCCGGACAGAATGTAGCCAATTGGCCAACTCTATTGCTGGCTTTGTTAAAGAAAAGAGATCACACAAATATTATAAAGGTGAAGTTTGTGTGTTTGAGTGTGCGTTCTATGTCACGAGTTTGGTTTCCGCATTTAGTTCTTCCATTGTGCGTGGGCCATGGCAGCCATCTAGTCTCATGGCTTGTTGAGAACATCTGTATAAGATCTTGGTGCCCCTATGGGTTTACTTCTAATTTGGGTGACACCTGTACATTCAAAGAGTACATGCGCATCAGTCTTATCAGCCTCCATGCAGGCTCCACACAGAGGGCTGTCGGGTATGCCTATTGTGTGGAAATGAGTGTAGAGTGTGTGTTTATTACATCTTCAAGCTCAAAAGGCTGGACCAATTTGAATGATGTTTGGCACACAGATAGTTTATTGCCTGGATACGACACTTTTTATTCCTACTTATATTCCCACTTATGCGGATGAAACTGCGGGAAACACCTAGTATTGTACAAGAATAAATTAACATTGGTTTTTTACATACAGTGTCCTCGAAGAATTCCAAACAGTCATCTGATGAAGAGTGCTGCACAGACGTCAAGCAAAATCAAGAAGGGGTTACAGACAACAGATCATAGACAGTTCGAAAGTACTTACCTCCTAAGGTTACCGACGTCGTCTTGAGTGAAGAACGTTATCGCTCGACCTCTTTGCCCCGCTCGACCCGCGCGTCCAATTCTGCCAAACACAATGAAAATATTACATTTTAAATTTTTTAAAGGCTTAGGTCACCGCGCCGCTACTGCCTGTGTAACCTCTGTTTGTTTCATGCCATTACCGTCCGCATACGAACGTAACAACCAGACACTTTTTAGCAGTTATACTTGCATATTTGTATTTGTATGTTGCAGTTTCTTTTTGAATAAATCTAATAATTTATCAACATTCTTGTAAATTCATTCGAAAATAATCACAAAATTTGGTCGCTTCTTTTCGGACATTTTTGTAAAGTGTATGAAATTCACCATATTGCTCCCGTGCCGACAGCATAGGATGAACCCACAATTTTCTAACTAGACTTTCTTTTTGCCATTTTCTATATATACAATATGTAAAGAAAACCCCGTCCGACCCATAAGGATAATAAAATATTAAATTTTACTTAATCATCATAGTAACAATAATAATGAATTTTGACATATTTTTTTTTCTGCGATTCAATTGCATCTTCCCCAAAATTTGGTAAATTTTAAAAAGTGATAACATCATTTTCGGCTGTATTATTATGAGCGACAGCGTGCGGCGTGCCCTGCCCCTTTCGCCCGCGCATTTATTGCCGTGTAAGTTACCACCTTTTGCGAAATAATATTGTTTTTTTTAAGTTTAGTCCGGCTTTGTAGGCATTAGTAGAATCAGTTATCGATACCTAACAATACCTTCATGGATCGGATAGCGCTTTCTTTACATGTTGTAGGTATAGTAAGCAAGCACAAACATTTTTCTCTCGTTATATTAGACATGGTTGCGTCACATGTGATCTCGCAGCGAACAAGTTCGTGCGCGACCGGTAATGAAATGAATCAAACCGACAGGGAGGGGAACCCGAGCGGTGACGGCATCGAGAGCAGGAACCCTTAACATCGAAAAGGGCATATGCCAAGACACACTAACTAAATCACAGTTCAAAAAGGCACAAACGGTATTGCGAATTTGCAGTCTATTTTCAACTCTATTTAGGTTGAGGTAGAGTTGATTACCAATTTATCAATGAAAATTGCAAGTATTTTTCTGCTTATAGTGCTAAGAACGATAGATACATGAGAAAGAACACTTTACCTATGAATGTAAGCGATGGCGGAGGGCGGGAAGTCATAGTTGATGACGAGGTTGACTCCGCGGAAGTCTATCCCTCTGCCCATCAGCTCCGTACAGATCAGTACCCAGATGCGGCCCACGCGGAAGCTGCGGACCACGTTGTCGCGCTGGGGAAGTAGTCATGTTGGTAAGAATGGTAGTGGTAGTAATAAAGTTATTACCTATGTCGGTCTATATGACAACTGAAGTCACCAGTTTTACGTTTAGTCACTTCATCATCAACCTTTTTTTGTCATCCCACTGCTGGACACAGGTCTTCTGTATGAGACAGAAAAGGATTGAGCGTCATTACCACGCTTGCTCGATGTAGGTTGGCGATTAGTAGTATGAGTTTTCATTATGAAACTCGATCGCCGATATCGAGCGTGTTTGACTCATCGATTGGCCCGCGGTTATAAGAACTCTCGACCAATGAGAGCGCCAAACGCACTCGATATCGACGATCGAGTTTCGTAATGAAAACTCATACTAGGCCTACAGGCAAGTACCAATGCAAGTTGCATTGGTACTTGCCTGACCTGGAATCTAACCCGCCCACTCATACTTGAGAGGCTGGTGTTATAACCACTAGCCACCAGGACTAGTAAGTGACTGTTTAGTCACTTAACTAAGGAGTGGTTTTTTTGTTTACCTTTAGTAATTATGACAATTAGCACAGATAGCTTGATGGACACATACAGCATACATAGATACACTTATCCTATTCTTATTATAAATGCGAAAGTTTATGAGCTTGTATGGTATTGGCATGTTTGTTACTCTTTCACGCAAAACTACTGCTTTTTTATGCTTATAAACCGCAATCCCATGGTAAGCAGTGATGCAATCGTTGATGATAAAGCGCGCTAGTTTATTAAGAGCCTATTCACTCAAAAAGACTGAGTGAATATGAAGACTATGCATTATGACAAGCCAATGCAATGAATGTCGAAGTCGTGGTGGCCTAGTGGTTAAAACACCAGCCTCTCAAGTATGAGTGTGCGGGTTCGATTCCATGTCAGGCAAGTACCAATGTAACTTTTCTAAAGTTATATGTACTTCCTAAGTATATCTTGGACACCAATGACTGAACGTGAAGGAAAACATCTTGAGGAAACCTGGACTTTATCAAGTCTGAAATCGCCAACCCGCATTGAGCAAGCGTGGTGATTACGCTCAATCCTTCTCTTTATGAGAGGAGACCTGTGCCCAGAAGTGGGGCGATAAAAGGTTGGTGATGATGATGATGCAATGAAAGCCTTAGGGGAGCCCTTTGTCCAGCAGTGGACCTCTAAAGGCTGAACAAGAAGACTGTAGTAAAGTAATGTACCTGCTGCTGTGTCCTGTCGGCGTGTATCACGTCCACATTAACGCCGTCGTATATGAGTAGTAAAGTAATGTACCTGCTGCTGCGTCCTGTCGGCGTGTATCACGTCCACATTAACGTCGTCGTATATGAGTAGTAAAGTAATGTACCTGCTGCTGCGTCCTGTCGGCGTGTATCACGTCCACATTAACGCCGTCGTATATGAGTAGTAAAGTAATGTACCTGCTGCTGCGTCCTGTCGGCGTGTATCACGTCCACATTAACGCCGTCGTATATGAGTAGTAAAGTAAAGTACCTGCTGCTGCGTCCTGTCGGCGTGTATCACGTCCACATTAACGCCGTCGTATATGAGTAGTAAAGTAATGTACCTGCTGCTGCGTCCTGTCAGCGTGTATCACGTCCACATTAACGCCGTCGTATATGAGCTCCTTGAACAATTGCTTCGCACGATCTTTACTTTGAACAAACACTGAAAATAATATTAAATAAACCATATTTTTTATTTTATTACTGGATAGTACGAAACCGAGTATAATTTTATGTCCCTCAATAAACCCGGGTGAAGTGGTCAGCCAACAGTTTATGAGTTCACTACACCGTTATTTTTACTTTATACGAACCCTAAATATAGTTGTTCAGAGCAAGCAACTGAATCGATTTCAATCATTTTTACACCAGGTTATATTTTTTCCCAAAGACATTTAGAAATTGTTGCAGTGTGGCCACCTAGTGCACGACACAGCTGGTGGTAGAACATAGTACTAGCACAGTGAAACAGACCTTTCCCCTCCCGCGCGCCGCGCCGTTATTGGTGCGGGCGGGCGTGCAGTGCGTTGACCACAGTTTTGTTGGGACAACTAAGTAACCTAACTTCTGATTTTTTTTTCTTTAATTAAAAATACTGAACACGTGTTTTGGGTTTCGCATAAACAAAAAAATAACGTTGTATATAGCACAGGAAAGTCATTTTAGGGTTCCGTAAACAAGACACCACTGTCTGTCACCTGACTATATATCTCACTAAATGTGATAGGAAGACAGTTGAAAGTTTCAAAGATGCTGAAAGTATTTCTGTTGTTGCTATAACAATAAAAACCAAAACCTTTCCTTCGCAAGTCCGACTCGCACTTAGCCATTTTTTTCATTGTTAAAAAAATGTGCGTCATACAACATGACATACAGACATAGTAGACATAGTGTTCCACATACCTAACACAGGCGGCTTCAGTCCTTGCTGTACTAATTGTCTGAACGCAACCAGTTTCCCGCTCTCATTACCGCAGAAGCATAACTCTTGATCAACCAGGTTTGTTGCTGCGTTCCTGATACAGAAGAATACGTAATTAAACATAGGGAACCGAAAATCTGGTATCAGTTCTTTGAATATTTTATTTTTAGTTAAAACAAATGATAGTAAATTATGTATACAATATGTAAAGAAAACCCTGTCCGATCCGTGAAGGTATTGTTAGGTATCGATAACTGATTCTACTAATACCTATAAAACCGGGCTAAACTTAAAGAAATCCCCCTAAAAATAAATATTATTTCGCAAAAGGAGTTAACATAATACATGTACGGTAAGCAATACATGGGCGGGCGAAGGGCGGCAGGGCACGCGGCACGCGGTCGCGTCGCTCATGATAATACCGTCGAAAATAGTGTTATCACTTTTTTAAAAATTACCAAATTTTGGGGAAGTTGGAATTAATTCGCGGAAAAAAAGAGATTATTCCAAAATTCATTTGTATTGTTACTATGATGACTATGTAAAATTTCAAATTTTATTTGGGGTTTTCTTTACATATTGTTGAGACGTACCTCTGTCCAACAGTAATGTTGATAAGTCCTCGCATGTGGTGGCGACACCACTTGGCGACGGCGGGTGTGTGTGTGGCGCTGAACATGGCGATCCGGCGCTGTTTACTGCCACACGCCGTCAGGATCTGTTCCATCTGCTGTCTGAAGTCTGAGGACTGCTCGGCTGAGCCTTCGAACAGCTTGTCTGCTTCGTCTATTATCAGCCAGCGTACTCTAGAAAGTTATTTTGAAATAGGATATGATAATTAGAGTTTCATCTTTTTCTTCTTTAGCCTATAGAGGTCCACTGCTGGACAAAGGCTTCCTCCAAGGATTTTCACGATGACCGGTCTTGTGCTGCCCGCATCCATCGGCTTCCTGCCACCTTCACCAGGTCATCGGTCCACCTTGCTTATCGGGGGCTTCCCCACGCTGTCTTCCGGTACGTGGCCGCCACTCCAGAACCTTACTGCCCCATCGGCCATCGCTTCTGCAAGCAATGTGCTCCGCCCTTAATTTTAGCGACTCGAAGAGTTATGTCAGTGACTTTGGTTCTTTTGCGGATCTCCTCATTTCTGACTCGATCGCGCAGAGAAATTCAGAGCATAGCTGTTTCCATCGCCTTTCGAGCCTTCATATGAGGCTCATTGTGAGCGACCACATTTCAGTTCCCTTTTATATTCAATTGGTAAAAAAAGAACCTACATGTTAATCCTGGACATGTTTCGGCGTGAAGAAGGAACGAACATCACTCTCAAACATCCTCCATTATAATATCAGTGTGATGAGCAATGTATTAGTACTTACTTGTCTAAAGAAATGTTGACGGTGTCTTGATTCAGTAAGTAGCAGAGGCGATTTGGTGTACTCACTATAATGTCTGCAAATCACAGATTGTATCATTTTAGTTTTCATGCATATACATGCTTCCGCCTATTTAGTCATCTCAATAGGAAATCCTGGAATATTCATTGGATATTTTCATTGCTCGGTCCAATGAATTTAAATTCCATGTTTCATAAAAAAGTTGCACAAAACAATGGCTTTTCTGTTTGTAAATTTGACTTTCCAAAAGTACGGACGACAGCAGGTTAAGCTACCCCAAACTGTCAGATATTCCCAAACAACCTTGAGCCTAAATGCTTTAGAGATAAAGTTGAAAATCTAATGAAGAAATCTGACAGATTGTAGTAGCTTGATGTGCTGTTGTCTGTACATCAATTAAGTACATTTTGGCCAATAATTGTAATTAGTCTATTAATTTGACGTGTAACAGTCTATATAGAAGAACTGACTAAATTCTAAATTATTTCTCCAATAAAATCAGCCCTTACAAATAAATACCTAGACATTTGCCAACATATTTGTTGTTGCTGGAACATGTGAATTAGTTGTCATCTTGGTCGTCCCATAACAACCATATCATCATTCATACAACGTTATTTTTACTTTATATGAATAGTTTGTTCAGAATAAGCAACTGAATCGATTCCAACCATTTTTACATCATGATATATTTTTTCCCAAATACATTTAGAAATTGTTGCAGTGTGGTTACCGAGCGCCCCACGCAGCTTACGATAGATCATAATACTGCGCACAGCTGACGCCAGAGGTCAACGCACCGGTCTCCCGCCCGAGCGGAGCGTAGACCATATTTTTGTTGGGACAGCTAAGTAGGATAACAAACTCAATAACTTTCTGTTTTTTCATGATATCTTTTTGAAACTTTGTACATAGATTATTTACTTAAAAATACTGGACACGTGTTTCGGGTTTTGAATAAACAAGAAATAATGTCGTCTTTTTTTTTTTTACATATTATAAACTAGCGCTTGACCGCAATCCTGCCTGATGGTAAGCAGTGACGCAATCGTTGATGGTAAAGCGCACTAGTTTCTTCTTCCTCAGCCTATAGATGTCCACTGCTGGACAAAGGCCTCCCCCAAGGCTTTCCACGATGACCGGTCTTGTGCTGCCCGCATCCATCGGCTTCCCGCGACCTTCACCAGGTCATCGGTCCACCTTGTTGGGGGTCTCCCTACGCTGCGTCTTCCAGTACGTGGCCGCCACTCCAGAACCTTGCTGCCCCATCGGCCATCGGTTCTACGAGCAATGTGCCCTGCCCACTGCCACTTGAGTTTAGCGACTCGCAGAGCTATGTCGGTGACTTTGGTTCTTCTGCGGATCTCCTCATTTCTGATTCGATCACGCAGAGTAACTCCTAGCATAGCTCTTTCCATTGCCCTTTGTGTAACTCTGAGCCTTCGTATGAGGCCCATTGTGAGCGACCACGTTTCAGTTCCGTAAGTCATCACTGGCAACACACACTGGTCAAAGACTTTAGTCTTGAGATACTGTGGTATCTTGACGACGAGAAGATGTAGCGTAGCTTCCCGAACGCCCAACCGAGCTGGATTCGCCGAGACACCTCTTTCTCGAAGTTGGACCTACCTAGTTGGACTGTCTGTCCCAGGTATATATACTCGTCAACAACTTCGAGTGCAGAGCAACCAACTACAATTGGAGTGGGTGCGACATGAGAGTTCGACATGATCTTCGTCTTATCCATGTTCATTTTAGACCCACTTGTTGGGAAGCTCTGCTGAGGTCATTGAGCATTTTGCCCAAGTCTTCCAGGGGCTCAGCCATGACCACGATATCATCTGCGAAACGGAGATTAGTGATGTACTCGCCGTTGATGTTGATGCCAAGTCCTTTCCAGTCCAGGAGCTTGAAGATATCTTCCAACGCAGCAGTGAACAATTTAGGAGATATGACATCTCCTTGTCTCACTCCACGCTGCAGTTGGATCGGTTTCGAGTCCTGATCCTGGAGACGGACTGACATGGTGGCGTTTTTGTACAAACACTTTATCACCTCAATGTATCGATGGTCAATTTGGCACCGCTGGAGAGACTGTAGCACCGCCCAAGTCTCAATCGAATCGAAGGCCTTCTCATAGTCCACAAACGCCAAGCATAGTGGTTTGTTATACTCCTCGGACTTCTGTATAACTTGCCGCAGCGTATGAATGTGGTCTATGGTGCTAAAGCCTTTTCGGAAGCCTGCTTGTTCGGGAGGCTGGAAGTCGTCAAACCTGCGAGCGAGACGATTCGTGATGACCCTAGAAAACAGCTTGTAGACATGGCTCAGGAGGGATATCGGTCTGTAGTTTTTCAGGAGGGTATTGTCACCTTTTTTGAAAAACAAAACCACCACGCTCCTGTGCCACGCCTTAGGCGTTTCGCCTTTAAGAATGACGGAATTAAATAGCTTCTGAACTCAAAGCGCACTAGTTTATTAAGAGCCTATTCACTCTAGCCTTGAAGACACTCAAATTGTAGTCCGACGGAAACACCGCCGCTGGCAAATTGTTCCAGTCCCTCGATGTACGCGGTATAAAGGAGGAGGCGAAACGCTTCGTCCGGATCGTAGTGGTGTTAACAACGTATAGATTTTTAGTCTTCCTATTTCTACTCTTCTACCGTTAGCCATCGACATTCATACTTAAAACTTTTACTTACCACTCTTTCTAATGGTGGCTTCCCGTTCTTTCACCTTTGATTCCTTAATACTCCTGACGACGCTACACCTCAGCTGACTAAACGCACTGAGTCGTAACGCTTCGCGGTAGATCTGTTGTGCCAGCTCACGCGTCGGGCAGAGCACTAGGGCTCTTGGCCCGCCCGATGGAGCCCCCAGAGCGTGAAGTATGGGGACTAAGAAGGCTGCAGTTTTTCCTGAGCCTGTTGGCGCGCAGGCTAGGATTTGCCGGTCCTAGAAATGTTGAGGTGAAAAGATGAATGGGTTAAATATGCCAAAATAGAATTACACCATAGATATAAGACATAAGAATAGTATAAATAACAGTGAAAATATGTTTGCAATCGATAGATTTTTGAATTTTTTTGATTTTTTTTTACCAATTTTATTATCTTTCATTGCCAGAGTTGTCTTCACTCCATATAGCAGAATAACTATTAAAATATGGCATGTAACACTAATTTTTATTGCTTGAATTGGCAAGTTAAGTTTCCTGAGGCAGCTAGCAGCAAATGAAAACAAATTGTTCTAATAGAAAGCCTTTAGTTATTATTTAAACGGATATTATACTTGGGTAAGAATATAATTATTTGCAAAATTGTGCATTATGCGTGAATTTAAATGGTACTTACTTCCAGCATACAAGGTATAGTCTGTCTCTGTACAGGAGTGGGCTCATTGTACCCGCACTGTGTCACTGTGTCCACTAGTGCCTGTGATACGTTGTACCGTCCAGTCAGCTCTGAAAAGTCTTGCAGCGCAGCCGGCACGTGACGACCCACTGTTTTGATGCCGTGCTCATTGCGGAAACGATTTTGCTGGAAAGAGAAGGATGTTATGGTTTTATTATATTTAACAGAGTGATAATGTACGCTGAATACACGCCCTTATTTGCGACCAGCGCGGTCTACATGGAAGAGCGGCTCCTCAAGATGGAGCGCGTAAGTCCTACGTTTGGATTAAAAATTAATCGGAGTAAGACGAAAATCATGATCGTCGACCGTGCTGGTAATAATTCGGGCAAGGTAACACAATCGCGAATCGACAGCCTCCGTGGCGTAGCGGTAGCGAACGCGGCCGTTGCGGAAGGGAGCGCGGGTTCGATCCCCGCAGTGCAAATATTTTTATGCATGAATATGAATATTTGCACTGGTCTGGTCGTGCCTCGGAATGTACGTTAAGCCGTTGGTCCCGGTTGACATACGAACATCTAGTGGCAGTCGTTACGGGTTATTGGAGCCCTCAAATGTCTAACAATTGGTTTAACTGCAATGCTTAGATATCGCCTTCGGGTTGTGGTGGTCAGACGGCAGTCGGTTCACGGAAAATATCGAAGTTTAGCCAAAATCAGCAGTTAGACTGGTAAAAATCGGACCCTAGACTCCAAAGCTGAAAAGCTACGGATGGGACTGGGATTAACGCTGAGATGATGATGATGAACACAGTTCGCGAATTGTGACATAGTCGATTCGTATGTCTACCTGGGTGCTCTGGTTTCAAACAATGGCGGTAGTGTGGATGAGATCAAGCGGCGCATGGCCATGAAAAGAGGGGCCTTGGACAAGCTCAAGAAAATATGGAGGAAACGCAACATAACTAAAGCCACGAAGATCAGGCTCGTTCGAGCACTAATATTTCCCATATTTCTCTACGCACCTGAAACGTTACGAGAACTGAAAAAGACGCTCTAGAAATGTGTTGTTGGAGAAGAATGCTTGGGGTATCATGGACCGAGTTCAGAACAAACGTTTCTATACTCCAAGAATTCGGCATCAAACAGCGTCTTTCAAAATTAGTATATACTCGGATTTTCGGCTACGGGTCAAGGCGCAATAATAACTCTATTGAACGTTTTTTTCGTCCAGGGCAGAGTAGAGGGAAGCAGACCTTTTGGAAGGTCACCGATGAGGTGGACCGACCAAATCAAGTCGGCAGTGGGGGGACCTGTTAATGAATGCTCCAGACTGTCGTCCAACAGGTATAAATGGAGAGAGATCGTGCGGCGAGCTACATCAACGTCTCGAACTCAGTCATAGTGAACACGAAACAAAGAAGAACTATAAGTCGTAAATATTTCACGAAGATAAGAGAATGGATTTCTCGGTGGTAGGCAACAACATCAGCCGCCGGCATAAGTTACCACCCACCAGACAAAGTCTTGTCGCCAAGCGATTCGTCGTGTTCCGGCATGATGTCTGGTGAAGCCGTACGGAGGACGGGTCTGAGCAGTTGTGCTGCGATGTGTACCGGGTACGACGTGCCTAATGTTGTTGTGTCGGGAGTTTGGTCGTGGAGGGTCTCCAGATCATCCTCTGGCGCAGCATCGTTGGTCGTGTTGTTGGGTTAAACATTGCATCACCTCGCTCAACTGCCGTCTTCCTTCCTATTCACTCAGTTTTTTTGAGTGAATAGGCTTAATAAGCTAGTGCGTTTTACCATCAACGATTGCATCACTGCTTACCATCAGGCGGGATTGCAGTCAAGCACTAGTTTATAACTAATAATAAAAAAATAAAAAAAGGATTTCTTTGTATCTTTTACCAAAACTGATTTTCAAATATTTTTTGTAGAAAGAAGTAATACTATTGAGAAATGATGGTTAAATTGATAAGTGAACTAATATAGGAATAATTTAAGTCACCCTATTATGTTCCAGTCGCATCCGAATCTTTTTCAACTTTGGAGTCCGGGGTCCGCTTTACCTAACCGCTTTAGTCTAACTACTTATTTTGTCTAAACTTCTATATTTTCCGTGAAGCGACTGCCGACGATTCTGGTTACGAAGGTCTACCTGATTGAAATCCAGGAATGACATTAAAGTCATCATCATCATCTCAGCGTTCATCCCAACGGCTTAACGTGCTTTCCGAGGCACGACCAGACTAGTGCAAATATTCATATTCATGCATGCAAATATTTGCACAGCGGCAGCGCGGGGATCGCGCCTCCTTGCACAGCGGCCGCGTTCGCTACCGCTACGCCACAGAGGCCATGTCAGTGTTAAATATTTAATACCTCTTCCAATTCAAGTTTCTTCTTCAAATCTTCAGTTTTTTCTTTCTTTTCTCGTTTCTTCTTTTTCTGTCCTACTTTAACGCCTTCCACTAGCTGTAGATCACCATCTTCATTTCCCTCTTGGTCCATACTTGAACCTTCAGAGTCCGATGCAGATTGGTTGGAATCATTATGTAACTCTTCTTCATTGTCACTAACTTGTTCTTCTTTTATTTTTACTTCTTCTTTTTTGATAGTAGATTTTGTGTCAAGGCCCTGAAGGTAAAAAGAAATATTATAGTCAATATTGTAAACTAAAATATTAAAGATACAAAACCTGTATTGCTTGTTTTTTATATGTTTTGATTATACACAGCGTTCCATGGTTCTCCGGCACAGCTCGAGTTTGAACTTCTATAGTAAATGACTAGGTTTCAATTAGGGTTGTAACGGAGGCTTGTTAGCGGAGGCGGATGCGGAGGTTAACGGAGGCGGAGGCGGAGGTGAAAGTACATATAGAAAAAAATTAAATTTATGGTTAATTAAAACAAAATATTTATTTCAAATACGTACATTAATAGTAGTGTACTTGGTATTCCCGCCTCGCACTAGTTGATTTTTGACCATTTCGCGCTCAAACGCGGCCGGACGATTATCGAGCGTCGCAGCTTGCGCGTTATCCATACTAATATTATAAATGCGAAAGTAACTCTGTCTGTCTGTCTGTTACGCTTTCCCGCTTAAACCTCTCAACCGATTTTGATGAAATTTGGCACAGATAATCTTTAGACCCCGAGAAAGAACATAGGCTACCTTTTATCCCGGAAAAATTTGATGTTCCCGAGGGAAATCTAAAAAGCGCGATATAACCGAAATTCACGCGGGCGAAAGGCTAGTTTATTTTATAAATACGTAAATAAACCTCCGTTATAACTCCGCATAAAATTGTGCGGAGGCGGAAGCGAAGATACGATTTCTTGCGGAACTTCCGCAGTAACGGAAGCGGAGGCGAAGCTCCGTTACAACCCTAGTTTCAATCAATCAAACATTTATTTTGTTAAACATAGTTATGCCATGGTTACAGAGACAGATATGTGCGCTATGTTTTGCCAATTTATATGGCATACAAAAATATAAATTATCTAAGTAGGTTTGAGCAGTATTTTATATTGTATGGAGAAAAAACACATGTTTATAATTCTCCATATGAGACTAAACAGTAGATTCATAGATCCATGAGACATGATGCGACAGGCAACTTCATTGTGTTGCAGTGCTTCTGTGGCCTGCTTAATATATGACGTCTCATCTGGATTATGTCACATAAGACTGAATTGTGTGGAAAAGTAAGAGGCCTTAGCCCTACAGGCAGCAATACAGGTTAGTTAGAATACATTATATAATGTAAAACAAAACCATCAGCAGCATTTATAATCAGTGGAATCTAATACAGCCGAATTGAGAACTTCCTCTTTTTTAAGTTGGTTAAAAATAGAATTTGGTCTCACTACTACTGAATCAGGTTACCTTTTATGTAAGCTAGATTAATTGGTGTATTATTTTTCTGTTGAGAATAAATCTCTTGCTGTTCTAGCATTCAATTATCACCCCAATGAAGAATAGAAAATTTATCATTATTTTTTTATTTTCATTTGCCAAGCAAATATTAAAAAACAAAAAAGAATTGAAGCCAGTCTACTTGAAACATTCTATCTGATTATTTTGTACTATAAATCCATTGGTTTAGGTAACATAGTTGTCCCCCGGCGTGCGCCGGCGCCGGGATCGCATATCGTGGTCAGTGGGGTCCGCAGATGCTGTCGAGTCCACCATGAAGTATCTGGGATTGGTGCTCGACAGCCGATGGGAATTCGGGCCCCACTTCCGGCGACAGGCGCCCAAGCTGATGGGTGCAGCAGGCGCGCTATCAACTTTGCTTCCCAACATGGGGGGCCCGAGCGCCGCCTGTAGGCGGTTATACGTGGGAATCGTGCGGTCCATGGCCCTGTATGAGTCCCCTGTGTGGGCGATGTACCTGACGGCCGGAACATTCGCCATTCTGCGCAAGCCGCAGAGGGCGATGGCCGTCAGGGTCGTCCGCGGGTACCGCATGATTTCCTACGAGGCGGCTTGCGTCCTGGCCGGATCCCCGCCCTGGGACCTAGAGACGAAAGTACTCGCGTCATTGTACCGATGGCGTGAGGAAGAGCGGAAATGGGGCTCCAGTCCGGTGCAGCGGCAGATCAAGTTGCACCGAGAGGAGCTCCGTCAGGTCCTGGTGGCGGACTGGCGGCAGAGGCTTATGCGCCCTACCGCCGGCCTCGCTACCGTCGAGGCGATCCGGCCAGTACTCGATGACTGGCTCGGGAGAAGGCACGGCTCCCTGTCGTTCAGGGTGACGCAGGTGCTGTCGGAGCACGGCTGCTTCGGCAAGTACCTGCATCGCTTAGACAGGGAGCCGGACGTTCGGTGCCACCACTGCGTCCAATGCGGGGAGGACACGGCGCAGCACACGCTCTCCGAGTGTGTAGCTTGGGAGGAGCAGCGTCGTGTCCTCACAAATGAATTAGGAGGCGACCTGACGCTGCCGGCAGTAGTGCGGAAGATGGTCGGTAGTACAGACATGTGGGACGCAGTGGTGTCCTTCTGCGAGGACGTGATGTCGCAGAAGGAAGCTGCGGAACGGTAGAGGGAGATCTTAACTTCCTTCCCGGGCCGCAGAAGACGCACCGGGCGCCGAAGAAGGGCAGATAACGCCCTCTTCCGCCCCCATGAATGGGTCCAGGGGCTAGGGACATTTGGAAGTCCCCGCCCCCTATTCGATGGACCCCGAGGCGGAGGCGCGCGCGAGTGTCGAGGCACGCCCCTGAGGCTTTGTTTAGATATACCCCTTTATTCATAAACGCTGCTTAAAGTAAACTAAAGTCAGAATTTTAATTCGATTCCAGATTTGACATTAGCTACTGTCATTTTGTGAAATAATGATACCACATATAATAGTGTAGTGATGAACACAAAAATCGATAACCAATCAGTGTGTGTGCCATCAGTGTGCCAATTAAAGACTAAATTATTGATTTTTGGAGTTTACTCCTTAAGAATCGATTTTCATATATAAGGTGCCCGGTATGAGAAAATCCGAGGGGTAAAACCTACTAACGAGTAAGGAATATTAAGCGTAACAATTTTTTTTCTCGTACTTAAGGAGTAAACTCCAGTCGTGCGTCGGAGCTGACACACACACTTTTTTATTTAAATAAATACATAATTATTCATAATCATTATTTAATAACTAGTAATCTGTTTTATTTGTCATGTTCCTTCATGATCACATTTTTTTATTAATTTCACACACAATTATAAAGAAAAGTCTCAGATCATTAATTAATCGTCAAAACTAAATTATCAGTTCAGAAATATTTAATTTCCTGCTATACTTAGTTTACGAGAGTAAAATTATAAACGAGAAGAATCGATTCGGAAACATTCCATTTCCATATCGAATAATTTCGAAACGTCACTATTTAGTATTTGTCATAATGTTGCAACACTGAAATTGTCAAATCTCGAATCGAATTAATATTCTGAGTATAGTTTTAAATTTTATGTTTTTACTAGCTATCCGCCCGCGTTGAATTCGGTTATATCGCGTTTTTTAGATTTCCCTCTGGAATAAAACTAATTAAATGACGATTGATCAGTTTTCGATCGGAGATGAAAAATGATCAAATTACTAAAACGGCTATTAAAAAATAATGGTTGATCGGGTGAAAATTTAGGATTGTATGTATTTTTGTATGTTGTATCATAAAAAATAGAAACTAAACTAAGTACCTTTATTTAAAAAAAAAAAAAATTAGGGGTGGACTACCCCTAACATTTAAGGAGATGAAAAATAGATGTTGGCCGATTCTCAGACCTACTCAGTATGCTCACAAAATTTCATTAGAATCGGTCAAGCCGTTTTGGAGGAGTATGGGAATGAAAACTGTGACTCGAAAATGTTATTTATAAGATTATCATTTAACTTAAATCATCTTTTATGAATAAACACCATAGTGCTTAAGGGATTTATTCATTAATGATGATTAAAGTTAAATGTATGGTTAAACAGTTACTAGTTACTAATTAACTTTAAGTAATGTTTCTGATTATAGGGGTTACTTTGTACAGAAATGAAATACATCTACAATACACAACAAATTCTATTAGAAGACAACATTGCCTATGGTTAAGTCAACTCATATATTCTTCAAGTGTTAGGCTTTTGCTCAGTGAGATAATACAGGTTGAAACTAATAAAACAGCCTATTTTAACTAACACTTCATTCTCTGATATATAGGCAAAGTATCAAGTGTTAGCAGCTAGAGATAATAAAGTACTTTACATAATTATTAAAGTTTGGTAAAGTATTAGTACCACTGGTAGGTCTGGTAGTTTATCCAAAAGTTAAAAAAGTTTATTTGTATCGATAACATAATAGGTTATGTAGAATACTTACATTGTTTTTAACACCCAAAACACGATTTTTAAAAGTTAAACCTTTTGTTAATTTCTTAAAAATATCGTAAGCGTCCATTATTGTTGCATTTAAATGTGAATTTTATTAAAAAATAATACAAAAACACACGTGCAAAGCGCAATAACAATCAAGATCAACTTAACGTTACTCAACTGTCATGCGTGACAAATGACAATTGACAGCAGACAGTGTGGTGTGGCTGTTGTTTGACAGCGAAGTGACAGATTGTTCGTTCGGATACAACGATACGGATAGATTAACGGATATTCCTATAATATCTAAGGTGTTTGAAAAATACATTTATGGGAGTATATATAAATACCTTGAAAAACAAAATATCTTGACAGAGGAACAAAAAGGCTTCCGAAAAAGTAAGACGATCAATATGGCCATCTACGACTTCCTAAATAATGTTTATACGAATGTTGACAAAAGAATACCAGTGTGCTCAATGTATTGCGACATGACTCAAGCTTTCGACTATGTGGACCATGATATTTTGCTAAGTAAGCTAGACGCCTATGGCATTAGAGGTAATGTACTAAATTTAATACAATCTTACCTAAATAACAGAAAACAGTACGTTGAAATATCTGAAATAGATTACAAAACTAAATATCAACGAGTCTACAAGTCTGATCATCGAACAATTGAATATGGTGTACCACAGGGCAGTGTTTTAGGGCCTCTGCTATTTATAATATATATAAATGATATGCCAAAAGTTACAAGACACCCTATGTCACTATTTGCTGATGACAGTACTGTAACCATTAACAGCGCACACGTTCAAGATTATAAGGAAGAAATTACAAAGACAATAACCTCCATAGTACGATGGTTAGATAATAATAATCTAAAAATAAATATTGAAAAGACCAAATTGACAATGTTTAGCCAACGTTTAATCACAAATATGACCATATACCATGACAGCCAACGCATAACGCAAGTAAACTCAACTAAATTCTTAGGACTAACAATTGACAGCAAATTAGACTGGAAACCACACACGGAGGAACTAATAAAACGAGTTAGTAGGTCTGTCTATGCTCTTTACAAACTTACCTCAGTGATGAGTGTGGACGCTTTAGTCACATCACAGCGTATCATGGCTTGGTGGGCTCAGTACTAAGATACGGTATAATTTTTTGGGGGAATTCAACCAATAGGGAAATAATTTTCAAAGCTCAAAAAAAATGTATCAGGACAATGTTTGGAATGCAGCCAATAGATACATGTAAACCACTGTTTATTAAATATAAAATATTGACTCTTCCATCCTTGTATATTTTTGAGGTTGCTGTATTTGTAAAGACCAATCCAAACTTGTTTAAAAAGATGACAGAAATTAATAACCGAAGTCGACGGGATAACCATAGTTTATGCATACGAAGATCCCAGACGGCGTTAATGTACAAGAGCGTTTTTTGCATGGCGCCGGTCATATTTAACTGCTTGCCGTCGTCAATTAAAGAATTGAACGTAAGCTTATTTAAGAAACGGCTGAAATCATTACTGGTGACCAAAGCATACTACAGTATTCCGGAATTCTTAACAGACAAAAACCTAATGACAGAATGTTGACATGCTAATAAGTAGATCTAATGTTATTCTTGACATAAGTTTATTTATATTGACATTAGAATTGAATATTGACAACTGTATTGAAAATTAGCATTGGTATTATTAATATTTTGACATCTGTATTATTTTGTGACATTAGTAATTGATTGTATTTTGACATTTTAATTCTATTTTGTTTGATATTATTTTTGACTACCTTTATGTTTACTGTGTGCATTTTGAATTGTCTTTTTTTTTTGTAGTATTGATTTTTTATTTATTTGATATTGAATATTGATTTAAATTTAAATTTTGCATGTCGAATCTTTGACAGGATGTATGGCTCAATATGTTTTCTTCACGACCTTATTTTTATATACCTACATTCAAGCAAATAAACGATTATTATTATTATTATTCCGTTTATTTTTTACATATACATATTCATTTACATTTTTAAATATTTATAAAAAACATAAAAACATTTAAAAATATAAAAAATAGTGTTCCACCGATGGCGGGAGCAGGGTCCAAGCTACCGGTGGTTAGGGCTCCAGAGACAGGAACCTCCTCACGATGCGGGCCGTATCGAGGAGTACTGCCTTTTGAATCAGGCCTTTGATCCAACTGCCTAACGAGAGCCTCAATAGATGTTGGTCGAGGCTCTTGGCTATCAAACCATTGGCCGATACGACAATCGGTACAATGACAGCCGAGTTCACATTCCACATGTCAACAACCTCGTGCGCCAAGTCGAGATATTTCATTTGTTTCTCTTTCTCAGCTTTCACGAGATTCCCGTCATGTGGAATGGTAACATCGACAATCATTGCGAGGCGCGCTAATCGATCTATCACTACTATATCAGGCTTATTTGCAACAATAGTCCTGTCAGTAATGATAGACCGATCCCAGTATAACGTGACATGGTCATTTTCAAGAACTGGGTCGGGCACATACTTCTAATACGGTACCTCAGAATCCACAAGTTTATATTTCAAAGCAAGTTGCTGGTGGATAATCCTAGCTACTTGGTTGTGCCTGTGCAAATACTCGCTGTTAGCCAGACGAGAGCAACCAGAGATAATATGTCTGATGGACTCACCCGGATGGTGACATGCCCGACACACGTCAATCGTCCCGTCCTTCATAATATATCTCCGGTAGTTATTCGTCAAGATAACTTCGTCCATAATTGCACAGACGAAACCTTCAGTTTCCCCGAAAAGGTCACCGAATCGTAGCCAGGATACGGAAGCTAAAAAGTCAACATCTGGCCCATGAAGAGCCCGATAAAATCGCCCGTGAAGTTCCTTGCTTTGCCATATCATCTTGCGGTCATCAGTGGTAAGTATTATAGGCTTGTGCCAGTTCTCTTTCGCCATGGATAGCGGGGTAAGCCCCTTGTCTACTGTGACAACATCATGATGCATACCCACTACGGTTTTTAAAAAATGTTCTCTGAGACTGCATACCTCTCGGTTGTGGAGGGTCTTCGCATTTAAAAAGCCTCGACCCCCGCACTTCCGCGGAATATACAGTCTCATCACCGATGATCGTGGGTGATGCATCCTGTTTGCTGTCAGCAGTGTACGGACCCTTCTATCCAAGGCGTCGAGTTCAGTCTGAGTCCATTTAAGTATGCCGAAAGAGTACATCAAAACCGGCATGACCCACCCGTTGAAGGCGCGCACCTTATTTCCGCCCGAAAGAAGACTTTTTAATACCTTCTTCAGGCGACCAAAGAAGCGCTCCTTCAACGATTGCTTCATGTCAGCATCGTTGATACCTAACGCTTCCGACATACCCAAATATTTATAGCTCTCGAATGAGGAGAGGGATCTAAGGTGTATGGAATCCGGGAGTGTAATTCCTTCGGATTCCATAATCTGCCCCCGCTCTACATGCATGACTGCACATTTGTCCACACCAAATTCCATTTTGATGCCACTACTAAAAGTTTCAGTTACATTCAGTAGCTTCATCAGATGCAATTTATTGGGGGCAAAGAGTTTCAAATCATCCATGTAGAGGAGGTGAGATATGACCTGACCACCTCTCTTCAATCGATAACCCAGCCCTGAATCCTCCAGCAGTGTGCTTAGAGGATTCAGAGCTAAGCAGAACCAAAGTGGACCCAGACTGTCGCCCTGGAATATTCCCCGCTTAATCCATACAGGTTCATCATTCCCTTGGATCCGTCGACTCCCTGGATAGCGAAGGACTGTCTTCCATTGCCCCATACACGACCTAAGAAAAGTGCGTAGAGTTGCATTAATCTTGTACAACTCCAGTACCCTCATAAGCCATGTATGTGGCACCGAATCGTAGGCCTTCTTATAATCTATCCAGCAAGTTGAGAGGTCCTTGCGGGATCGACGAACCTGTTGGCTGATGGCCATGTCTATGAGGAGTAGCTCCTTAGTACCGCGGGACCCGCTCTTACATCCATTTTGAGAGACAGACATGATGGAGTTGCTGTCAAGATGTTTATTTATTTTAGCTTTCAAAATGGATGTAAGAACTTTATAAACCGTTGGTAAACATGTGATCGGCCTATAATTGTTGGGTTCCGCGGTGCTACCTGATTTATGGAGCAGGTGGGTAATTCCAGTTGTTAAGAACTGGGGTAGCGAACCAGACTCTAAGGATGACTGGAATTGAGATGCCAAACAAGTGTGTGAACTACTTAGCCATTTTAGCCAAAAGTTATGCAGCCCGTCCGGTCCCGGTGATTTCCAATTCGGTAACGAACGGACTGCTGTGGCTACATCTATTGGTGTTATTAAAATAGTATCCATTTCTGGTATCATTTCACACACTTGCTCGACATTCTGTATCCAGTCACCCTCAGCGTGACAGACGGGTACTGACCAGATGCTACGCCAGAATGCACTCGTGGCGGCAACATCCGGCCGGCACACATCGGCCTCGTTCAGTTCAGAACGCTCCCAAGCTCTGTATACCCACCTCTCATCACTCTGGAACATGCGATTCTGCGTATATCGATCCACTCGCCGCTTATACCGCCGTATACGGTTCGCCCATGCACAAACTTTTTGCTTCAGGAAGTCGATGCGCTCTGTGACATGTGTTAGGTATTCTCGAGGACTGATTCCAGTCCCCGAGAACGCCTGTCTCACAAAGCGCATCACTCTTGGTCGTGTATTGCCCTCCCTGAAGCAGTATAGTTTGCCGATGAGTACCCTGGCCCCATCGATACGACGCTCGATCCTGTGCTGCCAGGCTGGTACGGCTGGTTTTGGTCGGTTAGCTTCATCACAGTTTGGGAATTTTATATTAGCTAATCGACATGCCGCTACAGCCGCGCAAAACAGGATCGAGTGTGTATCAATCAGATCCTCGCTGCTCTCGAAGACATTCTTGAGCTGCGAGTCCAGAGCACTCACCAACGCCCTATTCTTTTTGTGCATAGGTAGCCGTGGTAATCGCGGTCTAAGGTCTGTTGGAGTGGACCTATATTCGCGAAACGCATCCTCCAGTGTGCTCCTCAGTCGGTCGTTATACTGGCTACTTACTGTTTCAACCCTATCATCCTCTTCTTCCACACGATTGGACCGCGGCGGAACAGCATCAATAATTGACGCTAGTGCCGCGGTCTGTGTCAGAGTCGGGGCGATTTGGTTGCTCAGTACCTCTGAGCGCAGCCTATCAAGTGCGGTATCGTCCAACCTGTGATTGCGTTGGATGACCCGCACCTGATCCGACAGTCGTTGGGCCGAGACGTTGACAGTTGGTTCCAGTGCCTGAAACAGAGACAGCATCCTTTCACGGTACGCAGTGAGGTTAGTTCCCCCTCTGTAGCCCCGTAATATGCGCGCATGACGTTCTCATTCATTGTTTGAGACCATCTCATGCGCTGCACACAACCACCGGCAGCGGGGACCCGGCTCGGGGCCGGATGGCCCCTAAGTCCCAAGCTCTTCGGTGGCCGGCCTCTCCCCTGCCGACGTACAGGTGTTGGCGACGTCGGCGGAGAGAAATACTCGTCGCTCGAGCTCAACGCAACTGCCGCGGCCGGTGTCGTCACAGCGTTCACAGTGGCGCTGGAGACCGGCGGCGGCGAGGCGGAGCTGAGCAACGAGTCCGGAGATGGTGGGCGTGCTCGTTGTCTTGCGGCAGATCTAGTCAACATATTTTCACCGTTTCATTTTTCTTTATTTAGTTATATTTCTTGTGTTGTCGGTGACATACTCTGTCATGTCATCTTGTATTCTTAAATTTTGTGATTTGTCCATTTTACTTATTTATTAAATTATATTATGTATTATATTATTAGATTACAGCAGATACATATAAAGATAAATGCACAAAGAACTGTAATATATTTAAATAGATATTAATATGGTAAAATTTTAAAACGTGATCTGTTGACGTTGGCGGTGTTGCCGTGTTTTTTTCAATTATTATTATTATTATTATTAAGGATAAGCATTTCTTTTTATACTCATGTTGAGTAAAATTTTAGAAAGTAACACTAAAGTATTTAAGAAAAAGCACAGCTTGTCCTGAATGCAATAATCATAAAAATAATGATAGAACAAGGTAATTATTTTAATCACAGTAAAAACCAAACATTTCAATGTGGATCCAAACACATAAAATATTGAAACGCCTGGTGGCTGCTAAACCCAGGTACAATAAAAAAAGTGCATCAAGTACCTAAAATATGTAGTTGAAATATATGTGTATGCATTGTCATCATCATCATCAACGTTTTTATCGACCCACTGTTGGGCACAGGTCTCCTCTCATACAGAGATGGATTGAGCCGATTGAGCGTAATCACCACTCTAGAGTACTATTCTATAGGCTGTGCGTAAGCACTGTGTGTAGTCTTAGGTGCGTATTTCAGAACGAAACTCAAGCATTGATCTCTGCTTAAGCATTACTTAAAACTAGTTTCAACCAATCAAATGGCTTGAAACGAGACTTAAGTAGAGCTTGAGTTTGAGTGACGTTCTGTAATACGGACCTTAAAGGTGAAGGAAGTGACTTTAACACAAATGCCATAAAATATTACCTTATCTTTCAGTGTTACCCGTTGAGTACGGCGTTTCGCACGAACACTCGACATGTAATCGCGCTCATCTTGTGCCCTAGCGGTATCAAACATATTCCAAGCTAAAAATAAATGTGATGCCATCCAATCCATTCCAAACAAAATACATGAGTCACTATAAAATAGAAATCCTTCAGTGAACGAAAAACGTATTCGAAAGTTACCAAATTTTTCAAAGGAACTGTCAAAATGGGGAAGAAAACTGACAAATCTCGCCACTAGAGGCGCTGATATCGTTTGACTCAAACTGTAAATGACCATTGTAATTTGTTCGACTTTATGTTGTTTATAAAAATGTAAAAAATATACCGCCTTGTGTAGCAATTTGTCGCAATAATAATGGAAACCACTCTTTCCCTAAAGATATGCATTTCAATTTAGAACAGAATATATACATAAATAGATTTCAATAAAGATTATGTTGTGTGATTATGTCTCTATCTATAGCTTTGTGGGGGCGGTAAATCAGATTTTTTCTCTTGAATTTCTTGTTTTTGAGGAACCTCGAAGTTAAAATTCCGGTCATACTATTCAAGTCTGGATAATAATTTTAGGTTAATAGCGTTGAAACTTTCAAAATATGGCAATAACAAGTACATTAATATTTATTTAAATATAACTAAAGAAACATTAAACCTAATACAAAATTAATGTAACTTAAAACACTAATAAGTCTGCATTCAGTTTAAACTCTGGGCATTGTTATTTGCCTGGTAATTAGATCAGCTTTTCGTCCTTGTACTGAAGCTCCTCTAGACTTTTAACTCCTTTTTTAACTTGAAACAGTCCCTAAATATTACATTGCTCTGCTTTACCTAAAAGAACTCGTCAAACACAAAAAAAAAGACAACATAAAACGTGATACGACTGACAGCTAATTGTTTTGAGTCAAACGCCATCAGCGACATCTGCAAATAGCTTCGCGTTTTCTTCCCCATTGTAACTCACACCCGCGTAGTGAAGGGATACATGGAAGTTGCTTTTCACTCGAGTGACTGGAGTAGGTTTTATATTACTCGCACACGAGTTTTTTGTCAATTCGAGTTGACTCGTACTACTCGAGTGGTTTATACTTATACCGAGTCGAGTCAGAAATTCAAATTGTGAGAAGTTTAACCGCTGTAAAACGTAGTGATACTTACTTTGTGGCTGTCGGTTCTCTTGAAATTATATAGAAATCTGTTTGTATAAGTTGTTACTATTTAATATGTAATTACTAATTACCTACCCTACTGGTTATTTCCTCCCATTCTATTAAGGTGACTGAGTTTTGATATGAGAGTGAGAGATTTAAATATAAAATGCTCAGAAGGCCACTTAGAAGAAAAATATACATGTATAAATTAATCTTAAGTGCGTTTTAATTTTTCAAAGTATGGGGTTTGATTTAAGATTTAATCTGTAGACTTATGTACATCATTTAAACAACTACACACAATAAAATACGTGATGAAGTTTTTAAAAAAATAAATAAAACCTTCGTGGTGAATTATGTTCACTCCCTTTAACAGAGTTGAGGCAAGCAATTTGACTTACGGTCATGTAAAGCGAAGGCCGGACGACCATGTCGTGAAGAAGTACCTTTCCATGGCTACAACAATGAGAGGGAGGGGAAGGCCCCCAACTACATGGATGACGAATATCCGCAAGGATATGAAGCAGTTCGGGCTTTCAGATGACGACGTATATCAGCGGAATAAGTGGCGCCTCAGAACCAGGAAAGCCGACCCCGCGTAACGGGAAAAGGCGAGGCGAAAGAAGAGAAGAGGCAAGCAATTTGACTCTGTAACCATCGTGAAAGTGTAGGAGAAAGGGGTTGTTAGTGAGAGAGAGAGAGAGAGAGAGAGAGGTTAGTGAACAAATTTATTGAATTTATTATAGATAGTTTCGCCTTTCGTAGATTAAACCGCGGTACTAATCTCAATATTGAATTACGTAGCAAAGAAATACTAAATCTATGATTGAACCTATAGCTAGTTACGCATACGCGTAGTAAACCCATTGATATAATATTAAACTAAGGTAGACAAGTCACTAGCGCACTCAAAATGACGCGTACAAAAGAAGGTAAGTCCAGTATCTCGCTTTAGTCACTCTCGATAATCTCGTTCCGTACGCGCGTGTGTCCTTGGTGGCTAAGAAAATCTTTTCCGCATTCAAAATGGCGTTTTGTGTAATGCGTAAATGCACGAATTATTTTAGAACAGCCAACAAAAGTCATGGAATCACATATCATAAGTATTCCAAAATATTTAGTTAAATAATATAGTTTCACTTATTTTGTCAAACATTCTTACTGCTAATGCTTAGGCGGCCATTGTAGGTAAAAAAAGAGAGGGCTAATTGGATTTCTTGCGGGTGCAATAAAGACGCGAATGCGTTTGACATAGATTAGTTGCACAGAAGCGATAATGTTTATGGTGACTTTTATACCTACAATTATAGTTCTGTTTCACTTTATTTTCGCGCCTGTGTTCTTAATTACAATTTCTCAACATCTTATTGCAACAGTTAAGTAAAACATTGATAAAATTACGAGTTTATTTTGCGTTGCTAAGTAATAGAGTCAAATGACATGAAATTATTAAATGGGAAATTGTGAGTCGATATTAAATGAATATGAAGTATACAATAATATAAATAAATATTTCCTACGCTCACACCAATTAGCCCAGCATATAGAAATATATGTATACAGAATGTTTGCATAATGATTTACATTTGAAAAATTAAAATAGGATTTGAAATATAGTAAATATAGATTAAACCGAATTAATTTCACTAATTACTATGGTTAATAATTGTTTATTTTATTGCATTAGGTTTCCTTAAATCACAGTCACAAAATATTAAATAGGTAAGTACACTTTAATCAAGTATTACAAAACTTCAATGACAAACATTAAAGTTTTTTAATACTTGATTGAAGTGTAAAACTGTTAAAAAAAAAAATAGTCGCCAAATTGAGCATCTACTACAACCTACCAAATTACCTACTACTGTTATATTTCCTATCTGCATTCTTGTTATTCTTTGGCAAACGTATTTTTTTCCATTTAAGCGCAAACGACAAACACTAGCCATCTTTTTCTTTTTTATGCTTTAGTTGCGCCCCATCTCATTCACACTACCAATGTAGTTAAATGTACGCAATATAAAAAATATGCATGTGTGCCTCTGCTGAGTTTGCGCACATTTTTTTCGGTTAGTTTCTTAGCAAATAACATATCTGTTCAATATTATATCAACGAGTAAACCCCATTTTTTGAGAAATCGTGGTTGTAACAACAAAAAAGTTTAATGCGCCATCTGTCGTTCTTGCTGGAACTAAGAACATCATTAGTTTTTAGAACTTATCAATAGATGGAGCGAGTTTATACGCGAAGGTATAATACGGGAAATTATTGTTTCGTTCCTGCCATCTAACTTTTCATATTGAGATTTTTACTGAGCCGACCGCTGGGCCTTGTTGGAAGACATGTAGGTAAATTCCCACTATGCTGTGCTGTGCACGCGTTTCTATATATTTTAGGGAAGTGGACGTTAACGTCTACTACTTATTTATTTTTTTAACATTTCCTCACAGTAGCAAAATTCTCCTGTATCGTGGGTGCTTTTACAAACATTTAAACTCACATAAACAAACAGTCATAATAATATACGACATTAGAAATGATAATATAAGAGCATATTAACAGTCTTCTGCTAGAGGTCATCATCACCTGCATTTAATTCTCTCAAAAAATCGACTTTCAGTTTTCTTCAGTTTAGTCTAACCAGATGTAGCTGTTTTTTTAACTATGGTTATTGGATCAAAGATACTCCTTGGTAAGACGGTTGTCAGACGTTGGGGTTTCTGACTACCCGTAATGAATGTCAAAGGTGACAGTCATTACGGGTATAGTAGGCGTACTAGGTTTCTCGGTAGTAGGCCATAACATCAGCTGCCGGCAGAAGTTACCACCCACCAGACAAAGTCTTGCCGCCAAGCGATTCGTCGTATTCCGGCATGATGTCTGGTGAAGCCGTACGGAGGACGGGTCTGAGAAGTTGTGTTGCGATGTGTGGCGGGTACGATGCGCCAAATGTTGTTGTGTCGGGAGTTTAGGCGTGGAGAGTCTCCAGATCAATCTCCCTCTAGGGCAGCATCGTTTGGTCGTGTTGGTCTTGGGTTTAACATTGCATCACCTCGCTCAACTGCCGCCATCCTTCCTATTCCTAAGTTTTTTAAGTGAATAGGCTTAATAAACTGGTGCGCTTTACCATCAACGATTGCATCACTGCTTACCATCAGGCGGAATTGCAGTCAAGCACTAGTTTAAAATTATTTAAAAAAAAATGATTCCCTACTAAAAATTTACGTGCTTTCTTAACAGACCAAGACCCCTCGTCGGTCTGTTAAGCCAGCCAGTCTATCTGTCTAAGTTTGTAGTATTATGCTGCGCAATGGCTATTTTGCGTAGACGTGAAGGCATATTTTCCCTAGGGTGTTCTTTTTGTTTGTTTGTGAGCTTTACCTGCGTTATCACCATCATCATTTCAGCCGAAAGACGTCCACTGCTGGACATGGGCCTCCCCCAAGGATCTCGACGACGACCGGTCCTGCGCCTCCCGCATCCAGCGTTTTCCCGCGATTACCTTTATCTGCGTTATGTTTAGCGCAAACAAAAGATTTTTTTTTCTTTTTTATAGAGTCACGGTATCAGGTTGAAACTAAAGACATGTGTCGAGTTTTTGACACTAGGCGCGGCCGCTGTTTTAATGGGACCTTCTAAACTGGCGTGATAGGATGTAGTGGACATAGATCATCATCTTCATTATTATCTGCCTTCCTTTTCCCAACACTATGTTGTGTTCGGCTTCCAATCTGACCGGATACTAAATATCAGTATTTTATATGCAGCGTTCGAGTTGCCAAAATTAAGTGGCAGTGGACGGGGCACATTGCTTAAAGAACATCGGTTCTACAAGCAATGTGCAAATTTTGTATTGTGTGTGTAAAGGCACAGGCAATCTTTAGACCCTGAGAAAGAACATAGGCTACCTTTTATCCCGGAAAAAATTGATGTTCCCGAGGGAAATCCAAAAAGCGCGTTATAACCGAACTCCACGCGGGCGAAGCCGTGGGCGGAAAGCTAGTGTACCTATAACTTGACATGTCACCGTTCGTACAACAGTTCAGCAGCGTTATTCTGTAATCATTTGACTGTGAAAACTCATGTACGTGTATAGTTTAGTGTGTATAGTTTATATGGCAATTGTGCTGCCAAACCTTCTATATTCCGCTGAGACATGGTGTGTGTACCGCCACCACATACGTACTCTAGATCGTTTTCACCTTAAATGTCTCCGATCCATTATGAAGATCAAATGGTCTGACAGAGTGCGAAATACCGAAGTCCTGCGACGAGCCAATGTTGGTGGCATTGAGGCTTATTTAATGCGTCGACAGCTTCGGTGGTGCGGGCACGTATCATGTATGGCGGACGAAAGGGTGGCGAAGCGCATCTTTTTCTCTGAGCTGGAGGAGGGCAAGCGAAAGCATGGCGGACAACTCCTCCGGTTCAAGGATGTCTTAAAACGGCACATGAAGAGGTGCAATATAGGACCCTCTGAATGGGAGCGTTTGGCAGCAAAACGGCCAGAATGGCGCAGAATGGTATAGGGACAAGTTCGCGAGTTTGACGAGCAGCGCAAAGCTGACCTCGATGCCAAACGCGACCAATTAAAGGCTCGCCCACCTGCTGCCATCACATACAACTGCGTCGACGGCGTGCTTACGTGCCCTCAGTGTGCACGAAGTTTCGCCGCCAAGATAGGCTACATAAGCCATCTTCGGGCGCATGAGCGCCAAGTCATCGGCTAGGAGTCGAAGTGGTCGCCGGGGCCGAAATCGGTCGGAACATCATCATCGTTTTTATTCTAATTATTGCTAAGGGGTTGGTACCAGTGACAGCTCACTCCACCTAACTTTTAAAAGAGATGAGATTTTCATTGAATTGGTCGGTGGGTGGAAAACACTTAGTTTTAGCTGAAAACTAAAAATTATTTCCTCAAATACGCAGTCAACTGCTATGGCCATCAATGTTGGTGCCGCCTGCGCATTCGCAAGTTGTACATTCTACAATAACAATTCAGCCTATAACGTTACCACTCCTGGGACACAGGCCTGCTCTCGGTGAGAAGGAGTGGGCCGTAATCTACCACGCGGGCCCAGTGCGGATAGGTTCTAGGACATGCCGGTTTCCTCACGTTGTTTTCCTTCACCGTTGTGAGAGCAGTGGTGAAGAAATGAAACAACAGAATGATAGAAGTTATAATAGTTCTCCAGATCGTACGGTCATGACCGCTCTCCGCGGAGACCAACCCTGAGTGTGTACATTAGGCTCAGACGGAGGTGCATTCCCTCTTCCCCCACTCACAGTCAGAGAGGACGTTATCCAGGATGATACAAATTATAGTAGCTATGTTAGTCATCATCATAATCTCAGCGTTAATCCCAGTCGCATCCGCAGCTTTTTCAGCTTTGGAGTCTGGGGTCCGCTTTACCAGTCGTAACTGCTGATTTTGGCTAAACTTCGATATTTTCCGTGAAGCGACTGCCGTCTGACCTCCACAACCCGAAGGCGATATCTAAGCATTGCAGTTAAACCAATTGTTAGACATTTGAGGGCTCCAACAACCTGTAACGATTGCCACTAGATGTTCGTATGGCAACCGGGATCAACGGCTTAACGTGCTTTCCGAGGCACGACCAGACCAGTGCAAATATTCATATTCGTGCATACAAATATTTGCACTGTGCGGGGTTCGAACCCGCGCCTCCTTGCGCAACGGCCGCGTTCGCTACCGCTACGCCACGGAGGCTGTCGATAGTAGCTATGTTAGTAGTACCTACATAGTTTCATCCTTAAAATTGTTGGTGTTGTAATCGTGCGCTCGCGCATATACATACCTACATTAAACCGTTGTAGATGTACCACATATACACAGGTTTTAGAAAATGAAAAAAATGCCTTTATTTAGCTGCCTTAGCTGTGGTCTTCGGTTTCGCCTGCATTAGTTTCGATTCCGTTTGAAAAGTATTCTATGTGTTATTAATATGTGTACTTCGTTTTTGTTTTCGTGTGTACTGCAGCCACATTTGGGCTGGTGCTGCAAAATGCCACCAGGCTACTTTAGATTCAGTGGAGAGGCGTGCGAATAGGCTGATTGGCGACCCAGATTTAACTCAAAGCGGTCTTCAAAGCCTTGAGTAGCTAGCATTTCGGTGTTCTATAGGATGCATTTTGGTGAGTGTGCTTGGGAATTGCATGATTTAATTTCCCCATCTCCGTTACACCATCGGACTACCCATTGTCGTACGGCGAGTTTCCACCCTTACGTTGTTGACACCACTAACATCCCATCATCTCTTTTATACCGCGTACATCGAGGGACTGGAACAATTTGCCAGCGTCGGTGTTTCCGTCGGACTCCAATTTGAGTGTTTTCAAGGCTAGAGTCAATAGGCTCTTAATAAACTAGCGTGCTTTACCATCAAAGATTGCATCACTGCTTACCATCAGGCGGGATTGCGGTCAAGGAATAGTTAAAAATAAAAAAATAAAAAAAAAACGTGGTTTTTGAGTGAAAGAGTAACATCATACATTCATACTTTTACGTTTATTAGTAGGATTATTCATATAATCGAAGCACAAGGCAAGATTGGAAACTCCTCAGGAGCCTCAGTCTATTAAGAGCATGACATGAAAACAAATTTTAAACCTAACTAAAAGAAAAATATCATCATCATCATTTCAGTCCAAAGACGTCCACTGCTGGACATAGGCCTCCCCCAAGGTTCTCCACGACGACCGGTTATGCGCCTCCCGTATCCAGCGGTTTCCCGCGACCTTCACCAGGTCGTCGGTCGACCTTGTCGGGGGCCTACCAACGCTACGAAAAAAAAAATATATTAGAATTGAACGACGATGACGGAGAGCTGGAACAAGTGCACAGCATCACATATCTAAGGGTAGGTAATCACAAGGCTGCAATTACACACGCCGAGCCGCCGCCTAAGGAAAATGTCACTAAAATGAAATGTTGATAATAATTTAAGGGCGAAGGTTCTAAACTAATTAATAAAAGACCTCATAATCAATGGAATCACTGCGAGTTTATTTTATACTTTTATTACATTCAACTGTTATACGTCGCTGAGAATTCGAAACGCAGATTTTGAGAAACCTAAACTTAAAAATAACCGATATATTTTTCTCCAGTACAGTTTAGACGAAAAGTCAGATTCAAAGATACTTATAGTACTAAGTTTTCCGACTATCTGATATGTTCCTAACTTCCTACCAATTTGACTGCTACCATGAGACAACGAGGGTAGAGTTTCTGGGCCCATTTTCATTCCATTGCCGGTATCGTAATGTATTTTCGCGAGAAACACCGTTGAGATGCCACATTGGAACGAATAACGGTATGTGTGAAGTTCTAATCTCTATGTTCGTGGTAGCAGCCGTATACTCAACCCGAATTGATTCCTTATTCACAATTATCAACAACATCAAAACAAGTAAAGACACCACTTTTTAAATATCACTGAAACATGAGTTTTTAAATTTTAGTATCAATGCAGATTTTCCGATTCGTTGTACACTGTGTTTTTTGTTCCAGAATATTTTTTTCAAGATTTTCCTTGACCTATTTAACAATTAATGTATTACGAATCCGGCGTCCTACTTTTTTAAATAATAATGCAATTTTTACATTACGTTTCGATATTTATATTATTGCGATTGTAATACTGATTGATTTGACTGCATTAATACGAAAAATATCCAACACGATTTATTTTTTACATTAATTTACAATATTAGAAACCTAATCGGAAAATTAAAAACGTACGTAGCCAGAAGAAAACCTTTCATAATTACATACTATGCAATATATACTAAAAACCTAAATATTGGCACTAGAGAGTTGCATCTTCAGTTTTTCGATTAGGTTCCGCCTCATGAGTTCAGTGATGATTCAAAATCATTTCGTAAACTCCGCGTCATATCTACAACAATAGTACTTTAAGTGTCTTCACCGACTTGGGCGTAACTTACAACAATTCTCAAGAGAAGCCTACCAGGTCCTATCGGCCCCACATCTAACCCTATTCGATCAATACACAATACTATAAATCATTTTTGTACACTCCGCATCCCCGGACCCTTTAAAAGTATAACAAAACTCCATTCAACTAAATTTAACACATATTTTTTCATCTTTGATCAACGATGGCAAACTATAACTTTTACATACTAACACAATATTAGTTTAGGCATATTAAAACGTCATAAGTGATATTTACTCCTGATTGTTTTTTTAATTATTATTTTTTCTTGCCAAATTACTAAATACAATAAATTATTAATTTAATTTTCCAATTTCTGGGAACCAACAGTACGTATCACTTAAGATTTCAGCTTATAGAGAACAAAAATAAAAAAAGAAAAATCAATGCTAATAAAAACGCAGATCGTGCATACATTAAATTACGAAAAAAAGAAAATCTAATCCTAAGTGTGTCAGCAAAAATATAATGCAGTAAATTAGAATTGCCACTTAATTAACTTCCACAATATAAATTGTATTTTATTTCTCGTAAAAAAATATTTCTGTGTATAAAATGTGTTACCGAGCATAACAAGTAACAGCGGCACAGTTTTACCAAAAAATAAAAACGAAAACATTAGGAAAAACAACTCGTTACTCAAAAGATTGAGAACAAAGCATACTACAACACGGCTCACCCAATATCGGCAACTGAGCAACCACCCAACTTGACATCCGAATGCTCAACAGTTTCAACACTTAACATTCGGACTCCATAATAAACTTGCTTATAAATTAACAGTTTTTGGTAAAACTGTACCACTGTCGTACTTTATCTGTAGATAAAAGTTACTCCTAGCATATAACTGTCAGTATATTGTATGTCAAGTGTGTATATTGTAAATACTTTTCTTTTTTATGTACTGTTAAAGACGGGTTATCAACGATAATTGCTCGACCAGGGGGACAAGTGTACTACTTATTATATAATACTTATTATTTTTATATAAAAAGTTGTAAGTGCACTTTGAGTTACGGAACTATATTAATGTTACTATTTAGTGTAGGTATTAGCAGATTTAACTCTGATATACTATAAGTATAGTAATTTAAATTATAAAAAGAGATGGTTCTCGACATGTGACTTAAAATGTATTGTCAATATTTGGCACTAAGATTTTTCCAACGCGAAATGTTTATAAAAGAAAATAATAAACAACAGATAATATTTTGAGGACATGAATAAATTTTGAAGTCAAAAATTCGCCTTTTTCAGGGAGTAGAAATGAAAATGGGAAATAAGACTTACATTATTAATAAATAGAGCTCCTTAAAATCTTAATTGACATTATTTAAAAACAGGAAAATCTGCTGATTGTTGCTTATTATAAGTCATACATAAATGTAACTATTATATTGAGGTACTGTGGCAAATTGGAAACTATTGCTATAACTGTCATTATTTATAATTATATTACGTTTAAAGTGGAAGATACTGATATAAATATTAAAGCTATTGTCTTAAGAATACACCGACCTGTGACTCTCATACCAAAAACACTACAAGTTCGTAAGTATTTATATTAATTTGTGAGCAACAATTAAAAAAGACTTTTAATAAAGAATGCAGTCGATTTATCCTTAACAAGATGTATGTCCCTCTACCGATCGAGCAATTTAAATTATCTATAAATAACTATTGTATGTTCTGGTGGCGTTACGGTTTTAATTAAAAACTAGATATTCAGTTTTCAATTAAAACAATAACGGATAGTATCTATTGCATTTTAAACATGGAAATGGATCAACAAAAAATCATTGTATGGGAAAAAATACTATGTAACAACTGTTATATCTCGTTCGCGATTTACAATATAAGTAATTAGATAAATATAAAACACTGTCCTGTCTGTATGTTGTAACTGTAATACATATATAAATACATCGGCCTGTAGTCTACAGACAAACCCACGATCTAAACTAATACATTAGAAATTAAATTATATAATTGGAGGTAATACTTAAAATTATAGGAGGTAATACTTACGATAAAAGCATTTCATATTCTTAAAAAGAAACTGTTTTGTGAAGCGGTTTGTGAACATGTATTATTAGTCAGGTGAGAACTCCCGTAAAAGACGTTTGAACTGCAATCATAATGAAGTTCAAGTTACCTGCCTATCATAAGATTACGTAAATATTATTATACCCATGGATAATCCTAAGGAAAATCATGGAATACCCTAACAAATTATTGAAAATGTTTACGAAATTTATAAAACGGCAGTATTGGTTTTTATTCGAATACGAAAGTTACTGATTTTGCAAAGTAAAACTGACAATAAAAATACTTTAAAATGACATTTGGCAGTAGAATGGCTCAGATACTGAAGCCTAATTTACTACATAAAGCTACCAGAGAGCTAGCACAACTTAATCCTGAAAATTGAGTATCGTCCCAGAAAGTGTCGCCTGGTTTTGAGCGGGCCGATGCTCAACTTTGACTTTATATTCTAGCCGTTGTTACTCAGTTAGAGAACTATTCTAGATATATTTGTGCAACTAATTTGAGACAATCCCCACGTCCATATAGTCATTTTAAAGTACACGAATCTTATTTATTTATCTACTGTAGGCTATTGTTAAACTTGTACTGTTAAGAAGGCATCCCGTTGATGATAACTTTGCGCATTACGCTAATTAGTAACACAGTCGGTTTATTAAATTATTTCTTTAAACTTAACTTTATTTACTGGCGAAGAAGCGAAAAATTATATTGCGAATTCAAAGGGCAACTATTTTACACGTATTTTATATAAAAAAAGATTATCTCACTTTTCATCTTACTATTTAAAAATGCAGTATTTTGGTTTACATTGCAAAATATACTTTAACGTATTATTGTTTCGCTGGTATTTTCTATTTAGCGATTGGTTGTTTTTATTACTTTTTTTGCATGAATTTTAAATTTTTACGCTGCGTGTTTTCCTGAACCTCCTTTTTTGCCAACACATAACCCAAACTTAACACAATTTTTTTTACAATAGTTTAAGAGCTAACAATAATCACGAACGGCTGTCTCCCAAAATGATGTAGTACGCAGCTCTCAATTGAGATCAATTTAGACAAATTTATATAAAAAAGATCGAACCACAATAATTGGTGTAATGTAAAATTCATATTCCAACGAAGCACTTAACAATAAGCTCAATAAACAGCCAAACCAATAAAAAATAATTGCACAGCGAAAACAATAAACACAAACATTAAAAAAACATTATGAAGACTAAGTCTACGTTTCACTATTAATAAATCCATTAGTAGAATATATAAAAATCCTTTCCAATAGTGATTTTTTTCTATTTACTATTTAGTTAATAATATCACGAGGCTTCTATTCCCGAACGATGCCACGATATCAGTTATGTATGTAATCTAAGTATATTTACAATTCAAACTACCCGCTTGCTTTTCCTTCTAAGCTCCAGCTAAATGATTCTATGATCTTTAATATTTCCGAAATTAATTAATCGACGTGTTTTCTTTTACATTAAAAATAAAACAGCCTGTAACATTGAAATTAAAATAAAAAAACAAAATAATATACTTGAGGTACTACATAATTGGAGGTATACGGACTGAACCGGCTAATGTCCACGTAAAAATATTTTACTTCGAAATTAACCCGCTATTAACATTATTAAGCTGAGGATAAAATGATAAAAACTTAAATGTTAAAATATCTGGATATACCAAACAACTTCTCATTAAATGTATTTCATATCACAAAGTACACATATATGTAACATTCTGAAAAAAGAAAGTATAAATACAAAAAAAACCTACATTACAATCCTATACCCAAATTACTTAACATTGGACAAATAAATGCAAAAAAATAGTGTTCATAGCTATAAAACAAAATTGCATTGGTTTGTGCTATTGTTTGTGGAACTTGCATTAAATTTCTTAATATTCACTCCAAAAAATGTTTTTTCGTTTCACTTAAAGTGATCAGAGTTTGATATGTTCCTAAATTTTGGAAAGTCCTATGTACCTATGAAACATGTAAAATGGATATGGCACAATACATTTTCGACAACAATCTTCAGAAAGTTTTCATATTTCTACGGGAATAAATGCAAATCAATAGGTAGGTATTATTCACATTATTTTTTCTTTGGCTTTGTGAAATATCACGGTGTTAAAAGTACTTTCTTTTATTAAAAGATATTCATGGTTTTGTGATATGTGGTTTAAGAGATTGGATCGCGATTTTTAGAGATATTATTGAATTATTTCGTCAAACACCCTGAATAGATATGTCGTGTTACCTGAAAAACGCGGTTCGCAAGCAATTTTCTACGTTATAAGTAAATAAAATAAATTTTTATACAATTTGCAGCCATCTTATGGTTAGGTATCCTAAGATTTTTGAGAATAATATAATAATAATAATCTAATAAATTTTCAATAACGAGACATCAGCTACGTTGGTCGACATTCAAATAAGAACCACTATACACTCATAGAGAGAAATCCGAAAATGGATACAGGTTAAATATAATTCTATTAATTAATTCCTAAAGTCTACGTATTTCTATACAGAAGAAATGTTTGATTTTGTTTCATGATTTGTAATCATGCACACGTATACGATCGACGAACTGCTTTTCGAAGACCCACCTTCTGGCAACCCAGCGCCTCTATTTCCTACATCTGTTTACTCACTCTTAACCCTGTATTCAAGGATCCCACTGAAGTCTGGCAACCCTACAGCATTTTCCCTTTTCGAAACGTCACCGCCATCATTGATTCGTCCGTGAACCGTCGTCACCTGCGCATGCGCGCATACCTCGTCAGTTCAGAAATTCATCCATAATATTTCAAAGACGAACGAAGGCACGGCTACTTACACATTGATCATAATCATTATTATTATTGAAGCGAAACGCACATAGATTAGATATTGTTAGACGTTAAATTTTGTACTTTCGAAATCAGATTCTAAGAAGTCTTTAATTTTTTTTTTTCAACATCAACATTTTTTTTTTACTTTTACTCTAAACATTTTTGTAATTAACCGCTAAATAATCTGTATCATTTTAATTAATTTAGATTTGGCGTTCCGAAAAAAGTTTCAGTAAAAAATATTTTCTTTGCATTTCTTTTAAAATTTACGGTTTTAAAATTTGTACGTTCTCATTTTGTACAGTTACCGAATCTAATTTGACACTAGACATTTATCGAAAAGTGATTTTAAAAAATGTATTTCATTTTTTAAGAATACAGTTGGCAAATTTTGGCAGTACTAGAAATATTAATACTTTAGTATTGCTCTGGATTACATTGTCATATTGAACACTGGTGGAACATTTTCACTAGAAAATGCCGTAATTCGCAACTGTTCCGAACTAGTCACAAAGCGAAGTCCGATGTTCGAAGCGTACACTAAACGACTTCTACAGCCGCGTGCGACAATACTGTTTATGTAATTTTAATCCTAACGTCAATATTTTACTAATTATAATACGATATTAACCATAAATGCGGAGTAAGTCCTGCATTGTTTTGGCATTGTCCGTTATATTGCACATAATGCTATTCATATCGTAAGCGCGTCCGTCGAGCCGTGTCACGGGTACACCCGGCCGCGACGCCCGGTGTACTCGGAACAGGGCGTCCTGCGAGCGATCTAAGCCATGGTCTGTGGTCATTGGAGGCCGGGCGGCAACTGCGGGCCATGGTCGGCGCCCAGGTCGAACAGGTGGTGCGGGCTGGGCGCCAGCGCCGAGTGCAGCGCCGACGTCTTCAGCAGCCGCTTCAGCATGCCGCTGGAGCCGCGGTGCTGCAGGCTCTTGTGCGTGGTCAGCGAGTTCTTCGTCCGGTACCTCCGGTGGCAGAACTCGCACACGTACAGCGTGTCTGACTGCTCGTGCTTGTCTTGGAAGTGTCGTTTCAAGGAATAATAACAAGAGAATGTCCTGCGGCAGTATGGACACTCTTGTGGCTCGTTGATACCGCCGGCGGTGGGCGGGGGCATACGGAGAGGCGGTACAGCTGGAAAATAACAAACAACCCATTTACATTAGGCATTTTTACCAAAAAACAAGCTAATATCGTTAGCTGGTAAGTCATGGAGAAAATCCGCTGCGAGATTTTCTGCTTGTTATTTATCATTCAGAAGGTAATACATGTATGAGGTTAATAATAATAGTTATTAATACTAATAATATGCACTGTACACATTGACTAACTACACAATAATCACGAGATTTTCATAATATTCAAAATCTTAAGGAAATTCTCTCAACCACAATAACACATAGACACGTGATAACAAAAATGATAGAAGCATGCTCCAAGCAACACAACAACGTCAAAACTGCGAAACCCGACGGGAGGGGGTGGGGCGCGGGGGGGAGACACTCGAACTAAAAGAACATAAAGTCAAACTAAAATCTATAAACTTAAATTTGAACAGAAAAAATATGAAATGAAAATTTAAGAAGGACCCTTATACCTAGCTTAGACTAATAAAGGAAATCCATTGTTAATGAGTTAGATCGTTTGTTCTCTAATTTGTTTCTGGTTCTATAAACAATTTCTAACCTTTGTAAGTGTTGCTATGTACGGCGGGTTCTGGTCGATTGGGCTCGTGTAGATTCTCTTTGCTAGATGAACACTGCCGCATGCCGCGCCATCTCCGTCCGAGTAGTCACTAAAAAAATCGTATTTGATCTGTCTCCCCTGTCCTTGACTTGTGGTAGGTGTATATGTGGGTCATCAACGAGTTCCTCGAGCAGTACACCCTCTCACATATCGTGCACCGGTACTCCTCCTGGCGCTCCGCGTGCTTGTCAGCGATATGCCGCTTCAACGACGCCTTTGAACACAGAACCTTCCCGCATAACGAGCACGAGAATAACTTTTTACCTGTAAACAGATCGAAAAAACAAAAAAATATGGGGTTGCTCCCCGAACGCGGTATAAATTAAAAAAAATTAAACCTACTCCAGGGATCTCATTATGACAAGTTTTTTTTTCAAGAAAAAAATAAAAAAAAGTGTGACTAAAATAAATGATAAATAAAATAGGAAAATAAATGTAAATGATGGCGAAGCTTCAGTGGCTCGTGAAGGGTGTGTTAACAGTCAGCATGCGTTGAGGCGGGAAAATAAATATTTAGGCGGGAAAACTAGATATGCTAAGCGTGTTTCGAAATTAATAAAAAAAAAGAAAACAGTGCACTATGAAAATTATCTAACTGTTTCTACAAAAAAGCTCGTAATTCTTTGACAAAAAACAAATAAATACTCGGGTGGTCAAAGGATTGTCTAATAAAACTGTCAATATTGTTTTTTGTATATTTGTTTTTATTAAAAACGCCATTATCATCAATATTAGGATTTATGAAGTTCGGTTTAACGATTACATTTTATGAGTAGTTACTTCAATTATTTTTAATTTAAAAAGTAAGGAAGAAAAGAACTATTTATGAATATATAATATTATAGTGTTGCGAAATTATTTTTAATATTAGGATATAATAACTAAGTGCAGCCCATTAAAATAATTTATTAGTTTTTGGCGTTCCACGCTACGATCAAGACGAATTCACTTCTAATGGAAGACAAAACATAAAAATACCGTAGTTTTGGCACAATCTCGAATAACATTAAAAAATCTAATGGACTGCATTACACATAATATGCCAATTGTTAACAAAAATACCTAGATTCGTGGATAGAACAATAATTTAAGAAAAAAATATATAAAATTTCAATACAACAACCAATAAATTAATTTAGATTCCTTATAAAATAAGTAAAAATGCCAACAAGAAGTATAAGAACACATTGATAAAGTCAGCGCACGCGCACGTGCGAGTTTGAAAAAAATTCTTAACTCGTTAGAAAGATAAAAACTTAAACAGGTCACAGAAACAGTCTTAATCTTGCTAAGATCCTAACTAATATAGTTTTTGACAGGGATGTGTTCTGCTCCTTAGAACACGGTGTAATTCTTACCCTTTCAAACCCCAGGCTTTTAGCCTCTCGAGATCCCAAAATAACTTAACACCTAAAAATTTCGAACCAAAGATCATTTCAAAATCACAAGTAAATTTCGAGTATAATACCAAAATTAATCACGCTTTGACCGCCTTCTGTGCGACAACATTTCTCGATTTTTTTTTTATAAAATTATCAATTAATTTAGTAAATAATGTACATTTTTATCTATAAAATACGCCTAATAGTGTACAAGTCAAACGCGTACTTACTCTAATCAGTCTATAGCGCTTATTATTTTGGCAAAATTTTTCCCAACCAGAGACAAGATTTTTACTAAATAAATTCTTAATTTTCATAGCTATACTGAAAATAGCTGAAATACCGTACTGCCATTGCAGCACATCCCTGTAATCGTAAAGTAAACATGTATTTCTATTATCTATATGAATTCAGATAAATCTTAATCCTATTTAATCAACTAACTTAATTTCCCAAACCCAAATTAACAAGAAAACCTATGACTAAAGTACTAATCAAAAAACAACAATCCTACGGTTCAAACTTTGCAATGTTACGCAAATAAAAACTTAACATTTTTTTTATCATTTTCCTTTTCGTACACGGAATGTTGCGAAATATTAGAAAAAATTTTGATTCCTTTCGTTCCCTTATCTTTTCTACGAACATCGTTCCCTTTAGCACCAAATCTCTTAGTCTTCCAATTGCCCAAACTATCATAATAAAGCTTACTAATTAACTAAACGAATAATGGCTAAGCATTTATGTATCTAGCAATAACAACAGAATTTTATAACATATAGCATTTTAAGAAGCCTCATAGTTGTTTAAAGGTTAAGCATCTTGTCTAGGTAATCAGTGTTTAATACACTACCTAATGCTTGTTTACGAAAAATACGCAAAATATGTCTTTTATTTTGTCAATAAGAACACAATAATGAAGCAGGCACTAAGTTACTTAGGGTGTATATCATTTTATAATAAATTATGTTAACATTTACAATCAAAGTTCCCTTATGGCTATAAAATTAAAATTTTAACAATAGTGATATTTTATCGACTTTTTAAAGTCAGTATAGTGATGTATTCATGAACTAGAATATTTTTTATAAAGGAAAGATGCACATTAAGTTACATATTGGATGACTAGACTTTAACGCGGGAGGCAAAATTGTGAATTAGAACAAGTCTTTGTTAGCTGCTGTTATTGTTGGAGGAATCAGAAAAAGTTTAAAATTGACTATCACCATATTTGTTTTTACATACCTATACAACGTTATTTTTCATAAGCAACTAAATCGATTCCAATCAGTTTTACACCATGCTATATTTTTTCCCAAATACATTTAGAGTGAGACCGCGGAGTGGTTACCGAGCGGTTACGATAGATCACAGCATTCACAGCTGACGCCAGAGGTCAACGCGCGCGCTCGCCCGCCCGTATGGACCTTTGACCATATTTTTTTGGACAACCAAGTAGAACAGCCAGCTTATAACTTGGTGGTTTTTTATCATATCTTATTGAAATTTTGTACATACATTCTTTCCTTGAAAATACTGGACATGTGTTTCTGGTTTGGCATAAACAAAAACTAATGTTGTATACGGTATAAAAATGAATGGAACTTCATTCCAACCCTAGTTGCGTAATATATTGTTTCAGTCACAATCTGAATAATTTTAGAGGATGTTGCTAATTCATTACTTCATATGTTAAAAAAAAATTGTCAACTCAATAGTGTAATCAACGCAATGAATGTTGTTGAACTGTCAAAATGTTAGTGTGTTTAATTACCACGCGGGTATCAAATTACGACGACCTCTCATGTTTTGTAGTATTTTAATAGCTTTTATTTAGTCTCACATGTTTGTATCATATTATAGACTTGTATATATACTTATCATATTATTGTATATAGACTTGTATATATACTAACAGACAAAGAAGTTCAGAAAATCGACAGGACTTTTTTCTCAATATATTCATTTTCCAACGCGTTGAAGTTTCGTCACCCAATATCGTGATATATATACTAAAATTAGTTTATGGCAAGCAGAATTCCGTCACTAATTAACATCGAGCACGGAACATTTAATAGTTGAAAAATTCACACTGTTGAAATTTAGGAACATTTAACACTGAGAATTATTAAAAATTTGTTTTTTTTTATTTTACTATTACCTATTATGTATAATATAATAATAATAATAATAATGTGTAATTACAATTGTACAAAACAAAAACAAACTGTGAGTGTGTAATGTACAAAAAATACGAGTAAATGTAGTTCGGTAAAAAGCGAAAAAATATTATTATTTGAAAAAATAAAACTATCCTAAAAAGGCTCAACGACATAATAATAATAATAGAAACGAACACAAGACTGCGTTAAAAACTAAAGTTTGAAAACTAAAAAATGTGACTAAACTAAAAATAAAATAGCCATATTTATTTAAAAATGGCACCTTGCGATTCACTTTATAAAATGCAATTTTCTTCGACTGATGGTTTTTTGTCAATAATATTCATAAATAAAAGGCAAAGGATTCATAAAAGTCGACAAACAAGGTATAAATAAATAAATTGATAAAATATAAATAAACTGTCGACTGCAAAAAGAAAACTAGAAATCATGTTGTTTGTGTCTGAGTCGGTTTGTTGTAGGTACTGTATGCATGTATGTATTCCTGGTTTGATTGTGTATGTCGTTATATCCGGTATATTTTAGTGGTTGTGCTATCTGCGGGTTAATATATATTTTTTTGCAAAAAACAATGTTTTATTTCATTCTATTGGTGCTATTATATCCTGAATTCAGTCTTAAAAATGAAAAAATAAAACTCCTAAAATAAAAATAATAATTTGAAAGCCTCATAAGCCAATTATATATCTGTGTATATAGGTTTTTCTATACTTTTTACATATTTTCGTTTAGTAATCTCGTATAAATATCTAAGAGTGAGATCATACAGATAAGTTACAGAATAAATCATTGCCGAAAATAATGAACACAATTTGAAAACAATATGCCTCTTCTGTTTCTTACACGAACACCGTTTGATTTATATAAATTTAAGCCTAATATATAAATTTACAGCACCAAGATTTTTCATCTTTTCTCAAAATATAATTTTTTTCTCTTCGCCTTATTGTCGCACATTTAACATAGTGTAAAAATTCAGGAATCATTTTATACCGCAGTATTGCACGCTCCGGGCGTAATCGAATTTTAACGTTATAACAAAAAACATATCTCAAAGTCGATCTAAATCGCCCTCCCTTGTAACAAGTGGAATGTCAGAAAGCCATAAGTATTGTGATGTTAGTCAATGTCAACCCTTACTTACAAGTTCAAAGTTCACAAATAAATATTTCATAGAGGAAAACAATCTGAAAAACAAAAAAATATACAGCTCCCGGAAATAACGGAAATAAAAATATATATGAAAAATAAAATACTAACTTTCCTTTAAATAGAGAATTATCGTTTTAGAAAAAGAAAACTATCAGAAATGGTAGAGTTAGACATTAAACTGGTCTTTGAACTTGTAGAAGTCGATGTTGTGATGCTGCGGGTTGATCTTAGTGTCGGGGCTGGTGGTGAGGTTCTGCGGCTGCGTCTGCTGCGGCGCGCCGCGCTGCCGGCGGTGGTAGATGCTCTTATGGTTGTTGAGAGAGTTGAGCGTTCGGAACACCTTGTGGCACAGGGAGCAGCGCGCCGAGTGCAGCGGCTGCAGGTGCTGCTGCTCGGTGTGCCGCTTGAGCGTGAGCCGCGTCGACAGCAGCTTGCCGCACACCTCGCAGCGGTGCCCCGCGCCCAGTGGGCCAACTGCGCCACACATAACAACCAACATCAGCGCATTAGTCAACACGCCGGCGCGAGCGACCCGTCGTATCCACCATGCGACCGCTCGCTCCCGACGGGTCCCAAGTGACGGAACCAATTGGCACAATTACTGTACCACTATTGTTTCGGTGGCAATTTTGAACCTAGTAGAGGCAATTCAACGTGTTTCACGAATTTGACTAATGCGCTTTATACAAAACGGTTGGTGGTTATGCGTGTACCGATCAGATGTCCCAATTGGTTCCATAGAGGACGTGGCAGCGCAGCGGCGTCGCGGACGCGCTGCGCTCCCACCAAGCGTTAGATACGTTTAGTGAGAAATAATAAATTATACATAGATATAGATAAAGTTTGCGATGCGCATGCATGCTATATACAAATGTTAGGAACATATCGCGTTACAATTTTGTTTAAACTTAACGAAGTTCTAGGGGCAAGAGTATGGCGGTTTAGGTGGTTAGGATGGCAGCTCAGTTTCTTGAAATGGCAACGTGAGGGGGGCGCGCCTGGGCCGGCGGGTCGAGCGTCAGTTGACGGAGTAGAAGGGGCCCGGGGCCGCCGCCGCCGGCTGCTGCTGCTTGCGGTGGTAGATGGACTTGTGGTTGCGCAGGCTGTTCAGACTCGAGTAGACCCGCCGGCAAATGTTACACACGGGCTCCCGGGAAGGTCTCATGTGCACGTTTTGGATGTGTCGTTTGAGCCGCGTCAGGGACGACAGGCTCTTGTTACAAGGCTCACAGCGGTACTCTTCTTGGGGGGTGCGGGCGCCACCTGGTCACAAGTCAAGCAGTTAGCCCCGTCGACGCTCGCGTTTAATGCACTCTCGTATCGTAGCCTCTGTTTAAGCACCGCCACCCCCCATACGACGACAGGCGATCCCGCCGCGGGATGCAAGCGGGATTAGTAACGCATACATGTCGCCTATTCGTCGCTAGTTAAGCTCAGCAATGATTGTGTGATCGACTATGGTCCGTTGTCATAACAGACGCGCGCAACGTTTGTTTCAAATTTCCCGAACAAAAGCGTTTTTAATTCTTCAATGAAATAATTTGAGCGTATTTTATATAAACCGACACCAAGTTACCATTACTAAAAATCCATTGTTCGATCTCCCTGTTATTATATTTTCGGTTTCCCAAGACAATGTGCTCGAGTGTAACCTGATAGTGTATTTAGAATTGATTCATGAGATCCGCTATGTTCGGGACAATAAGTAAAGCCAACTTTTACTGAATTCGCTAAAGTTTTATATCGAAGTTATGATTGGATTTCTCGGAAGTTAATTTTGTGGTGTTCTTCTTATTTTCGAATAGGTTTCTTTTTTCTTTACAATTTTTATTAAATGTAATGTTTACAACTTTACAGCCAATTCATGTAAGTATAATTACGTTCGTTAACATTTCGTTTATTTCCGTGGAACGGGTTTGTAAATAATGAGAGAATTTGAAACAAAAATTAAAAAATAACGAAACAAAAATTAACAACAAAAAACCTAATTCGGAGACATGGGAGTGAGGGGTTTTCCTAGCACACAATTGTTTAACATCTATAAAACAAGCTAGCATATCTTCGTAGAGTTACATTACACTAAGTTACAGTAACAGTTACATGCACGCCACATTGCGTTTTGGTTCAATGATAAACATTCGTCCCAATCGTATAGATACAACAAACCATTGAAAATCAAATAAATCGACTCATTGTTACCTACGCGCGTCTCCATCGAACCATAACACAAAAAGCTAACATTAATTAATTTAAATACAGAAACACAGAGCACAAATGAAGACATATATAAGGTTAATAGTATATAATTATAATAATATACATATATTAATAGAAATAAATTGTATGTCACGTGATAATTGCCTCATACATTTAAAAAATTATAATAAAAAAAAACCTAATAATGATATATAAACCTATTATGACAGAGCAGAGAGGAAGCGGTGATGGTGGCATACGACAGACAGTGCATTAAAAATATCGTTTGTCTCATATAATTATGTAGTAATAATGCAATAAAATAAATTCGTTGCTAGACAAGCTGTCACTCACCTTGGGAGGTGCTTGCGATGCCGTCCGGAGCCAAGGGACTTTGGAGACCTGGAAACAGTACACCGTTCATATCTTTCATCACGATTGACTAGGTATTTTTTCTTTTTAACTTCAATTAGAATTATTTTGACGGATATTCATTGTTCCATAATTATGTCCGAAAAATGTGTTTGTGTAATAACGTGGATAATGCAATGATATTGAACTGTCAAAATGAAACCCATTGCTACTGTTAGTGCTGCCTGCTGGAATGGGTGACAATAGTTAATTATCAAAATGTTACAAAAACGCAGCAATGTAATTATAGGAAATTTTGACAGGTCTTTATCATATTTGGGTACTAGGAACGAAGGCTGGTTGCAATTTTGGGACATCTGTTATTTATTTAAGATGTTCGTCATTATTTTTTTTTCTAAATAATGTAACACAAAAGTAAACACGAAAATATACATTTATAAGGGTTAAGTTATTTTTTGGCTTTATGACAATTTTTCAAGGTTATTCGATTTACCCCACTTATACATACTAATCGAAACTAGTAGTTTCTACTTTCAATAATCATAATTCTTACTATACAGTGTAGTAGGAATTATGTTTATTACTACTTGGAATAAACTGCAATCCACAAAACTTGATTTGATTGATTAGATTTGAAACTGCAATCCACAAAACCATTAAATATATTTTGACTGAAATATACAGTCAGAAGAAATAAAAAAAAAGAAACATAAGTAACAGAAAATCCTCTTACCAGTCAATGAAGGATGCGACAGAGCTTCCATAGTAAAGTTGTATGTATTCGCCGGGTTGAAGAGTTTAGAGTCAGGTGGCTGTATGAACGGCGGTGGGTGCGGCGGTGGCGTGCACTCTTCAGCATCAGCCGAGCTGCCGCGCGACGGCGGGCCTCCTCCCTGAGGAAAGACGTAAGTAGGTAATAAAGTAGCGTCCAAATATTCATTGGCCGTATCTTGTTTAGGATGTAATGTGATATGCTATATTAGTAAGTAGGCTTTTTATTTGTTTATTTCTAAGTAAGAGTCGAACCTGAAACCCCACGCACAGGGAACTAATAATTGTAAGCTATGTCGCTTAGAAATGATGTTATTTGGTTCCCGGCATGAGCTTATTAACGTCTCAAACCGACTTAATGTTACAAAATGAAAAATGAAAATCGCTTTCTCGGAGTGTCATTACAAGAAGGCGTTATTAACAGAAGTCTGTAGGAGTCGTCAACTATTAGGAGCTACACCAATTTAACTTCGAAATAACTAAAGTTTCGTCCTAATAAAAATATAGGCACTTCAGTCCAAATGGGATCTTATTTTTATGAACATTTATTTATTTAAAAAAAGGTTTGTTTTCTCTGAAATTGCGTGTTTTTCTCAACCTTATTGTGTACTTGGAGGGAATCTAGTGAAGTGGATTGATTTAGAATTGATTGGTGATATTTTTAGTATTTTAATTAATTTATTGACTATGAGTTCCTTCTAAAAATAAAATCCATACTAATATTATAAATGCGAAAGTAACTCTGTCTGTCGGTCTGTCTGTCTGTCTGTTACGCTTTTCCGCTTAAACCTCTCAACCGATTTTGATGAAATTTGGCACAGACAATCTTTAGATCCTGAGAAGGAACATAGGCTACTTTTTATCCCGGTAAAGTTTGATGTTCCCGAGGGAAATCTAATAAGCGCGAAATAACCGAACTCCACGCGGGCGAAGCCGCGGGCGGAAAGCTAGTACTATTATAATGTAGTACATTAATGGCAGATTCTAATAATTTAATACCACCAGTACTAGTAAGCCGTAGTGGCCTAGTGGTTAAAACACCAGCCAAGTATAAGTGCGCGGGTTCGATTCCAGGTCAGGCAAGTACCAATGTAACTTTTCTAAAGTTATATGTACTTTCTAAGTATATCTTGGACACCAATGACTGAAGGTGAAGGTAAGCATTTTGAGGAAACCCGGACTTTATAAGTCTGAAAATGCCAACCCGCATTGAGCAAGCGTGGTGATTACGCTCAATCCTTCTTTGTATGACAGGAGACCTGTGCCCAGCAGGGGGACTTTATAAAGGTTGATGATGATGCTGAATGCCACCATTGGTAAGTAAAACTATTGGCATCAAAACCAAAACATCTTTCTACTCCCGAAAGCTGCCTAAGAACTTGTCAAATGCCACCAAGAACATCTAGAAATCCAAGTCCAAGTTCTCAATCAATGTCAAGGTCCTAGTGTCGATTAGCCCACACAACAATGTTATCGCAGTCATGACTACCTGACACTCTACATGACACCCATCGAGTTCCGGGTACAAATTCTAGCGTCTAGCACTCTAATACTTGGTACTGACCATATCTTGTTTATGGTATTGGTAATTTTGAGGCTCCTGGGTCATGTTTTATCTCTGGCCGAAATCACGCTGGAGAGAGGGCGATATAAAAAAAATAAACGCGAAAATAAGACCGGCTTCGTTAAGACGTACTCATAACGGCCACTCTCTGACTCTGGGCCTAACTTTTCCCCCCTTAAACACTATGGTGTTTATTTATAAACGATGATTAACGTAATGTGTCTTTAAAACTTTATGTAACGTTTATGAATAAAGGGTTTTATGTTTATAACGACTGTTGTAATGAATATATTTAATACTAGCTTTCCGCCCGCGGCTTCGCCCGCGTGGAGTTCGGTTATATCGCGCTTTTTAGATTTCCCTCGGGAAAATCAAATTTTTCCGCGATAAAAGGTAGCCTATGTTCTTTCTCAGGGTCTAAAGATTGTCTGTGCCAAATTTCATCAAAATCGGTTGAGAGGTTTAAGCGGGAAAGCGTAGCAGACAGACAGACAGACAGACAGACAGACAGACAGAGTTACTTTCGCATTTATAATATTAGTATGGATTAGGAGGACGGTGACTAAATGTATTAGTAGAACGTTGATCGTACTCAATTTATTGATTTGGTAATCGATCAGTTCTGTGAATAAACATTCATAGAATGTGAAGCAAGTCCTATATAACGTAATATGATAATATTGCTTACTCGTACTTTTACCAATGTTTGTATTTTTAATGTAAGTATTACTAAGTATAATGGTATTTGTCGATACACGCAGTTTTCGTTAACCAATCGAATGATACCCGAATTCCATTGGTAGTAATCGTTCTCTCAAAATTAAGTCAAATTTTGCATTACTGCTGTCTTTTCAGTGTTTGCATGAGATACTTACTAAGATTTCCTTTTGTTTCAGTTTTCAGTTTCATTTGGCTCGGATTGTTTTAAATATTGTTGTGGGAAGGTATTAAAGTTTTGCGATTTGAGGCTAAAATTACGTTTTCTTATGAATGAAAACATTATGAAAAAGGTATGCTAATTCATTTCGGGGCTACTCACCTGATATGAATTAAGATAACTTTGTAATAGGTATATCCAGAGTTATCTCATGAAAGGATTAGTCCCAAGGGGTCTAATAATTCAGTTAGAAGAGAGATTTATCTAGTCGGGACTCGAACCCAAGTATGAGGAAATCTGGGGAAATTTTGCCGATATACAGTATAAACAGGTTTTAATAAGGAGTAGAACCCACAATATCTACTGCGATCTGTAGGGCTCTGTGGTTCGTTTAATTGTTTGTTCTTTTTTTTCGTTTCTAATAAATTATAACTGTGAGTCTTCAATAAGTAAAACTGTATACTTTCTTTACTTGATTTTAAATTTTATAATTAACATCTAATCAAATTTATTCAACAGACTATCATTGGGATTCGAACCCAATATGACACATCCATATTTTTTGTAATCGAAACCACTCTAAAACACAAAATGGTATACGTTTACCAACTCACAAGTGGTCTATGATGATGCGGCGGCGTGTCATCCGTGCTCCTGTCAATATCCGGGTTAGAGGGGCAGATCATGTCTATTGGCTCGTTCTTTACGTCATCCATGAGCCTCGGAGAGGGCGAAGAGCTGCTATTGGAGATCCCATTCCCGTTGTTCCCCGACTCGTTATGCCCGCGGGCGTGAGTATTATTCTTAGTAGAAAAGTCAGTTGCATGAATCTGTGGTTGCTCGTTGTTGTTATCGTGGCGTGGACGTTTGATGACGTCAGGGCTGTTGTCAGCTGAGCGGCTCAGCCGACGCGGCGGCAGCGGAGTCCTGCGCATGAGTTGCTGGACGCTTGACGATGTCGGTTGGAGCAGAGCCTCTTCCAGACGGTCGTAGGTGGGCGTGTGGCTGATGTGCGTGCTATGAGCGGAGTGCGGCGGTGTGTGCGGCGATGTTGTGGAGGGCGCGCGCATTGGCTGCAGCAGCGGCTGTGGAGAGGGCTTGTGTTAGTAACTTATCGGGTCTATAATATAACAATTCCAATCTCCCAAGCGTGAAACGGAATGATGTATTGCGGCTTGGCGGTTGTCACATTTCAGGAAAAAGGCTTGAGATGAACTAACTACAATAATTTCTTGCTCAAGGAATTTGTCAGTTAATTTAGAGCGAAATAAAATTCGTTCAAACGAATAATATCAATTTATAATTAGGTAACTAATTAGTGCAGATAACAATAAAAATAACACACGTACCTACGTGAACTCGGTAATACCTTCTACATTTGGACTCAATACTGGCTAATTAGCATGACTTAAAACTTTCAACAGTTCTCGCCTTGAATGTATACAGCCATGAAAGATAAATAAATTATTAGGAGATTGTTGAAAAATCTTTATTCTTGTATTTACGAAGATACTCGTAGATATCGCTTTAATAACAACGTAAAGATAAAACTTGAATTCTTTATATCACAACCGTTATCAAATTGAGGTAGGTATTTTTTGACTAAAACCAAGATATCTTCATGGCTATCAATTATGTCACGTTTATATTAATTCGTTTCAAAATAAAATACTGACCTACGTAAGCATTGAACTTCCAACTTAGTTATTTTTATAATAACACACATCTAGAATATAATTATGTACTTATCTTTTTCTTTATACCTAATACCACTTATTAATTTGCCAATTTTACTGAATACAAACAAAAAAAAAAATCTCTAACCCTACCACTCTAAAACTAAGACCCACTCACTCTAAAACTTAATCCTCTTACTCTAATGTTACTCACCCCCTGAGCATTGTCGTTATGCGTAAGTCCGGAGACGCGGAGGACTTCAGCAGTCTTGAGGAAGGAGGACAGACTCCTCTGGTGCACGTTCACCTCTCCGTGGTAGATGAATTCGACGAGCGCGTGTAGATCCGTGAATGCCACGTCTTGGAGCACGATTACTGGGTGCTTGCATGGTGTTGACTGGGGAAAGAGTTTGAGGGTTATAAGTTTGTTGCACAGTCAATAGTTTTTATAAATTAATCCTACTAATATAATTCCATGGAAGGCGGGTAGGCCTTTAGTGTGGGACGCAACTTGTGTCGATACTTTGAGCCATCCCATCTGCCAGGGTCGGAGCGGTGCAGCGGTGCTGCTGCTGCGGCTGCATAAAACCTCAATCAGCGTCAATAACATAACCTTAAGTATACTTTCGAGTCGTTTGGGGTTGAAACCCTCGGGGGACCTTGGGGTCCAAGTAGATATGAGTCTTTAAAGAGAAAATTTCAAAACGACTGGTTGACATTTCCCATGGCTCCAGGGCTGTTTTATTTGGCCAAGGTATACCTTGCCCAGAGGTTAAGCAATGCCATACACGTACACGTGGCAATACCACTAGTCTCTTGAGAAAGCGACGCGTATGAATTTTTCGACGCTGTATTATCTTTTGAATACATGCCATGTATTTTTGTTATTTCAGTACTAGCTTACAAATTGTAGTCATTGTGACCTTATTAATAAATATAATTTCACTAATACTTATTCTAAAAAAGCTAATGGAATGGAAAATTTACCGAAATTAAATTATTTTTGAACTGCCAACTGTGCCAGGCACACAGATAGACAAATACTGTTCAATCCCATTCAGACCCTAACTTATGTGAGTGAAATCACGGACGCAGCTACCTAGTTAATAATAAATATATACGGACAAATCACACAGATTGAGCTAGCCCCAAAGTAAGTTCGAGACTTGTGTTATGGGATAATAACTCAACAATACTATATTTTATAATAGATACAAATATAGATAAATATCCAAGACCCAAGCCAATCAGGAAAAGATCGTTTTCCATCATGACCTGGCCGAGGATCGAACCCGGGGCGTCCACGTCGCAGGCAGGCGTGTTGACCGCCGCGCCACGCAGGACGATAAAAAACCTTTATTGCTCAAAGATTCAAAGATTTTACACTGGCCCCAAACTAGCAAAGTCTGTATCTTCGACGAAAAAACAACTAGGTAAGTAAATTCAGATGAACAATTTCAAAACGCAAATCTTAATATTGTGAGATTGTTTAATGAATAATACTAACATGTTGTTGATAAGTGAATTCAACTTTTTGAATTTCTTCTACTTTAAAGTGTAATTAAAAGAAAAATTTACTCTTATTAGCCATAAAAAACATCAACTGAAGAGTTACATCGTTATTTTGTGTAACTGAGTAGGTATACCTAATGACTATGTATAAATAACACCGATTAAAAAAAATGTATACAGTCTTATAACACACATAGGTACTAAATCCAAGTACATTTAATATTACATTATTTGCACGTCGACAAAACAGTGAAAAAAAAAAACAAAATAAAAAAAAGTTCTAAAATAAATTCGAAGCTTGAAATATCATACTATCACCATATAAATAAACAAAAACTCAATTACTATGGAATGATTCCATAGTAATTGGAATGAATATAAAATATTCAGCGGTGGAGCTCTAGTCGGTGTTTTAACCCACTCTACTATTTATTGAGTGTGATAACACTGGTCATTCGGATTATAGGCGAAAAACTGATTAAAAAGAATAAAATATACCTGAAATGTTCGTTTGGGCGAACTGGTGGATATTTTTTCATCTTATTTGCTAATATTGTAGGCTTAAACGGACTGTCATAGCAGTTATAGACGGTTCTGATTATGAACCAATGACGTCACTGTGAAAATTTGTTATTTTTTGAACATTTTTTACGGAAAAATTGATTATTTCATCACATTTGCGCACATTGAAGTGTAATTTAAGTTGCCTTTAGAATACAATCGCTAATTTCGATGACTCTCTCACAAGTCAGGTTGGCCGAGTGGTCTAAGGCGCCAGATTTAAGCTCTGGTTCCCGAGAGGGAGCGTGGGTTCGAACCCCACACCTGACAAATCGTGCATATGCTTTTTTGTTATTTTTGTGTTTTTTTATTAAATATTTCAGTATATTTTTGGCATAATTTGATTTTTTATTGTTAATATACAACATATATCTAGATAGATATATTTATATGTAAATAACCTGTTTATATTTATATGGTGCATTTACTCAAGGGGAAATTCACATTAAACATATTTTAAAAAACATTTATGTATGTTATTTTTTTAATGAATTGTGAATTTTTGAATATTATTAAAATATCTGAAAGGCCAGTGCGCCCCCTGGCGGCCTTTATATGCAACTTACTACAATACATTACATTTTTGCAATGATTTATCTCAATTACAATCTTCGAGGAAGAATAATATTGTGGATTTAGCAATATTAATAAAATATCTAGAATGCCAGGTGCGCCACCTGGCGGATATTTTATGCAACTAACTATGAATTCATTGCAATGATTAATTTTAATTATAGTCTCCCCAAGAGGAAGTGGATTTATCAATTAATGTTATTGAAATATCTAGAAATGGAAAAGCGCCATCTGGCGGCCATTTTATGCAACTTACTATAAAGTTGTTCCAATGATTTATATCAATTACAATAGGCAGCGATTACTATTAGTTGATGTTATATGGTAGTTTCATAGTGTTTTTATGCATTGCTTGTTTCTCTAGGGGGCTATTTTTATAGTCCCTTCAATAAAATTTGTTTTTTATTGCGTCGGTGGTATAACAAATGGCATCTAAATATTTGGCAATGTAACTACTTACCTACTTTATTCTTTTAATGCATTCCTTCTAGCTTTGGAATAGAAGTCAAAATCGGTTGAGCGGACTGTAAAAAAGTTTGTCTAATTGCCTAACTTTTCCGAATGGAGTAATTGAAAATAGAACTCGTTCGTTTTTTTTTTCATCGTGAATTGTCATATTAGGAATATATTGGCACAAAGCTTTTTTGGGTCATTTTCTTAGTTCTTTAATTACTGAATACACTAAATATGAATAATTTGGAAGTGTATTGCCTCAATGTTCGAAAAAGTTGTCTGCTCAACGATGTAAATAAGGCAATGTATGTTGTCATCGATCAAAATGAATACCGTTACTACTAATGTGACGCAATTAAACACCAAGTTTCGTTTCACCTATTGTTTACCAACTGTTGACTTTAATAACGACATAATCTGACTGCCTTTTCAAAACTATATCTGGGTCAGCTTCCAGTCCACCCGATGCATCTGAAACCAGTATTTTATATGAAACGACCGCCTATTTGGGTCTACAACCCAGTAACTGGGTAACGTTAACTGGGTACTGAGGCATGGATGGTAAAGTGAGGTCTCGGTATGCAAAGATGGAAAAAACCCATCCACAGACAAACCGCGGCAAGCGTGGCTTAACCTCATTGATAGATCTTTAATATCTATCTTGTATCTAGATATGTATAGGAAGCTTGTAATTAGCAAATTGTGCTGTAAATAATGATGTTTATGATAATATTAGTTTGTAAGCTTTCTGTAATAATAAAATAAATAAATAAGACAAAAATACGAAAATTTAATTCTTTTTTTTTACTTATACGTTATAACCTAGTGCTTGACTGCAATCCCGCCTGATAGTAAGCAGTGATGCAATCGTTGATTTAAAACTGCGCTAGTTTATTAAGAGCCTATTCACTCTAGCTTTGAAGACACTCAAATTGCAATCCGACGGAAACACCACCGCTGGCAAATTGTTTCAGTTTCTCGATATACGCTGTATAAAAGAGGAAGCGAAGCGCTTCGTCCGGATCGTAGTAGTGTTGACAACGTAAAGGTGGAAACTCGCCGTGCGGCGGGTCGTGCGCTGGTGGAACGGAGATGGGGGATTAAATCATGCAATACCCTCGCAAACTCACCAAAATGCATCTTATAGACGAATAAATTACTTAAATTATTAATTTACTTATCCATACTAATATTATAAATGCGAAAGTAACTCTGTCTGTCTGTCTGTCTGTCTGTCTGTCTGTCTGTCTGTCTGTCTGTCTGTTACGCTTTCCCGCTTAAACCTCTCAACCGATTTTTATGAAATTTGGCACAGACAATCTTTAGACCCTGAGAAAGAACATAGGCTACCTTTTATCCCGGAAAAATTTGATGTTCCCGAGGGAAATCTAAAAAGCGCGATATAACCGAACTCTACGCGGGCGAAGCCGCGGGCGGAAAGCTAGTTACTTATATAATTATATTTATAATTACCTTCAATAGCTCTCTGAAGTACGGACTGCATGCTGACAGTACAACTCTGTGAGCTTTCAAGCTCTTGCCATCGCAGGCGAGAGTGACGTCGACAAAATCCTCGTCATCGCGAAGATTCTCGAACGCGCTGGTGATACTGCTTTGATAGTTGTTCCAGCGCAGGCAGAAATGCTGTGTGTCCACCATTTTGAAGGCTATGGAGTCATGTGTGATGTGGTCTGTAAATTGAAAAGTCGTTCAATATTCATACTATTACTTACTAATCCATACTAATATTATAAATGCGAAAGTAACTCTGTCTGTCTGTCTGTCTGTCTGTTACGCTTTCCCGCTTAAATCTCTCAACCGATTTTGATGAAATTTGACACACACAATCTTTGGACCCTGAGAAAGAACATAGGCTACCTTTTATCCCGGAAAAATATGATGTTCCCGAGGGAAATCTAAAAAGCGCGATATAACCGAACTCCACGCCGGCGAAGCCGCGGGCGGATGCTAGTATTATAAATGTGAAAGTATCTCTGGCTGTTTGTCTGTCTGTCCGACTTTCACGCCAAAACTACTGAACCGATTGTAATGAAATTTGGTACACAGATAGTCTAGAGCCTGAGAAAGGACATAGACTATAAATCATCCCACTATGACCAATAGGAGCAGAGCAGGAACAAACAATGTTGCGAAAACGGGGGCAAACGCGGACGTACATATTGCTCCCATTATTTAACAGGCGGTTATTTTATATCAACTGAGCTCTTTCGGTTCGAAGCTTACGCGGGTGAAACCGCGGCACAGCTAGTAAAAAATAAAAACAAAGGTCATTTTTTAGTTTTGACTCCGATGGGATCTTGGTATTATGCTGAATGATGGCCGTTTTGTTAGCGGACCCCAGACTCCAAAGCTGAAAAAAGGCTTCGGATGCGACTGGGATTAACGCTGTGATGATGATGATGATGGCCGTTTTGTATTGATAAGACGAAAAGGTCGGTTGTGTATGTGAGTTTATATGTTAGTAAATGCACCCACGATACAGGAGTACTTCTTAGGGTGGGGTTTAAGAAAAAAAAGTTTCACCAGCTTATTTTTTGTGTGTGCTGTTCGTTGCCGAAAATCGTCATTTTCTTTCTATTTATTCATATGAAATCATTTTTTTTACATTATTTGGTGACTGCCTCCTGTTAAGCAAGTAAAGCTGTGTTAGGAGCCTCCTCTCTTCCACAGCAGTATACAATTTCTTTGAATACCTTAGATATAAGCAGCATGTGAGTGGGTGTGAGTGCAAGTGTGTGTGTGTGTGTGTGTGTGTTGACCAAATAGGATGGGGAACAGCACTATTTGAAAGGGAAAATGACACAAGACAGTCCTCAATAATATTTTATTTAGAATTAAAATATTATTTTGCCTGGTGGCATTGAATTTGCGGAAAAACATCCCAAGGCTAATCGAATTCAGACATTGTAATTCAGACATCCGTCATCATCATCATCTCAGCGTTTATCCCGGCTGCATCTGCGGCTTTCGCATTGGAACCCGGGCCCGCTTTCCTGCACATTTTGTTCCATTTCGCGCGATCTTTAGCATCCTGTGGTTAGAGCTTGTTGACAGACATCCGTATTTGGACATAACAGTTTGGTACACAGCTTTCAAAAATCTCGATCTGGGGATGTTACTTACAAGCTAGGTAAGTAGATCACATGACTATTTTATAGATATAAATATGCGAAAAACTTATAAACAACAAAGTTAAGATTACAAAAAATAGGTCGCTTGTGATAAAAACTACATTCTCGCATACTAAGTGTCATTCTGAATGTTATTGTTTAATATCTGCCCTATATTTTTGAAATAATTGCAATTACCCTATTGTAAAGATAAATGGTGAGTTATGTGTTCCCGTTTTAAAGTAGTTGTTGTGTTTGAAAAATGGATTTAATTGAGTAGAGACCTAGAAACAATTAAGTAGTTTGACTTAAAAATCTTCCCCTATAATTAGTATTCGTACTGTAAGGCAGATCTTTATACAACTAATATCAATTACGCATTTTTTTTAAATTCATATGTACTTAGGTACTTTCTGTTTTTATCACGGACGTTATTGATATCACAGGTGGTGAAGAATTACTCTAGCTATGCCCGGCAGTTTCATCTGTAGTTTTGATCCAGTGGGAATATGTGTTAAACCCAGGGTGCAAACTTCGTCTATACCAAATTTTATATTTGTGAAGTCGAGTGTGTCACAAAACCACTCATAAATTTTCGCATATTCGTGTGGCAAGTCTGACATCCCCTAGGTACCAGTCTTAAGGAAACATGGTGACCATATTTGCGACCCTGCAGGTAGACAGAAATTGGAACTATATTAAGAGACCTCAGTGGGAATGATCAGTGCTAGTTTTGTTCATCAGAGTCGTGTTATTTAAAAACTGTAGTCAGTTACTGCAAAAAAATCGATCCAGTTTCCTGAAATCAACCAATAAGAGACTTCTGGAAATGAACACAATGTTATCAACAGATGGTTTTACGGTTTTGTGTAACATACTAAGTACGTAATTTCTATAAGGTCTTCAACATTCAAAGAGTTATTCGATTTAAGAAAAAAGAATGAACATTGTTTGAAGAAACAGAAAAGATTTTCTTGTATTGTCTGACCCCCGTTTGAATTTCAAACAAAATTTCGTTGTTTTAATTTTTATTATTATTTTGGCTTCATGGCTTTGTAGAAAGTTTTCAACTTCCAGTTCTTGTTAATACAAAACAATAATTAAGAAATACCATTTTGTGGCTTCATATTGTGTCGTGTTTCCTGAAATCAGGCAAGGGAGCTTTACTAACACAGCTCTCTAAGTACACTCTACTTTTGTTAAACTTTCGCTTTTTGAGTTGAAACGTACATAATGTCATTCGTAAGTCACGGGTTGAAAGTTACCTATTCAAAATATTTGAACGATCGCATCACTGCTTACCACCAAGCAGGATTGCGGTCAAACGCTAGCTTATAATTTATGAAAAGAAAAGGTTTTGGCATAAAGTATTTCAAGAACTCGTCATGTTTAGGCACATCACTTTATATGAAAAAGGAGAGAGATTATATCCTTTTCTCTCTTTTATGTAATCATGTTTCATATCTCCAACGTCCTTTTTTTTTTTAAATCCATCCTCTTAGCACGAGCAAATCATGCAAGCCATCAATGGATATAATAACAAAAAATCACGTCCTACCCCAAACTTTTCATCAATATCGAAATGGTTACATAAACGATAACACACAGATAGCATCGCGCTCAGTACCCGCTATCTAGTATCTTTATATTGATATATAGGTACATTTTTTATCAGCTGACAACGGCTTAGAAAAACTATGATTATTAGATATTGGATGCATTATCTCCACGGACGGGTGCACGGGGCGTGTGCATGTTCATAATGTTTATATTTGGATAAATCCATGATTTTTTAAATGGATTAGTGGGTATTATGGTACAGTTTACTTCATACCGAGACCCCTCCATATTTCAGGCCCGATTTTCATTGTGACATGTCATTGTTACGAGAAGATAGTCAGAAGTTAGAAAGTCTGACAATAAGTATTATACGGGTACCACGTTATTCAGTAACTCGGTTATGGAGGGCAGTCGTTTTTGTAATGCTGGTATCTAGCTGCATCCGGTTGGATTGGAAGCTAACCTTCCAGACAAAGTCATGCCGCCAAGCGATTCATCGTGTTCCGGCATGATGTCTGGTGAAGCCGTACGGAGGACGGGTCTGAGCAGTTGTGTTGCGATGTACGTGCCGGGTACGATGCGCGAAATGTTGTTGTGTCGGAGTTTGGTTGTGGAGGGCCTCCAGATCAATATCCCTCTGGCGCAGCATCGTTGGTCGTGTTGTTGGGTTTAACATTGCATCACCGCGCTCAACTGCCGTCTTCCTTCCTATTTACTCAGTTCTTTTGAGTGAGTAGGCTTAATAAACTGGCGCGCTTTACCATCAACGATTGCATCACTGCTTACCATCAGGCGGGATTGCAGTCAAGCGCTAGTTTGTAATTTATATAAAAACAAAAACAAGCTTTGTAGATCATGGCGGCACTTTAAGGTGACCATTTCTATTTCTTTCAATTTATTGAGTTTCAGTGATGGTTTCTGTTGACCCTAGGAAAGCCCAAGGCAATAGTAAAATATATGTTGCAGTAATTTTTCGATGTTTTTTGATTTTGATTTCAAAATGTATCCAAATTACACCTTGATACTCATCAAATTCTCCAATTTTTGCTATTATTTCCCCATTTCGTTGTCAACTTCACCTCAACAGGCCAAGCCTTACCTTCCAGCGCCCCTAGTTCTCGCTAGCACATATCTTACATTCATGCCAACCAGTTTATCAGATAGCTACATAACTCTACAAGCACTGTTATCGCCCTACACTTAAGAGCTATTTCAGCTTTCGCAGCAAGCAAAATTAACTTGGTGTGTCATGTAAGTTTGAAAACAAAACTTAGACAATAAGAATGACAGTCGTTTTCATATTAGCTGACAATGATAGGTAATCGTGTTACCTGTTGGCATGCATTTTAACTGAAAACAAGCTGGTCGCCTGCTAAAGACTAGGTTATGTAGTGTTCAAAATTACTAAAGTAGGTAAGTAACTGAATCTGATAAATTCCACTTATGGTCAATTGTCTAAAAACAATCAAAAATAGTCATAAACCATCATTCTGATTTTAGTAATATTTTAGTATTTTTTCTTAGTCTTCCATTGAGTGTCTTCTTCTTCAGCCTATAGAGGTCCACTGCTGGACAAAGGCCTCCTCCAAGACTTTCTGCATTGACTGGTCTTGTGCTGTCGGCATCCATTGGCTTCCGGCGACCTTCATCAGTTCATCGGTTTAACTTGTGGGGACCTCCCTACGCTGCGTCTTCCGGTACATGGCCGCAACTCCAGAGACTTACTGCCCCATCGACCATCGGTTCTACGAGCAATGTGCCCCGCCCACTGTCACTAAATTTTAGTGACTCGTGGAGCTATGTTGATGACTTTGGTTTTTCTGCGGATCTCCTCATTACTGATTCGATTGCGCTGGGAAACTCCGAGCATAGATATGATATGATAAGTGTGTAAAATTTTTAAATTGAAACGAAAAAGTGTTTTTTTAATGATTTATTACAATATTGTACTTTGTACTAATTGCTTTGATGACCAGCCATGACTGGTCAGATCCAGTTATTATACGTCTCTAGTGGTATCTCTGAAGTCTTATAGTTATTTTAAAAACTAGCCCCAATGATAGCCATATACAAGTTTCGTTGTTTTTTTATAAGACACATGTAAGAACATTTAAAACACACACACACACACACACACACACACACACACACACACACACACACACACAGTCCAGTCGGTCCCAATTGTAACAGGAAGATAGATTATTCAAAAAATCGGAAAATGCACACATGACACATGCAATCATACGACGTTATATCCGTAACCTAATTTATAAAGAAATATTACAGATAAAGTAAAAATAGAAATGATACAAATAATAATAGGGAACTGTGTATACGTTTTTGTAACCCTGTCGAATGCGATCCACCAGGGAGCAGCCATATTGAAAATTCATCAATATTAATTGCATTATTTCCAATGCTGTGCTGATACATTACTCCAACAAGTGAAGAAGGAATCGATTAACAATAGGTATCCTTCAAAATGTTGAGATTGTGACTTATAGTCATTCTATCTACCTAGCTTAACATGCTTTCCGAAGCACGGATGCGTCGTAATGTGTGGCATGGTTACCATTTTTGAAGGTTTTTCTTTAACAACGTGTAAAGTGCACACACGTTTTTTTTTGTAATCTAAGTTCCATTTTCAAATCTGTCTACTTTTATAAAAAATATATGTGTATCTAGTTTCTTTTTAACTTAATACATAATGTACGAAGTGTGAAATAGAACGGTTAAACAAAAAAGTATTTTGAATGTGCCACAAAGATAAATGGAGATTTTTTGAATTGAACAAAATGGTTCTATTGAAGAACAGTCGTTTTAGTTTTAGGGTGCAAGTGTCGAGGTACAGCGAGGAACTATAACTGCCGATCTGTCCCCAGAAAATATGTATCTCACCGTGAAAAACTTAGAGGAAGTGATCCTGAAGTCAATGCCTAGCATCAAAGGAAATGGTAGCTTAATTCAAGCTCACTACAATGTGGTTTTAACAATAAAATTTTCATAGAATGGACTTTCTGGTATTGAAAAGCAATTCAGGCCAAATCTTTAAGGATTTAAAAAGCGTTCTATACTTCAGTTACCCAGTTGAGTTGTTTAAACTTATCGAATATACAATGACAAATAAACAAAGGGAAATATCAGAAATATACTGGAAATATATATTCATCATATTTAGGTATTATTTTAACACCAACGATGAATGTAATATTTATTAAGACATTTACTTTTATTTCCTACTTGGTTCCTAATTAGTTTAACATAATTTTTGCAATAAAATGGTTCGGTTTAGATAGTGATCTCTGATCAGAAGATAAGGAATACTCATTGATGTTATTGTCCAACACCCAACTTTTTATAAAGGAAATATGTTGGTTTTTCTTTGGCTTGTTAATAATATAATAAAGTGATATCTGAACTCTGAGTCTAGATGACATAATTTAGCATAGTGAAATGTTGACAAAAAAGTTCCATCTCAACTGTCATTTTGATTTAAGCTGAAGATCACATAATCGCCATGTCTCATGACTTCAAAAGTATATAACTTAGACCACACCGTAAGGTCCGTGTCACATGGAGGCCTTTTGCTATGTGGTGGTAATGTCACACCATTGGGTACTTTGTGTCCATTCTGTACACTAGTGTCAATTGGACACTTAGGGACCATTATATAACGTATAATTTATATAATGGATTAAATGTGCTATGATGTATTAGAAACGGTCCGATGCTTGAATATCGGTTAAAAATTATTGCGAACGAATTTGATTAGCGCTTCAAAGGTAGCAAATATGATTTCGTCTTTGATTTTGCATTCCTTCAATGTCTTTTTATAATGAAATACCTTTGGCTTTGATAAAATAACTATATTAAAATTATTTAATAGAAAAAGTAAAAACAAAATAAAATTCTGCTTTTACTTTTTGTATTAAATCACTTTCAATTCAAGAATTCAATACGTAAAATATACATATAAATTATTTTTAATTATCTTATCAACTTTTAAGACTGTTCGTCTCAAATAAGGATTAAAATACCTTATAGGCGGAAATAATCAATCAGTTAATAACAAAATTAGAAAAAAAATGTGTGCCGCGTCGCAACGGCAACAACGATAGTCCAGCTGTTATCAATGTATTTTTTTTTAGCAAATTTGGCGTTTTATCGCAGACCTAGGCTACTGATATCTTATCACTATATTTAGGCTTCAACTGTTAGGTACTAACGTTGTAAAATAATAACATGTTCAATTTACAGCAGCTTTTTATAATATTTAGTTAGTTTTGAAGAATAATATCCACTTATCGGCTCGATGAACCCAGAATAAATACGTCATTAAAACTGCAACTATTGACAAAGTTATAAAAAATGTTTGACGCATTATTGTAGACTGAACTTTATTGCGCAGAAAGTAAAGTAATTTTTGTTTATGTTCTTGGCGAAAATGTTGCTAATGTTGATTGGATGGACGATGCACATACGCTAATTAAACTCACTGCATTTACTTCAATTAAATCATTTACAGGCACATTTGGATTACCTATCAAAGAAGCCAGCTCAAAATATGAAGCTATTTGCTTATTGCAAAGAGTATTAGATTTCCTATGGAAAAAAGGGCAAAAAATCCATGAACACTAAAAAAAATTAGAACATTATAAGAGATTTGAATATATTTTCTTCTTCTTCTCTTAATGGATAGTGACAGTGTCCATTACGTACATTTTTCTAACGAAAAAAAGGTTTTGATAAATACCGATTATAAAAGTCAACTTAGGTTAAAACTAACTTATATTATTGATTCCAAGTTTAATTAGGGCATTAACTATTTTTTTTTATAAGTTATAAACTAGCGCTTGACCGCAATCCCGCCTGATGGTAAGCAGTGATGCGATCATTGATGGTAAAGCGAGCTAGTTTTAATATTCGTGGAGAAAGGGATCGTGAGAAAACCTAGACTTATAGATAATATAAGTTTGTAATCGCCAACGAGTGTTGAGCACTGTGGTGATTAATGCTTGTGGCGTCGGTGTATGAGTTGTTTTGTAGCCTGTGTCTTTCTTAGTCTGTGTCCTTCGTAGTCTGTGTCCTCCGTGGTATGTGTTCTTCATAGTATGTGTCCTTCTTAGTTCTCTGTATGAGTAGAGATTGCTTAAAGCGGTATTTCAATATTACTAATGATCGACATTAGATGACATTATCAATATCAGTTCCTTCCTCAATGACATTTTAAATATTATCACATTGTTTTAGTTTTGTTAATTATGAGTTTATTTGAATTAAGATAAATTATTTATTATTGGTTGATTTTATAGTAAGTCGGAGAAATAGGTAATTGTTTTTTTTTCTTGTGTAAGTGTGTTTTGGGGTATAACCTGGATAGGGCTGGCGGAGGAGTATGGGGAACGTGAAAAAAGAGGCATATTCTTAGTAGAAGATGAAGCCAGGCTGTAGGTAATGAATTAAATGAAATTTGTATGTTCTACAACACATATCAAAAGAATACTTTTCCTCTCAAGGTCTGCCAATACGGTTGCGAATCTAACTGCCGCTTGTATCAATAAATGCCGATATTAAGAACCATCTGTGCAATTTGAACGCAACCATCGAAATATTTCTCAGTTTTAGAAATTAATAACTTGTTTTTGATACCATTCAGCAGCGCATACACCTAGCTCCCCACTTTATATAATATATTTACTTAATATAATTCCATAAATTTATATTTAAATCGAATACTAAGTTATATTTTGTATTTAAGTTTATTTTATAAGCCAGTAATAACCAAAGGCAAAGGCTTCAAGTTCTCTATCCCAGAGCTACCAAGGCCCAATCTTTATTAACGAACTAGCGGCGACCCGCGACCTTGTTCACGTGGAGTTAGTTATTTGACTATCAGTGTCTGTGTAACATGGCAGAAGCCCAGATCATGTTACACAGCCACTTAATTGCGGAGATCAGTTAGGTAGTTATTCAATTGTATCCGGTTAGGTTACTGTTTATTAAAAAAAAAAAATGAAAACTAATGCTTGACTGCAATCCCGCCTGATGGTATGCAGTGATGCAATCGTTGATGGTAAAGCGCACTAGTTTATTAAGCCTATTTACTTAAAAAACTTAGGAATAGGAACGATGACGGCAGTTGAGCGAGGTGATGCAATGTTAAACCCAAGACCAACACGTCCAAACAATGCTGCGCTAGAGGATCTGGAGACTCTCCACGACCAAACTCCCGACACAACAACATTTGGCGCATCGTACCCGCCACACATCGTAACACAACTGCTCAGACCCGTCCTCCGTACGGCTTCACTAGACATCATGCCGGAACACGACGAATCGCTTGGCGGCCAGACTTTGTCTGGTGGGTGGTAACTTCTGCCGGCAGCCGATGTTATGGCCTACCACCGAGAAAAACTCACATAAACAAACAGCCAGACCCGGAACAACTAGGGCCTACCTGCAGGCCGTACAAATATTTGTTCCGTGCGGGAATCGAACCCGCGACACGAAACGCAGTAGTCGATCTATATCGCTAAATACAGCTAGCAAATGATAAAAAAGAAATTATTAAAAAGTTCACCTTATTTCTCAAAAACACGATAAGTAATATGCGTTATAGGTGGACGCATCACAAATATAAAACATACGATTCACCGGTTATCTCGAGTGCAAAAAGTCTAAATTTTTAGCCTATCTAGCTTAGTGGCAGGCTATCAGAATGACCTGTATTTATCTCAAATCGCTTTTATGAACAATATCGGAATTAATAGCTACTTTATTAACATTTGAAATTATGTTTTAAAATACGTAATCAAGGTTATGTATCTTATTTTGTTTGCATTTGGGGGTATTTAGAGGTTCTTTATGTACCTAATATTATCTTCCGTGACTTCAAGATGATTGGATCGTGCCAAAGATGATAATATATGACTAGAACTCACAACTTGTAAATACAAAAGTTTCTCTGCGCGATCGAATCAGAAATGAGGAGATTCGCAGAAGAACAACGTCACCGACATAGCTCTTCGAGTCGCTAAAATTAAGTGGCAGTGGGCGGGGCACATTGCTCGTAGAACCGATGGCCGATGGCCGATGGGTTCTGGAGTGGCGGCCACGTAATGGAAGAGGTAGCGTAGGGAGGCCCTCAACAAGGTGGACCGATGAAAGTCGCAGGAAGCCGATGGATGCGGGCAGCACAAAACCGGTCATCGTTGAAAGCCTTTGTCCAGCAGTGGACTTCTATAGGCTGAAGAAAAAGAAATACTGAAATGACGGCTGACCGCTTTCATTGATAGGTCACAATGCCCCGCTTTATGAGAGGGCGTGTGCTATTATCTACCACGCGGGCTCTATGTGCGTTGGTAGATGTCAGATGTTTTTGAATTTTAGGTTCTAAACCATGCCAGTTTCCTCATAACGTGTTCCTTCAGTTTTTAGAGCAGTGGTGATGAAATTATTAACAGAAAATGAAGTATGGCTGGCTGGGTTTGAACCCACCTACAACTTGTAAGTCGCTGCCATTACCACTGGGTCAATACTGACGACTGATAGAAGAGATTTTAATTAACATTATTTTTTACTTAACATTTAACTTAATATTTATTATTTTTATCTGATGTGTGTATGTGTCGGGTGTATTGTGTGTGTTTTAAGTTTGTGCTAAATAAATAATTTTCCTATTTTTTTAAATAATTATAAACTAGTGCTTGATTGCAATCCAGCCTGATGGTAAGCAGTAATGCAATCGTTGATGGTAAAGCGCACTAGTTTATTAAGCCTATTCACTTAAAAACTTAAGAATAGGAAGGATGACGGCAGTTGAGCGAGGTGATGCAATGTTAAACCCAAGACCAACACGACCAAACGATGCTGCGCTAGAGGGAGATTGATCTGGAGACTCTCCACGACCAAACTCCCGACACAACAACATTTGGCGCATCGTACCCGCTACACATCGCATCACAACTGCTTAGACCCGTCCTCCATACGGCTTCACCAGACATCATGCCGGAACACGACGAATCGCTTGGCAGCAAGATTTTGTCTGGTGGGTGGTACCTTCTGCTGGCAGCCGATGTTATGGCCTACCAACGCTTTTCTAACAGTGTGGAAGAGAAAGTGAAAAGCCTAGGACCGAAGTGAAAGACCACCATACATAAAGCCCTTTCAAAAACACGACATGGAGTTATGAAGTACGCGTCCAAGAAAAAGACGCCTCTGGAAGAAAAAAGTGAACTTATTGGTGGTATTCTTCAGAAAAGTCACGGTGTTCAATGCATGCAGAAGGTGTGCGAATCCAACCAGATATGTCTATTTTTATTATCATAAACTGGGGCTTGACCGCAATCCCGCCTGATGGTAAGCAGTGATGCAATCGTTGATGGTAAAGCGCGTTAGAAGTTAAAGAAGTAAAAGTCGTATGTATGTATAGTATAGTATTCTGTTGTTTATTTTAATTTGTATGCCTTGCAAGGCAAAACATAGTGATACATACAATTTTTTTTATACCATGTACCATATTACCTATGTTTCACAAATAAAATACTTTGACTTTGACTTTGACTTATGATTTAAATTCCGTCAGCACTAACCTTAAATATAATGAAGGTCCTCTTAGATAGTTTGTGTAAACCTGAAACAAATAAACAAACAAGTTAGTAAAATTATAGAGTAGGTAATTAAAGGACTCGTTAATAATTGTAAAACTTGTCGTCTATTGAAAGCTCCAATGTTTAAGTAGAACTAAGTCAGATGACTGCGTTCGCTGCTGATCCCGTAAGACAGCATCACGAATCCACGTCTCATATTAACCTACATTTCCTGTACCCATGTTTTGAGGATAAAACGCGAAGCTCGAATATATCGCACAAACTAAAACAGCCTTCATTCATAACCCACACTCCGGCACATCCACCACACACCCACACATTGAACACGCACGTGTGATTGGAGCACTTTCACTCTCGCTACAAACCTACATAGTTTGAATACCGAGTGACGCCGCCCGATTGGACGTTTCAACTTTGACCTTCCACGCTATTGGTTGAAAATTCTCATATGTAAGGATTATATACGGAAGTAATGTGGAGTTATGTACGGTTGTACCCGTAAAACCTTATTGTTTAGGTATTTTAAGGCTCGCTGTTTGTTTTAATGACATGACTTATCCGTTGCGGGATTTGGGTCGGATTAGAAAGGGTTAATTGCTTCGTCTTCTTGGGAAATTATGGAGATATAATATAATTTAGGAAAGACACTAAAGGTTCAAACTATATCTTTTGATATTAAAAACAGCCGTATATGTTGGTCTTTATTATTAAACAACGCTTCCAGAAGTTGATTCGAGGATCCAATCCGTAGCTAAACCTCTCCATGCTTCGGAAAGCAATGTTCTCAGCTGGCATCCATATGTATATCTTTGACAGTCGTTTTGGGCAGTCAAAAACCTGAAAATCTGACAACTAATCTTACCAAACGGTATCGTGTTACCCAGTAACTGTGTTTTAAAACTCAGATAGGCTGTCGCTCCATGTAATACACCTGTATTTAGCTGTTTCAGCTTGGACTGAGAACCGACCTCACAAAATTAGGAAAAGGTTTAGTAGATCGATTTAGTAACATCGACTTCAAAGAATTCAATCGATGTTAATTCGCAAGAATTATATTGTTGTAAAGAAATGAGAGACTTCTTGGAAATGTAATTGAATCATCAGACTTACAATTATCTGTACATTGTAGGGGATACTTAGGAACGATAGTAAGGCTAATAATGGACCTTATTCGAATCGCGAATATAAATACGAGTACTGACTGAAAACGATTGACGAGTTTTTGTAAACTTTTTGATTGCTATATAGGAGTGGTACCACGAACAGAGAGTATTTAATTACACATAGTTTTTGTTCATCTTTTACAATCAAAATAAAACCTAAAGTCACTTCATCATCGTAGAGAATCATCGCTTTTTGAACGTCAATATTAGTCCCCCAAAGCGCCAGCCCTTTATCACTTCCTAGTGTTTTTGCCGGGGAGAAGAAATACCGGAACAAATTCCCCAGCATCACAGCTATGCTTTCCTTTGCTCACCAATATTTCCTTTTGTTTAAAAACTGTCGATAAATATTTGGTTTCTTAAGAAAGCGGTAAAACTTTTTACAGTAACGTCTGTACGAATTCTAAGCATCTTTGACACCTTACTGTAAAATTATCAATCAAAATAACATATTTGCATGACGTGACAGAACTTACTACCTCAACTGCTTGGAAAAGATTTTTCAAACTCGTTATATAACGAAGCAAACACGCCGAAATAAACACGTTTCCTATATAGAGAAACCACCCGCTGTGAGAGCGGCAATGCTTATTCACTCTATGAAGATTTCTACTATTACGGTATTTGTAATTCAGCTTACTGGAAGACTGACAGTAAGTTTGGTAATAGAGTTGAGTTGGCACTTTTTTTTTTGCTTGGGATGGGAAATCATCGAATGACCTCACCCACTCTGGGCGGAGCGGAAGGGCGTATTAGAGATTTGCTGACTAAAACCCACCCGTGTTTCTTCACATGCCTATGCGCCAGGGCCACGGTTTCTAATTGATATGGAATCATCACAACAATCTGACCAAGCTTCCTTATCATGTCTGTTTTCAAGAATCCTACGTAGATTTTCACATTCCAGACTTCAGTATATTCGTTCCAAAACACGAGTTTTTTACTCCGTTCTTATAAAAACCACATTAAACAGCACAAACTCGGTCATTATCTATTTGAACAAAGATGTATTCATTTAACTTATGTTTTTTCTTGCTCCTTAGTTCGGGGTCAGCTGATAAACATTAGGAGTTGAATTAACTATTTGCTGCATACTGGTTTGCTTGTTTTATTTTATATTATGTCATTATTCATGACCTTAGATAGTGCTGCGAGGTAGGCAGAGAATGGCGACTCAATCAATGTATTTTTTTGCATGTACACATATCCTAGCAATTAATCGATTACCATGTAGACAGTCCCCCATTGGGGGACTATTGACCCCCTACCGACATCCGGTGCTAATGTTTTGCTTCCGACTAAACCATGTGCCTTCAGTTGACATTGTATAAAGTCTTCATACTCCATTCCATGCTTATCATGATCAGCCTTTTCAATTATTTACAGCCTCCTGAAACATAGAGGCTACACGGCCTCTTTGTGGGTTGTGATGCCTTCGAGTTTTTAGTTTTTAGCTCTACATTTTCCCGCCGGTTTCCTTACAAAGTTCTTGTTCACCGTTTTTAGAGCAGTGATGATGCTATTTTTTAGATAAAGTGCGTATTTCGGTTTGAAAGTAAAACCTATAACTTAAAAATTGCAGCTGTTATCACTGGGCCACTACTGCTCTCTGAGGGCAGGATATCCCCATTGGATAAAACTCCCTGGATTGCGTTGAGCTTTACAACTTCAATAGGCTCGCACTCCGATGTAAGTACGAGTCTATAGAGATTAAGAATGGAAGTGACTGGTGCTTGCCTAAATCCTTAATATAAAAAAGTAATGAAACATGACTTATGAAGTTTCCTTTCGTGGAGGTAGTATTTATTGTATTTGAACCCTATATTGCCTAATTATATACATTTATAGATCCGTGAGGTACCAGGTTTAGAATAACACCATCCTCCGTATATCCTCCTGCGGGTGTCGTAAGAGGCGACTAAAGGAACTCTTACCTGGGAAGCAGGCAGCAGCGCTTCTCCTGTGGAATATTAAACTACTGCAATCCCCAACCTACCTGCCAAACGAGCGAATATGGCAAACGCTCCCAAAGCAATGAAAGCTTTGGGGTAGGCCTTTGTTAAGTAGTGGACCTCTACAGGCTCCATGTTTCCCAGTATACTGTGATATGGAGACAAATTTTGTATATATTAAAATAATGACAACTGAAATACACAAAAGCTTAGTGGCGTGATGGGCGGAAAACTTACAATGTTTCTGCTACTGCGATCAATGTGCTAAATTAAGAAAATGTAGAAGCTTAGCTATACTGATTATTCTATGGGGGTAATATTTGTAAGTAATCTGTAGGTCTACTGAACACATTTTGAAAATTCTTTTACCAATAAAATGTCTAATTATGTGTTAGTGTCAAGGCTATATATTAACCCGAAAAGTCAAAAGTCTTTTTAATAAAATCAGATTTTATCACAAGTAAAAATGTTTACTGTCCGTCGAAGTTGGTATGGGACTCCTAGTGCAGTAACTTATGAACGTTGCCTCTGCTCGTACAGAGGCGTCCCTTCTGAGAGAGACAATGAGATTCGCAGGCCTAGGTGTGGGTTCACAGAAGTCATATGTTTTTGAATACATAAAAGTATAGTCTTTGCTAAAATACGAAAGCATTAAATGTGTTTATTAAATTATTAGTCATATACAACGTAATTTTTTTCTTTCGTTGCAGTGTGGTTACTGTGTGCAAAACTCAGTTGACGTTAGATCATAGTACTCGGCGTACAGTGAGACAGGACATCCACGCGCCGCGCCGCCGCAGGCGCGGCCGGGCGAGCGGTGCGATGACCATATTTTTGTTGGGACAACCAGACACATAACTTTGTGGTTTTTCATAATATCTTTCAGAAATTTTATATATAGATTCTTTACTTAAAAAAAATGGACAATGTTTCGGGTTCCGCATATACAAAAATAATGTTGTATAATATGTTACATTAGAGTGGTACATCCCTATGTATTGTATATGCCATCATAGTCCCGATCGTATTGACCTCAGGGTCAAAAAACTCTTAGAAAACATCATAAGGAAGAGTGAACTCTTTATCTCAGGTTTATATAATAATAGTACTATTATATTAATATTATAACATTTATTATTTCCAAGATAAACTACAAAGAATGTAAGACTTTGTGTCATTGACCAGGTGAACAGTGTAATTAGAATTTTAACCAAAATTGCGAAATGAATATGGACATATACAATATATAAAGAAAACCCTGTCCGACCCATAAGGATAATAAAGGTTGGTAAACACATGGCCAAATATGATATAAAATTTTACGTAATCATCATAGTAACAGTACTAATGAATTTTCAAATATTCTTTTTTTCCCGCAAATTAATTCCAATTTCCCCGAAATATGGTTATTTTTAAAGAAGTGACAACACCATTTTGACGGTATTATTATAAGCGATGCGACCACGTACCGCGTACCCTACCCCCTATCGCCCGCGGAAGGATTAACTACCGCACATATATTAAGTTACCTCTTTTTGGGAAATAATATTTATTTTTTTAGGGGGATTTTTTTTTTAAGTAAGGTATCGATAACTGATTCTACTAATGGATACATAGCCTAGCCCGGCTATGTATCCATTAGTAGAATCAGTTATCGATACCTAACAATACCTTCACGAATCGGACAGGGTTTTCTTTACATATTGTATAAAGTAGGAAAAGGCTCAGGAAACGAAGAAAGAGGGTTTTAAATGAACAGACAGCTGTGCTGCTGGGGAGTTTCTTCCGCCACTTCTTCTTCCCGGCGAAAGCACTAGGAAGTGGTGAAAGGGGGCGTTTTGGGGGACTGTCTTATGTAATATTGACGTTCAAAAAGTGCTGATTCTCATCCTAATTTAAATAAATGATGTTTGATTTTGATTTGATGGCTTCCGAGATGACGACTACTGGAGAAGTGTTGAAGAAAAAGACATGTTGTATCGATAACATATACATGGAGATAAGAGGAGGAGAATGACGACTGTGAATTCTGTTTTTTTGTGGTTAAAAAAAAACGTTGCCCCACTAGGAATTTCTCCTGTACCGTGGGTGCGTTTACAGTCATATAAATTCACATGTATGTATTTGACCCGGTTATGGCACCAGAAAAACATTGTTTTAATTTCTTCATTTTTGAGTACGAGACTTTTTAGTGAATTATATTTTTTTTTTCTGTGCGTTCTGTCTTTTTCTTTTTTTTTTCTTTCTTTCTTTCTTACACAAACAGCCAGACCCGGAACAACTAATTGTAGGCAATACAAATATTTGTTCCGTGCGGAAACGAATCCGCGACATGCAGCGCGTGTATCGACAATTGTTACGAGTGAGTATGTTGTTTGTTAGTCTGTAAATAGGATATTGGAATCATACTCACAAGTGTTAACCTGTTATAAACGTGAAAGTCCATATGTATGTATGTATGTCTATACTCTTTCACGCAAGAACTACTGAACTGATTTGTATGAAATTTGACAAACAAAGGGTTTGTAATCAAGATTATATGATGTTTCATTGTATGTCCCCGCGCGATCGAAATTTATGCGGGTAAAATCGTGGGGTATGCCCTGGTATGTAGGGTAGCCCGTTAAAAATAAGTAAGCATGATGGAGTCCACATTTCTTATTTAAGGAAATGATGAAATAAACGTCTGTACGCTGGTTTAGCCATGTCATTTCTCATAGGCAAAGTTCTTTTATATGTATTGGCATAATCATGGCCTGATCACTATCCTTATAGCTGATAACGAGATTTGCACCGTTTAATCTTTATTTTCTATTTTTGACAATGCAGATTATATTAGGTAATTACCCGCAGAAGTCACGTGGGATCAAATGCTGCCATTGATATGTATTGCAATTCTGTTACCATTTTACCATAAAACTTAGGTGAAGCGAGTCTACTGAAATTCTAGCTAATGTTGGGGATTGACAATGACAGCTTGTCGTGACGGGGTCCACGAAGACCGCTGCCTCCTGGGTCAGGGTTGCGGGTTCTCAGAGACGATGCACGGGGTAGTTTAACACCCCACTACCCCGTGCAGGAGACGAGGCCCGGACAGACCGGGCCAGCACGAGAGTGTGGGGCGTGGAAGAATTTAGACTCCCGCGGCTCCACGCGCGCTCGTGATAGAAGAGACACCGGGGTGGTTTTAGTCAGTAAAAGTCTGACAGACCCCGTCGCCCACCCTAGGGCGGCGGACATCCTATGAGGATTTCCACCCCGAAAAAAAAAAGGCTTGCGGGTTGGTTAAAAAAGAAACCGTGGCCCTGGCCTACAGGCAAGTGAAGGAACACAGGTTGGTTTTAGTCAGTAAAAGTCTGACACGCCCTTCCGCTCCGCCCAGAGCGGGAGAGGTCATTTGATGATTTCCCATCTAAGAAAAAAAAAAAAAAAGAAATAACACACTGACAGCTCACTCTTACAATGTTTTACAGAATCCATCGTTATGTGTTTTCTCGGTGGTAGGCCATAACATCGGCTGCCGGCAGAAGTGTCCACCCACCAGACAAAGTCTTGCCGCCAAGCGATTCGTCGTGTTCCGGCATGATGTTTGGTGAAGCCGTACGGAGGACGGGTCTGAGCAGTTGTGTTGCGATGTGTGGCGGGTACGATGCGCCAAATGTTGTTGTGTCGGGAGTTTGGTCGTGGAGAGTCTCCAGATCAATCTCCCTCTAGCGCAGCTTCATTTGGTCGTGTTGGTTTTGGGTTTTACATTGCATCACCTCGCTCAACTGCCGTCATCTTTCCTATTCCTTAGTTTTTTAAGTGAATAGGCTTAATAAACTAGTGCGCTTTACCATCAACGATTGCATCACTGCTTAACATCAGGCGGGATTGCAGTCAAGCCCTAGTTTATGATTACTTAAAAAAAAAAGAATCCTTCGCAATGTCCTGTAGCGGGAAATTATTTATATAATTATAATTATAGTAAAAACTTGTACTTGACTTAGTATTCTAACATTGTACGGAATGTTAGTAAAAATATCAAACAAGATTACAAGTGCATATTTGCCTGTGCTATCTTATCTTGAAGTCTAGCTATAGTGGACAATTCAAAACAATTTCGATGCAATAAAAAACCTAGATTTTTCATTGAAACATACATAACGGATTCAGGGCACTGAACGCTGTTGAGCAACGCCAAATCTTACGGTTGTATTTTTTCTTTCCCTTCTTACCATACCATTATGAGCGCGTAGATCTTACAAAATTTCTAGGCTATATCTCTACATCCATGGCTACAGGTTCCAACCTATATAAAGAGTCGACAAGATCTGCAGAAGGGCTGGTAGTCAGAGAGTCGCCAGACGTACCTTCTAAAGCATCATTTTGATTCTTAGAGGCAGCTGTGATGACAAATTTTGTCGAAGGACACGGAACCGTTTTTATGTCAATGCCTTATAAAGTTTTTTTTATCATTGAGACACCTAACAGTAGCAATCTTCCTATCAAAATCAAAAATGGCGTCACCTGCTTAAAATATCGCCACGAAAAATTGTCTGTCGTATTATACAAATACTAATGCCGCGTATTAAAACATTAGGTTTTAGATAACAACTGCATTTAGTGATGGGACTGAGCTGTCGATAGTTTCTAAAAGATATCGATATTTTACGAAAAATACTTTAGAAGCATTGAGCGCCTTTTGGCAGGGGCAAAACTCATCCGTGTGCGTTGCTAATATGTTATTGTTAACAGTTTTAAATTTTCATTTCAGTTGGCAGTCCTCATCACTGCCTATGTAGTTTTCTTTTTTAATTTTTAGACTTTGCTGGTTTCATGAATACAGGGGTCCGCACTCGAAGTGTTACTAATTCAAAATGCTGTAATTCTGTTAAACATGAGCATATTTATTTAAAAACTTCAGTTTCAAAAAAAGACATATACAATAAATAAAAAATAAACGGAATAATTGTAGTCCGGCGGTGTTTCCGTCGGACTACAATTTGAGTGTCTTCAAGGCTAGAGTGAATAGGCTCTTAATAAACTAGTGCGCTTTACCATCGGCGATTGCGTCGCTGCTTACCATCGGGCAGGATTGCGGTCAAGCGCTAGTTTATAATATATATATATAAAAAAAAAAAAAAAGAAGCTATTGTTCGATATGGCCATCGGCGATTGCGTCGCTGCTTACCATCGGGCAGGATTGCGGTCAAGCGCTAGTTTATAATATATATATATAAAAAAAATAAAAAAGAAGCTATTGTTCGATATGGCCACCTTTAGCGCGGATAACAGCATCGAGTCTGACCGAGAAGGCTTCACACGCTGCACGAATGTGGTCTGCTGGTATTTTGTTCCATTCACGGCGAAGCGCAATCTTTAAGGCGTCGACCGTCTCATATTTTTTTGTTGACACTTTGGCTTCTAGAATTGACCATATGGAAAAATCCATTGGGTTTAAGTCCGGGGAATATGGTGGCCATTGTTGCGAAGAAATGAAGCTCGGAACATTTTCTTGGTAAAACATTTGGGTTTCACGAGCTTTGTGAGATGGTGCCGAGTCTTGTTGAAAGGTCCAATGATTTGTACCAAATTGCTTACGTGCCCAAGGTAACAAAGCATCGTTTAAAATCTTTTTACGGTAGATCTGCTGGTTTATCTTTACACCCTGGTCAATGAAAACGAGAGGTGAGCGTCCCATGGCAGTTACCGCCGCCCAAACCATCACAGATGCTGGTGCTTGCTTTCGCAAGGCAATTCGTTGGTCTAAATTGTCATTTGATTTACACTTTAACCATACGCGATCATTTTGCTTGCTCAGATATTGCTAAACGGTAAAAAATTTTTCATCGGAAAATACCAAATTTTCAAGCAAGCTCAAGCAATCAACGTGCAAGTTCTTTAAGTTCTTAGCTCTTTCTAGACAAACTGTCTTTTGTGCAAGTGTCAGATCTTGCACTTTTTGTAATTTGTAGGGCTTCAGTTGAAGTTTATTTTTTAATATGCGCCCTATGCTCCGGGCAGATACATTAAGACTTTTCGCCAATTTAACTGCGCTTTGTCGTGGATTTCGTTCAATTCTAGCCTTTACCTTTCGAACCATTGCTGATGATGTTGCTGTTGTTGGATGTCCACCGCCATGGGGTTTTTTGATGCTACCCGTATCATTGTAACGCGTGATGGTCCGATACACAAACATTTTGTTCAAATGTAAATGTCCTAGCTCTTTAACGATGGCTGCCTGCGATTTTCCAGCCAAATACAAAGCCATGACACTGTTTCGTTTGACTTCCATCTGCAAAACTTTTTTTAACAACGACAAAAAATACTAGGCTTTTGTTAGTTTATTAACAATACAATACACTGAGGAATGTGAAAAAATGGGCGCCATATTGTGAACAGTTTAGTTGCTATAGCAACGTAAAATTAGTAACACTTCGAGTGCCGAACCCTGTATATTAATGTTAAGTAGGTCTTTCATCTTAATACATTCCTAAAAGCTAAAAAGAATGAGCTACGAAAATTCTCGCAGAAACGTTTATAGTAACTACAAGACAATAAGAAACCTAGGCTTAGTTATTATAGACAGGATTGCGAACATGCACTAGTTTATAATTATTTAAAAAAAAATACGTTACAGTTCAAAGTTTATTTTTAACGATGCTCATATTACTCTCGATCCCGTATGAATGTCGGGATAAAAAGTATCCCACCTGTCAGTCAGAAGTTTAATCGAAATTCGTTCTGAAGATTTTGCACGAAAAGATAACAATCGTCCAACCATTTTGGCAAACTTTCGAGTTTATGATATTAGTAGGAAGTTCGCATCACATCACTAACTTAGGGCTGGGCTAGTTATAATTGCAAGAGATTGCGAGTTTGATATAGTGATAACGTGTGCCGAATAAATCTAGATTACGTGTCAAACAGCATATACTAAGTTTTTTTTTTATTTTTCGAATGTTATCAGTAGAATGACTAGATTTTGGGCCTTGGGTTTTATGTTAGTGCGATTTTTATCGATCGCTGGTTTAATCAAAATTTGGGGATATATTTTATATATAATCTCTTACGACATGGGCCAGCCACTTAACGATCCGATGTAGCCTTAACGCTTAGTCCTGCAGATAGGTATTTATTGCCATCCTGACTAACTAACTTTTTTAGTTTGTGACGACAAATTTGATCTAATTTTATTTTTTAATCAAATTTTATGTGTTGCAAATTATTGTGATGTTTAAGAACTTATGTGTATAGTCTCAATCAATTAACTCAACCTATCGTATGCCGTTCCAGGATATGTCCTGGAAATGGAGTCCGTCACACGGACAAAGATGGCCAGCTCACTGCTACTTTAGTTTGCGTACCCTGCAAGCTATGATGAGTACTTGAACTAAATGATTATGTTACATACGTCTTTGACTTATCTCGGCGCCATGGGGATCCAGATCTCTGGAAGCATAAGAGGGGCCAACTCAAATCAAACAAAGTTCTTTTAGACAATTTAAATGTGCGATGATGATGCCTGTATTCCTTCCTGATGGTAGCCGGTCTGTAGCAGAATAGAGAAACAAAATAAATTGGGTGTATTGGTGACCCAGAATTATGAAAAAAAAAAACATCATTATCTTATTGTTGCATACTTTGTTTCTCCAAAATCTGATTTCTCAATAGTTAGATAACTTTTATCTAAAATGTTGCAGTTTGAAGGTATATAGAATATTATATCAATCTGTCAGATTTATCCTTCAGATAAAAGTTATCTGACTATTAAGGAAACAGTCCTTGATTACCCTATTATGTGCCCAAAATAAAATCGATGGCTGATTTTATCTTTATATTACTTTCTCATTTCATTCAAGTCTAGCTACATAGACTCACGAGCAAAAAGCAAAAGCAAAAAGTTCCAACAGAACTTCTTACTTCAACATCAACTCTTGATCAATGACCTCTGTGGAATAGGTACCAGAATTTTGCCAATAACACGTGTAACAAATTATAGAAATTCTTTGAAAATTTTATTTCACAATAATGGCGGATATCGCCAATGACAGTCGAAAAAGACGGGTGCGTGAACCGTCTACGAGGGAGGTTTGAGAAAAAGTCATGATGAGGCCACTATGCTGCGATATTTCAATGTTCTTTATGAAATATTTCCCGAATGGACTTTTTACTACATAAATTACTCACTTTTACTACTACTATTCACAATTTAGTAAACGACACTATAAATAATTCTAAAGTCAAATGAAAAATGAGTGTGACACTCATCTTAGCTTCCCGCCAAAACTCCACAGAACTGCTAATTACATAGTAAGTTTTAATGCAGTAGGTTCTTAGCGAACTGTCAATACTGCCTACAATATTTACAACTAGGCACAGCAATAAATAATTATTACCACCCATGTTTACTTGTAACTGACGCCTAGATATGTCGTGTTTGTTTGGTCATCCGGATGCACACATGATTATGTTTAAAGAAATTATTTTTCAACAATTTGATAGGTGAGATCTTAGCGTTTCCTTTGGAGTAAAAAGTTAAAGGTTAGTTGTGAAAGACGGCTGAAAATTAAGAAGTATTTTTCTCCGTGGAGTAAAGTGAAGCGCCTGATAGAGTTCGAGCCTACGACCTACAACTTGTACATAAGTCGCGGGAAACACCACTAGGCCACCGCAGCTGCATATCTTTGTCTCCCACTAAATGTAGGTCCTCATCTACCTAACTCATTACCAAAGCAAACAGCCGGTTTTAACCCAGGCAGACTCTTTATATTAATTATCACCACGGATTCCAAAACGTTAAAGGTAAATATCGCGAGAAAACCAATATACGTCTTAAACCAAAAAAATCGAAAACAAGTTGACACCACACCGGGATCGGTGTTACGACCCCGTCTCTCTCACGAGACTCCTTTCGTAACTGATTTTTCAGCCACAGACCTCCTTCTGTTGCTGAAAAATCAGTTACTGGATAACACGATGCACCTTAGTAAGTCTTGGAGTCGAACTTTTGCGCAACTGTTTTTTTTTTATATATTATAAACTAGCGCTTGACCGCAATCCTGCCTGATGGTAAGTAGTGACGCAATCGTTGATGGTAAAGCGCACTAGTTTATTAAGAGCCTATTCACTCTAGCCTTGAAGACACTCAAATTGTAGTCCGACGGAAACACCGCCGCTGGCAAATTGTTCCAGTCCCTCGATGTACGCGGTATAAAGGAGGAGGCGAAACGTTTTGTCTAGATCGTAGTGGTGTTAACAACGTAAGGGGCCAGTATAACAACTGCTGAAGATCTAAATGTCAACTGCTTAAAGTGCTTTCTAAACCTAGACAAACATACATATGCACAAACTCTTCACACTTTTTCAAGTGCTACCATCTACTCTAATGTAGCAGTAAGCAGATGGCAGCATTTGGCGTTCAGTGTATACTATTCATATTTCTAGTCATACAAGCATGCCGATTATAAGTTCTATGCTCCTGGATAGAGTAGTGTTAAAAAATTTAAGGGAACCCCCAGGTCCTGATAAGGTCTTATCAGTTAATCTGCTGTCTTACACCATGATTTTAGGTGTTGTGATTGGCTGACCAAAATACCATCGACCAATGATATGAGTTGGTTGATTGACGGCTGATAAAGCAACGTGGGCTTGGAACTTGTAAACTTCATATTGATAGAATTACCGCATGATAGTAGTACAACTATTGGGTTGGGAAAACCGTCCTTACTGATACGTAATAAAGGTATTTCTAATGATAAATTTTTACTGCGGATATTCGCTTTACCGACTGTAGAATTTAGAGTTTTTTTACACCTAAAATAAAGTAAATTCTGGATCCAGCTTTACCTGAACATTGAAAAGGACGCTGTACCGAAAATATATACATCTGAATGAAGGAAAATAGAAGAGGCTGGTGGATGTAGTGAACGCCAAAAGTCACACATGACACCCTTTGGCAAGTCAACTAGTCTAGCCAAAGGTTGTCATGTTACCCAGTAAGTGAGGAGTGTAGGTCAGATGAGCAGGCACTCCATATAAAATACTCTGTTCAGCTGTATTTGATCAGACTAATAGTCGAACCATCATGGGTCACACCCTAAGCTGATGAGGATGACCCATATGGGAACCATTTCTGCTGATGTCAAAAGACATGTAGCTTAAACAATGAGAAGATTCGCCTTGAATCGATCAACATGCTGACTTTATAGTTTAATTCTTAAAACAATATGCAGTTAAATTCCTTAACTGTGGTTTGCGCAATATTCTTGTTAAAATTAACTAATACGGTTACTGAGAACATCGCTTAGATTGACACGTTTCGTTTTTGATTGTTTTGATGTTATAGCTTCTTGCTTAGATGGTTGTTGTATATCCATACTAATATTATAAATGCGAAAGTAACTCTGTCTGTCTGTTACGCTTTCTCGCTTAAACCTCTCAACCGATTTTGATGAAATTTGGCACAGACAATCTATAGACCGTGAGGCTACATTTTATTGAAAAATTTGATGTTCCCCAGGGAAATCTAAAAAGCGCGATATAACCGAATTCCTCGCGGGCGAAGCCGCGGGCGGAAAGCTAGTTAGCTATAAATATTGAGAATTCAAAGACTTTTTTAAAGTATTTCGACAGTTGTTGTTACCGTTTCGCAAATTTCTATTAGTGTACCCGTGTACCCATAGCAAGGATTGGAAATGAGCTGACACACACTTACGACTGTCGTACTAACAATGGGAGAGAGAGAAGAGTTTTAATATCTCTGGAAATTTTAGTTCTTCTTCTTCTCAGCTTATAGAGGAGAGGTCCACTACTGGGCAAAGGACTCCCCTAAGGCTTTCATTCCATTGGAGGGGTTTGCCATAAACCCCACGCTTGGCAGGCGGGTGGCACCACAGAAGAAGCGCTGCTGCCCGCTTCTCTGATGAGAATTTCCTTAGTCGCTTCTTACGACACCCACGAGATACGGGGGGATATGGATTGGTATTATTCTATGTCCGGTACCACCACTTTAGTAGGATAACAAAAGGTTTTTTTGCTTTTGACAGCCCAAATATTAACGAATGCTATAGGGCATATAACACTACATTAGGGACTTTACGACCACCTTTGTCACCGATAGCTCTGCGAGTCGCTAAACTTAAGTGGCAGTGGGCAGGGCACATTGCTCGTAGAACCGATGGCCGATTGGGCAGTAAGGTTCTGGAGTGGCAGCCACGTACTGGAAGACGCAGCGTAGGGAGGCCCCCAACAAGGTGGACCGATGACCTGGTGAAGGTCGCGGGAAGCCGATGGATGCGGGCAGCACAAGACCGGTCAGCGTGGAGGCCTTGGTGGCCTTGGCCTTTGTCCAACAGTGGACATCTATAGGCTGAAGAAGAAGAAGAGGGACTTTACGATACGACAGGGTGAGTCGAGGAATAATAAATTTCACACGGACGCTCTGGCAGGAGCTAGTGAGAGTGACAACGTTCTGGGACCACAATACAGAACATTTTCTAAAATTGGTAGTATTAACTGTCGGTAATGGTATTAAGTTATTTTTTTGTTTCAAATAGTTTGTTATCGCATGTTGCCTAAACTGCAACGAGTGTAGTGTGTTCTATGACCTCATATGATGTTCAAAATGGTGGCCTTCAACATAATCAGTGGGTTTGATGTTTTTATTTAAATAGTTATAAATATGAAACCTATTCTTAAAAAAAAAAAAAATTGAGTGAATAGGAAGAAGGTCGGCAGTTGAGCGAGGTGATGCAATGTTAAACCCAACAACAAAACCAACGATGCTGCGCCAGAGGGAGATTGATCTGGAGACCCTCCGCGACCAAACTTCCGACACAAAAACATTTGACACATCCCATCCCGAGCGGAGCCATATTTTGGTTGGGACAGCCAAGTAGTTTAAGAAGTTGATAACTTTGTGGTTTTTTATGATATCTTTTTGAAATTTTGTACATAGTTTCTTTACTTAAAAATACTGGACACGTGTTTCGAGTTTCGCGTAAACAAAAACTAATGTTGTAGGTATATTATTTTCCTTGATGGTAGTGTACAGTTGTTGATAAAAGTGTCACGAAGTGGTCGTGAATACCACTCCCGATTTATAATAGCCAATCGAATCTATCGTAAACTAACGATAATTCATATTTATTCATTGATAAAATATTAAACTAAGGTAGATATGTCATTAGCGCACTGAAAATGAAGCGTACAAAAGGAAGGAAAGTCCTGCATCTCGCCTTAGTCACGTTCGACACACTCGTAAAAACAAACGACAAACACTAACAGCGCAAACGACAAACACTAGCCATCTTTTTCTTCTCTATGCTTTAGATTGTGCCCCATCTCACTCACACTGTACCAATGTATGCCGAATAAAAATATGCTTATGTGCTGCTGCTGTGTTCGGCACATTTTTTTTGGTCAGTTTGTTAGAATATATCGTATCTGTTTAATATTTTATCAATGTATTTATTAATTAGATCATTTAATAAACACTATCGGCAAAGTTTTCTTTTTTTTTCGTGTAAATACAATACAAAGTCATAAATGCCACGTCTTTATAATAAATATTAGCATTACTCGTTACACTATTTAGTAAGAACACATTTAACCTATACATTTCCAATATAAGCAGACTTCTGTTTGTACCAAAAGGCTTATACAATGTGAGGTCAGCTAAAACTGGAATAATATCGCTTAGCATGTGGTCGCGTGTCCGTTTGAAGTTGTATACAAAACCAAGTACATTTGAGATAACAGGGCAGACAGTCCAGTGCTCGCCAGTACTGACTAATCGCCCGACTAGACGCAATATACCTACAGGATACGTCGCTAAAAAATTAATAAATAGCGAGTTTTGATATCACAACTTGTTATTACTATGTATTCATGAATATAGCTATTAAATATTTCCTTTAATATAGGGGGAAATTATGAATTAATCGAAAAAGAACCAAACATGGCTGCCGTGTGGTTTGGACCTCATAGACCAGAGCTACCTCTTTTCATTCATAACAAATTATGGGTGGCTTTCCGCCCGCGGCTTCGCCCGTGTGGTATTTGGTTATATCGCGCTTTTTAGATTTCCCTCGGGAACATCATTTTTTTTTTCAATAAAAGGTAGCCTATGTCCTTTCTCAGGGTCTAAAGATTGTCTGTGCCAAGTTTCATCAAAATTGGTTTAGAGGTTTAAGCAGGAAAGCGTAACAGACAGACAGACCGACAGAGTTACTTTCACATTTATAATATTAGTATGGATTCGGCTAGTTCTGTGCAAAATTGAATTGTATGGATTATGAGGAAAAGCAAAATTAAAAAATATATATCAAATGGGAAAAGTGCAGAAGGACTATGCACAATGCGTGGTAAACAGATTGATGATAGGAAACGTTTTTATCAGCATAATCCGGATGAAAGCAGCGTATGTACTTTTCCATGCCATGGTCTACTTATGTGCCAAATTTGACCTAAATATGTTTACCAGGAGGTAAATATATTTAGATGAAAAGAGGTAAACATTTTTTAGGTTCTGGAGTGGCAGCCACGTACTGGAAGACGCAGCGTAGGGAGGCCCCCAACAAGGTGGACCGATGACCTGGTGAAGGTCACGGGAAGCCGATGGATGCGGGCAGCACAAGACCGGTCGGCGTGGAAAGCCTTGGGGGAGGCCTTTGTCCAGCAGTGGACATCTATAGGCTGAAGAAGAAGAAGAAGATGTTTACCAGTTTTGCGGTGAAAGCGTAACAAACAAACATCAAATCTTTCTTCTTTATAATATTAATAATGTAGATAAGGAGTCTGGAACATGACTCCTTTGACACTTACAGAGATGCAAAACCACATTTTAATCACAGACGACGGTGTTTTATTAACAATTACTTCTAAATAATTGTTTACACTCATAATTCCGGTCTGGCTATCCGTTTTATAGATAATAAAACGGCTTTTAAGAATTGCCGTAACAGGAGACTCCGCGCGGTGGTCTAATGTGTATTATTTCACAAAACTTGTGACTACGTTAGGTTTCTACCTACAGCATTGTTTTATTAAGAATACGACTTAGAGTGGTTTTTTCTATATCTATAGGTACTAGCTGAAGAGTTTGTTTGTTTGTTTCTTTGAACGCGCTAATCGCAGGAACTACCTACTGGTCCGATTTGAAAAATTCTTTTTACGTTAGATAGCCCATTAATGAAGGCTTTAGGCTATTTATTCAAAGCCTGTATTACACATATGTAGCCAAGCATATTGTACGTTACGGAATTGTATCGCTGACAGAGGTGTTCGGCACTTGTACAGCTGCACAGGAGCTGAACTTTCCACAGATTCGGGAACACTGTTGGAGCTGCTGAACCTTGGACAAAACTATCTTAGCATTGTGTAGATTCAATTTCTTAGTATTGTATAATTGCATGGCAAACGTGTGAGCACAATGTACGAATGTGCTATAAGGCATTTATTTGTTGGGTTAGTCTTTTTTATTGACTTAATTGTGCTCTGGCTGTTGAGAGTATGTCATGCTCACTCAAATGTCTCGCTGATGGTGGCGTGTGTTTTGGGTCATTGGGTTCCCTTCGATATGGTTGAGCTGAATGATGCTGATCCATACGTCATGTTCGTGAACGGACGCCGTCAGAGGGGACTGGTCATCTCTTAGCTGCCACGGCGTATTTTAATTTCTGAATTGATTTTTGTGTGTTTTCCATAATGGACGCTCTCGGCGCACAATATATTTCTGCATCGTTCTCACGCGGTTGATTTCAACATGAATGATGTAATCAAATATTTGTAACAATAGCTTAAAAATTTAAAAGAGTGTCCATGGAGTTTCTTGCCCGTTCTTCTCCATAGGTACCTACTCTTTGGAATGGGCGACTAGCTTCATCTTATTGACTGACCGACCTTCTGACAATTCAAAAGTGCCTGTAACTGGTTTATTTGAAATAAATGATTTGATTTGATTTGATTATGTAACATCAGGCTGCAACCAATAGGAGCGGAGTATAACTAACTCAACGCGAACGAAGTCGCTGGCGGCCGCTAGTTCAAAATATGGAGACTGATCTCCACGACACAGGGAATCCTAGTGTGGAGGCTAGTGCTATTTAAATATTGTAACGTTTTTCTGAACAATATTTTTTTTATTATTTATTTATTTACGTATTGGGTAAAGAGGCCGCGGCTGGTCCTTGGATTACCTATGAAGGTATGACGTACCAACGGTGTTAACTGCTTTCTGATATGAATCAGGACCCCTTCCTGAAAACACGTAAAATCGTTGGTCACGGCTGTTATTGCTGTATTATATGAATATTGTGTTATCGGCCCACCCGCAATGGCTCTTGTGGTGGATTATGGCACACCCTTCACAGGGAGGCTTATGGCCCAACAGTGAGAACATTGTACACTGATTATGAAGTGATAAATATTTTTATAATGCTAGATAAGAATGTGGTTTGTAATTTAGCAGCAGTGGCTGATAGTACTTATTATAATGTAGAAAAATATACGATGATTTCTTAGCTTATCTCTTCGTGAAAAAAACCCCAGGGAATATCCTTTTTTGCAGTCGTTTTCTAAATAGTGATAGAATTGATTAGATAATTGAATTAGAGATATAATCGATCCATAGTGTTACAACTCCTGGGGCACGGGTCTCCTATGAGAGGGAGTGGGCCGTAATTCACCACGTGTGCCCAGTGCCGTTGCAATGTCTCATGTCTTCGAATTTCGATTGGTTTTAGGATACGCCGAATTGAATATGTCACTTACATTTACACAAAAATATAATAATTCTAATTTATAAATACTTTGCAAAATTTAAAAAAGATTTTTTTTTGTTTATAATTCTATGGGCATTTTTTTTAAATGTATCATGTTTTGAAACGAATTAATATATTGTCGTAGTGGTGGCCTAGTGGTTAAAACACCAGCCTCTCATGGGGTTCGATTCCAGGTCCGGCAAATACCGATGTAACTTTTCTAAGTTAGTAGTTCTAGTACTTTCTAAGTATATCTTGGACTCTAATGACTGATTATAAGGTGAAGGAAAACATCTTGAGGAAACCTGGACTTTAAGTCTGAACCGGCCACCTGCAATGAGCAAGCGTGGTGATTACTCTCTATCCTTCCCTGTATGAGAGGAGCCCTGCGCCCAGCAGTGGGACGATAAAAAAAAGTTGATGATGATGATGATAATGATATTTCTGCTCTATTGTGTGTCTTTTAGTTTGGGCAACATAAATATATTTTCTTTCTTTTCCTTCATTTCCTTTCTTTCTTTCTTCCAAACTGACATATATTTATCCTTCTATGTATGAGAGGAGACCTGTGCCCAGCAGTGGGACGATAAAAAGATAATATATTGCATTCCATTTCTTTCCGACTTTCGTTTGTCTGACATTTTTCGACATCTCCCCCCGCTCCCGCCCCTTTTAAAACGCATAGCAAGTCTACTAAGGTGACAATAAAAAAAAAACAGACCGTTAGCACAGCCAATCTAGGCAGAACTGTACACTCGCCTTATCTAGGTTCAATGCTCACCAAAAGATAAAAAAATATACCAGTCGACTGTTTCCTTTATGTAATACACACATTAGATTGTGTTGAATGCTAGGTTAAGCGTCGGTTGAGGCTTGGAATTTGATGGGTTGGTATTTAGAAAAATGTCGCTTAGTGTTTTTTTTTAGTTTTGGATTATTGCTGCAATAGTGGTCAATATTCGTGATGATATACTTTAGTTTAGTGGATTTTGTAGACTGGTTGTTATGCAGATTCATTATAAATAAATAAATAATAAATAAATATATACGGACAAATCACACAGATTGAGCTAGCCCCAAAATAAGTTCGAGACTTGTGTTATGGGATACTAACTCAACGATACTATATTTATAATAGGTATATATATATAGATAAACATCCAAGACCCAGGCCAATTAGGAAAAGATCGTTTTCCATCATGACCTGGCCGGGGATCGAACCCGGGGCCTCTACGTCACAGGCAAGCGTGTTGACCGCTGCGCCACGGAGGATTATTATATGACGAATTATATCTCGTTAAAATAAATAAATTTTAATAAATGTAAAATAATAAATTAAATTTTATTATGATTATGATTTTTATCTTTTTCTTTTATGATAAGTATTTTGTTTTGTGAATTTGAGAACTTAGCCTTTGTAGGCTGTAGATTTGTTGACCATTTATCTGATTTACTTTGGTCCCATTTCATCCATATCTCTATCTTGGCACTAAAAAGGTTAAGTAAATAAATGGGTAATTAGATTTTTGCTTGCCTAAACCTAGAAAAGGTTGGTTGGATATACTGTGAATCTATTATTCCTGTATAGCTGTATTATAAGAGCTACCACCATAGTGTGCCTATAAAAGTATAAATAAACAACAAATTCAGCCAAAAAGGTAGCAAACAATTCATAGCCACTGAAGCGGCTAGGTGACGAGGCTAACCCTAAAGCGCCAGTGACGGGTGACGCAAATATTAACCCTTGAACGGCGGGTAACCTGTCAGTACGTAGTTTGGCACGATTTATATTACGGCTACCTGTGGCTTCAATATAGACGAACTAACTGGCGTAGTGGGGCGTCTGACGGCCGTGCGGAGTTGGAAATCGCGTTTCTTTTTGTTTCTTTAAGTGTGTGTAATGGAAAGTAACTTTCTTTTATTAATTTCTGCTTGCAATTGTCTTGATTTTCAGAGTTTTTGGTAAAAAAAAGATAGATTTTCAGACTGGTATTTAATATCCAGATCATTATAAAAAATGTAAAGTTATTTTTAAAAATTGACTAATATGTTTGTAAGGACATAGGACGGCGTTCTTATACACTTATCTCAATTTATTTGAGGTCGGTGCGAAATAACTGTTTCTTCCATACTTCTCATACCTAATAAGTATAATTAATGTTCGTCCGCTTATTTGTACCTATATGTTTGGATTGATGATTGTCTATCGATAAATCATTTTTTTAATAGTTGTAAACTAGTACTTGACCGCAATCTCGCCTGATGGTAAGTACTGATGCAGTCGTTGATGATAAAGCGCGCTAGTTTATTAATAGCCTTTTCAGTTAAAAAAACTGAGTGCACAGGAAGGAAGACGGCAGTTGAGCGAGGTGATACAATGTTAAGCCCAACAAGACGACTATCGATGCTACGACAGAGGGAGATTGATCTGGAGACCCTCCACGACCAAAGTCCCGACATAACAACATTTGGCGCATCGTACCCGCTACACATCCCCACACAACTGCTCAGACTCGTCCTCTGTACGGCTTCACCAGACATCATGCCGGAACACGACGAATCGCTTGGCGGCAAGACTTTGTCTGGTGGGTGGTACCTTCTGCCGGCTGCCGATATGATGGCCTACCAACGAGAAACATCTCATCATCTACCACTATATTTGATAGACGAATCTGAGTAATTATTTACTGAAACAATCGGTACTAAAATGAGAGTTTACAGGCAAGAATTACGATTCAGAAACCTTCAATATGCGAATGTCTTAAGGTACTTAATTTTCATCAAAGGTAAGTACATAGTTAGGCTAAATATTTACTTCCATTTGTGCGTATCACACTCTTGTTTTTCTCCTTTTACACTTTCAAGTTAAAACAACGTGGAGAATGGATAGGAATTATAATAAAACCAATACTAGTTAGGTAGAGAACAGCTATAATAAACTGAGCTCGGGTTTCTGACAAACGTTGGCAAAACTAACGTCGGGCCAATGTAAATATTATCGCATTGAGACGAAAATCATAGGATACCGCCTTTTTATTACATGCTTTTTATTAGCTTCACTTGTATGTTTGCTTACTTGCTTGTTTGTTAGCTTGCTTGCTTGCTTGTTTGTCCGTCTCTAACCCTTTGGACTACGAGTGAGCGGCTTATTACTGTAAAATGTCCCACTGTTTTCAATACGTTCGTTCGTTCGTTTTTTTTTTAAATCGAACTAGAAAGTTAAAATAAATATAGTTTAAAAAACTAACAAAACATGTTTTCAAAAAATATCAAACTATATAACTTAAAAATATTTTTTAAAAAAGCGTGAGGCTCTTAATATACCTACAAAAAATATGGCACAAAGCACCTCACGCTTTTTTAAAAATTATTTTTAACTGTTTAATTTGATATTTTTTAAAAGCATGTTTTCTTGATTATTAAACTATATTTTTAGCTATCACTCTTAAATCAACTACTATTTACTATATTTATCTACTAGATTTTGCGTAGAGAACATCGAGATTTGTGATATGCCCTTTGGCAACTTCATTTAAAACCCTACCGAAGCCTATGAACAGTGACTCCACCAACATCGAGGCAATACAGCTGTTAGACTAAATAAGTAGAAGACTAAATGGGAGAAAACCTTTTCAATTTGTATAAACTGTAGTAATAATAGTGTGCCAATGACACACATTATAACACATGAGCAAAATGTTTATATCATCACATTAGACTCTAGAAAAGTAGAACGGACTTGTGCGAAGTGCAATCGACACTAAGTTTTAAATAATAATCACGTTAAAATTAACTTAGATTTAAATTACTTTTATAGTATTTCAGGATCGATTTTAAATAACTATTATGATGTTTGTTCTTTTTAATAAAAGGTAAAACAATGTTTGATGATCTGAATTTGATGACCACAAGTTTATAAAACATGCTGTATATAAGTATATAAAAATGATGTTAACGAAACTGAGGAGGAACACGAAAAACCTTTGAATTGAAGTATGTAGTGACAGCCTCTGTGGCGTAGCGGTAGCGAACGCGGGCGCTGCGCAACGAGGCGCGAGTTCGATCCCCGCGCACTGCAAATATTTGTATGCATGAATATGAATATTTGCATTGGTCTGGTCGTGCCTCGGAAAGCACGTTAAGCCGTTGGTCCCGGTTGCCATACGAACATTCAGTGGCAGTCTTTACGGGTTGTCGGAGCCCTCAAAAGTCTAACAATTGGTCTAACTGCATTGCTTCGATATCGCCTTCGGGTTGTGGAGCTCAGACGGCAGTCGCTTCACGGCAAATATCGAAGTTTAGCCAAAATCAGCAGTTAGACTGGTGAAGCGGACCCCAGACTCCAAAGCTGAAAAAGCTTCGGATGTGACTAGGATGAACGCTGAGATGATGACTTCAATGTCATTCCTGGATTTCAATCAGGAGGAACTTCGTAACCAGAATCATTCCTGGCTACAAACCATCTATAGGTGTGCCAAATTCCACCGAAATCCGTTCAGTAGCTTTTGCGAGAGAGAGTAACTAATATCCATTCCAAGAAACTTGCGCATTTATATTGTTAGTAGGATAGGATAAGTGTTTGATCTCCATCTATACTAATACATAAAGCTGAAGAGTTTGTTTGTTTGAACGCGCTCATCTCAGGAACTACTGGTCCGATTTGAAAAATTCTTTTTGCATTGGATAGCCCATTAATCCAGGAAGGCTTTAGGCTATAGAACATCACGCTGCGACCAATAGGTGCGGAGCATAACTAATTTCACGCGAACGAAGTCGCTGGCAGCCGCTAGTATTTTAATAAAACTAAGTATAATTGAACAAACTGTAGGACATTTTCAAATGACTATTACTAATGCTAAGCTACCAAGTGTACATTTGATTGCGTCTATATATAGTATTTTCCTAGACATATCCTTGTTGCCAAACTAGACGGAATGCATATTCATCGCGTTTAATAATTTAAACTGCTTCAATATTTTATAAGGCTAATATCCTTAATAATAGCGTACCTATGTGTAATACTAATATATTGACAATAGGCATAAGGGTTACCTTTATACTACACATATTTATTATATTGCATTATGTCATCCTCCGTGGCGCAGCGGTCAACACGCCTGCCAGCGACGTGGAGGCCCCGGCTTCGATCCCCGGCCAGGTCATGATGGAAAACGATCTTTTCCTGATTGGCCTGGGCCTTGGATGTTTATCTATATATTTATCTATTATAAATATAGTATCGTTGAGTTAGTATCTCATAACACAAGTCTCTCTGAAGGACCGCATCAGGAATGAGGTGATCCGACAGAGGACCAGGGTCACCGACATAGCTGAGAGAATTAGCAAGCTGAAGTGGCAATGGGCTGGTCACATATGCCGCAGCACCGACAACCGTTGGGGTAAACGAATCCTCGAGTCCCCGTCTCGGCAAACGTAGCGTGGGACGCCCTTGGGCGAGATGGAACGACAACATCAAAAAGGTGGCTGGCAGTGGCTGGCGGAGAACTGCTCAGGATCGAGCTTATTGGCGTGCCATGAAGGAGGCCTATTTCCAGCAGTGGACGAGTAGGGGCTGATGATGATGATGAACACAAGTCTCGAACTTACTTTGGGGCTAGCTCAATCTGTGTGATTTGTCCGTATATATTTATTTACTAGCCTTCCGTCCGCGGCTTCGTTCGCGTGAAATTCAGTTATATCGCGCTTTTTAGATTTCCCTCGGAAATATTTTTTTTTTTTTTCAATAAAAGGCCTGTGTCCTTTCTCAGGGTCTAAAGATTGTCTGTACCAAATTTCATCAAAATCGGTTGAGAGGTTTAAGCGGGAAAGCGTAACAGACAGACAGAGAGACAGAGTTACTTTCGCATTTATAATATTAGTATGGATTATCCTAATTTAAAAAGAAAAAAATGTGATCATGTGGTGTTGCCTTTAAGGCGGAACAAAGTTCGCCGGGTCAGCTAGTATTATATAAATATAGCTGATCCGCGCACCTACACGTTGTATCCATGGACGTATTTAAATATTTTTGAGAGTTGGTAACACTGTAAGGTTGGCACACGTCAAACATGTCAACCCATTAATTATTATTTTTATATTTTGAAATTTAAATACATCATTTTATGAGCAAAGTTGATATTATGTTGTCGATTCAAAAGTCTTGTTTTAATGCGTTCTTCAATTCGAGTGGAACTGAGAGTACAAATACTGTCAAATGTTTGACAGAAGTAAGTGGTCAACTTTTATATGGGAAAATGGAATTGTCGTTTTACTCTATCTTACTCGCAAGTTTTCCTTATTTGCTCACCGTGTAGACCTACCCTGGAGTACGACAAACATTTTAAAACCAAAATCAGCTCAATCGGCCCAGCCGTTCTCGAGTTTTAACCGGACTAACGAACAGCAATTCATTTTTATTTATATAGATTTATTTATTATGTCCGTAGGTACTAAAGTTTTACCAGTAGGGTAATTTCGTAACATACTATCAGTAGCAATGGCAACATTTTGGTAGTTTAATAACATTCATTGCGTAGTTCACATCATAGAGCAGATACATTTTTGGAATTTATGGATCAATGGATTAGCAGTATTATTCAAAATGCAATTGATAGTAATAGATTCATCATCATCATCTCAGTGTTAATCCCAGTCGCATTCGAAGCCTTTTCAGCTTTGAAGTTTGGGGTCCGCTTTGCCAGTCCAACTGCTGATATGGCTAAACTTCGACATTTTCCGTGAAGCGACTGCCGTCTGACCTCCACCTTCAAAGTAAGACTGAGGAGGCATTTTCTGGACACGCTTATTCAATCATAGATCTTGTAAATCCGTGAGCTAAGCCAATTCAAGAGCGACCCAATTTAGCAGAAACTACTAATCGAGAACTTAAAACTTCAGATTCTAAGCAGAATCTACGAATTCACTTGATTGTAAAAGAAGCATCATCATCATCTCAGCGTTAATCCCAGTCGCATCCGCAGCCTTTCAGCTTTGGAGTCTGGGGTCTGCTTTACCAGTGATTTTGGCTAAACTTAGATATTTTCCGTGAAGCGACTGCCGTCTGACCTCCACAACTCGAAGGCGACATCGAAGCATTGCAGTTAGACCAATTGTTGAACTTTTGAGGGCTCTAATAACCCACAACGACTGCCACTAGATGTTTGTATGGCAACCGGAACCAACGGCTTAACGTGCTTTCCGAGGCACGACCAGACCAGTGCAAATATTCATATTCATGCATACAAATACTTGCACTGTGCGGGGATCGAACCCGCGCCACCTTGCGCAGCGGCCGCGTCCGCTACCGCCACGCCACGGAGGCTGTCAATTGATAGTAATAGAATGATACGCAATTATGGTGCTGTATATAAGTCCACGTATAGCAAATTTTGGACCCGTCTGCCTTCAAAGTAAGAGTGACGAGGCATTTTCTGGACACGCTTATTCAATCATAGATCTTGTCGATCCGTCAGCTAAGCCAGTTCAAGAGCAAGCCAATTTCGCAGGAACTAATAATCGAAAACTTAAAACACCAGACTCTAAGCGGAATCTAGAAAAGAAGCATGTCTGCAATTATTCAGCCGTGGTAGAAGCAAAATCTTTGTTTTTAAGATAATGAGAAAATTGCAAAATTGTAAAATTTCGGGGAGTGGATAATTGTGGGTTTTACTAATGATCGTAGTGATTAAAAGTTAGATAATTATTTAGCATTTTATTCGTATATGTTACAGAAATATACTGAGACTCAGAGTATACATTTCCATAAATGATAGAAGAGACTTCATCATCGTCATCATCATTTCAGCCGAAAGACGTCCACTGCTGGACATAGGCCACCCCCAAGGTTCTCCATGACGACCGATTCTGCGCTTCCCGCATCCAGCGGTTTCCCGCGACCTTCACCAGGTCGCCGGTCCACCTTGTCGGGGGCCTACCTACGCTACGTCTTCCGGTGCGTGGTCGCCACTCGAGAACCCGTCAGCCCCATCGGGCATCGGTCCTACGGGAATGTGTCCAGCCCACTGCCACTTTAGTGTTGCAACTCTTCGGGCAATGTCGGTTTTTTAGATGAGACTTGTGGAAACTAAAGTTTGAAAAGATTAAAATCGAGCGAGTGGATAAGAAACACTGTAGAATGCCTCCTGTCTCACTCTCCCACGTCAAATCTTAAGAATTTGTGTGTCTGTCTTCTTTTACTGTTGCTATTTCGTTTCATTAACTTTAAAATGACAACGATGTTAAAAAAGTTTACATTTCAAAAACTTATTTCGAGTTTTCATCTCGCAGTTTCAAAGCACCAAAGTCCCTAAACTGACATAAACACTACAAAACCCTTTCAAAGAATTACGCATTATTTATTCATTTTTATTAATCTTTCTATGTAAGTAATGAAACGTTTTAAAATATTTGTGATTCTTAATAAAAAAGGATTTCCACTTACAAATTAAGTTAGAATACCTTGGTGTACATACAGACATATAGACAACCTCCGTGGCGTAGTTGTGCAAGGAGGCGCGGGTTCGATCCCCGCTCAGTGCAAATATTTGTATGCATGAATATGAATATTTGCACTGGTCTGGTCGTGCCTCGGAAAGCACGTTAAGCCGTTGGTCTCGGTTGCCATACAAACATCTGGTGGCAGTCGTTACGGGTTGTTGGAGCCCTCAAAAGTCTAACAATTGGTCTAACTGCAATGCTTAGATATCGCCTTCGGGTTGTGGAGGTCAGACGGCAGTCGCTTCATGGAAAATATCGAAGTTTAGTCAAAATCAGCAGTTAGACTGGTAAAGTGGACCCCAGACTCCAAAGCTGAAAAGCTGCAGATGCGACTGGGATTAACGCTGAGATGATGATGATGATGACCTGGGTGTACATACGACAGCACATCATGATACAACAATTTGTCAGATTACTTTATTAGATTTACAATTTTATCTGTAAAGCATTAAGGCTTTTTTTTGTTTGGGATGGGATATCATCAAATGACCTCTCCCGCTCTAGGCGGAGTGGAAGGGCGTGTCAGACTTTTACTGACTAAAACCCTCCGGTGTTTCTTCACTTGCCTATGCACCAGGGCCACGATTTCAAACAAGGTTGATTAGGAATATTTAACAGTTTCGGGTAGCTTGATCTGCTGTCATCTGTACAAAAACAATTTGATGCAAGTTGTATTTATTAAACTTCCGCATTATGAAATAATAGCGCGACTTCGCCCGCATGGTATTCGGTTATACAACGTGTAACAAAAAGGGTATATACATACCAAGGGCATGGCATCTTTAGATGATATCAAACGATATCGGAAGGGTTTCAACTCAAAATAAAATACTCAAAAAATTCGTACCAAATTTTCGGTTTCGTGTGTTTCTTAAAATAAAATCATAACAAACGTGGCAGCACACTACATACGTTAATAACTACTCGTTACCCGTCACGTTACTTGCCAAAATCCGATAAATGTCTTCAATATCTCTGTGCGACTAGTATGATAGTAGCCTATCACAGGCGGTGTTTTTCCTCATAACTTCCTAACATAAAGAGATAGGATTAAAAAACCCTTCCAATATCGTTTGATATCATGTAAAGATGCCATGCCTTTGTTATGTATATACCCTTTATGTTACACGTTGTATAGAGCTTTTTAGACTTCCCTTGGGAATATCAAATTTTTCAATAAAAGGTGTGTCTATCTATGTCCTTTCTCAGGGTCTAAAGATTGTCTGTGCCAAATTTCATCAAAATCGGTTCAGAGGTTTAAACGGGAAAGCGCAACAGACAGACAGGCAGAGTTACTTTCGCATTTATAATATTAGTATGGATAACTTGAGTGGTATATTCGCAGCAAATTAAAGGTACATTATTCATCTAACGCTTGCAGCTCCTTGTATTAATTATCGATCTTTGATCGGAAATGGTTGGACGTCATTTCGGAGTACACAACGTCAAGCCGCTATCAAAAAGTATATGGCCGACCATATTTGATTTTATAGCCTTTATCAACCCGACGGCTTTTGTCCGTAGACGGCAATTTCTAATAAGTTTAATTACGTAAGTTTATTTAAAGCGTATATTTTTAAGATTGGTAATATTGGACTAGTAAGTCAGCGTTTCCCAAACTTTGTTTACCGTGACCCGCTTAATTTCAAACCCCCTTCGTGACCCACTTAAGTTTTTGGACACAACTAAAATAAAACGGTATTTGGTAGAAAAAACACAAATATTGCTAATAAGTAAGTACTAGCTGTTGCCCGCGACTTTGTCCGAGTGGACTTCAGTTTACAGAAGCTCAGTTGATATAAAATAAGTGCCTGTTAAATAATGGGAGCAATATGTACGCCCGCGTTCACTCCCGATTTCGCAACATTTTTTGTTACTGCTCTGCTCCTATTGGTTACAGCGGGATGTTATGCCTTTGACCTTTCTCAGGCTCTAGACTGTGTACTAAATTTCATTATAATCGGTTCAGTAGTTTTGGCGTGAAAGCCGGATAGACAGATAGACAGAGATACTTTCGTATTTATAATATTAGTATGTATTACAATACAATAATACACGAACGGGTGTAGGAAAGGCTGCAAAGTGCATTGCCTCCGTAATGCTGCGACCCCGTATTTTTTGGCAACCCGGTGGCGGGATCCACATGATGGGAAATGCTGTAGTAAGTCATTGAGGTGTTTACACTGTCTAAGTGGTTGGACTGGGAGCTGACTCAAAAAGTAGTTGGGAAAGATACGTGATAAAATTTACAATCTAAGTTCCACAATACTAAAAAAATAAATAAATAGATATATATGGACAAATCACACAGATTGAGCTAGCCCCAAAGTAAGTTCGAGACTTGTGTTATGGGATACTAACTCAACGATACTATATTTATAATAGATACATATATAGATAAACATCCAAGACCCAGGTCAATCAGGAAAAGATCGTTTTTCTATCATGACCTGGCCGGGGATCAAACTTGAGGCCTCCACGTCGCAGGCAGGCGTATTGACCGCTACTCAAATAATAGACCCAAAAAATGAAGTAACAAACAAATATGAATACAGCAATATTATAATTACAATTTTACTAAAGAGTTAATTAAAAGCTGCGCAATTTGTGCTAAAACTATCCTTGTTTACTACGTGACTAACTCTAGCGTTGATTCGCTAGGCTATTATCTAGCCCTCTGTTATTGACCTCTCGAAGGACAAGGCTACAACTGTTTGCCTACATTTGTACCTAAATCTGTGTCTGCGTACTAACGGGACAAAATTGAGTACTGGAGAAACGATTTCTATTTTTTGCCTTTTTATTTTATTTCCTTGGAAAATTTTTACTGATTACTGTTTTAAATATAAGAGTATCAGCTTCTAACCACGACTTATTTTAAAATTCCTTGTTTTTAAGCATTTAACTTATATGTATGACATTTGACGGTCGGAAATATTGTTGAAACATTCTTTTACTAATAGTAGTACATTAGTAAAAGAAATGTGACAGCCTCCGTGGCGTAGCGGTAGCGGACGCGGCCGCTGCGCAAGGTGGCTCGGGTTCAATCCCCGCACAGTTCAAGTATTTGTATGCATGCATATGAATATTTGCACTGGTCTGGTCGTGCCTCGGAAAGCACGTTAAGCCGTTAGTCCCGGTTGCCATACGAACATCTAATGGCAGTCGTTACGGGTTGTTGGAGCCCTCAAAAGTCCAACAATTGGTCTAACTGCAATGCTTCGATGTCGCCTTCGGGTTGTGGAGGTCAGACGGCAGTCGCTTCACGGAAAATGTCGAAGTTTAGCCATATCAGCAGTTGGACTGGTAAAGCGGACCCCAGACTCCAAAGCTGAAAAAGGCTTCGGATGCGACTGGGATTAATGCTGGGATGATGATGACGATTAGTAAAAGAATGTTTAGATTCAGATCAGTAGTTTGAGATATTATGCCTTACATAGAAAACTCACAAATTTTTCCACTTTATCAATATTTTTATAGTACAGGTTTTAGTATAGCCAGTCCTGAATCCTATCCTACTGCCTCTTTTACTTTCTTCTAATATGATAAACGCAAAGGTTGGAATAGATGGATGGATGTCTTACTCTTGTACGCAAGAACTATTGACAGGATTTGGATCAAGTTTCGCACCCAGCTGATATATCCATATATATAGGTGTATATAACTAGGAGTAACCTACAGGATACTGATCGAAACTTATATTAAATTGTTAGTAAAGAAAGTAATTACTATCATCATCATCATCCTCAACTTTTCTATGGTCCCACGGCAGAGCACAGGTCTCCTCTCATACAGATAAGGATTGAGCGTAATCACCACGTTTGCTCATTACGGGTTGGCAATTTCAGGCTTAAGTCCAGGTTTCCTCAAGATATTTTCCTTCACCTTGTAATCAGTCCTTGGTGTCCAAGATATACTTAGAAAGTACATATAACTTAGAAAAGTTACATTAGTACTTGCCTGACCTAGAATCGATCCCGCATAGTCATACTTGAAAGCTGATGTTTTAACCACTAGACCACAACGACTTTACATATTATCTATTACTAGCTACGTCACGCGGTTTCACGCGCGTTTTTTTTTTTTATTTTCCCCGCTCTTATTGGTCGCAGCGTGATGTAGCCTTAAGCCTTCCTGGATTAAAGGGCTATCAAACGCAAAAAGAATTTTTCAAATCGGACCAGCAGTTCCTGAGATTAGCGCGTTCAAACAAACAAACTCTTCAGCTTTATATATTAGTATAGATAAAGAAATTAAACTTATGCAATTGTAGAAGTCGATTTTTTCGATTTTAAACTTTAATTACATTTTACTATATATTCTATTAAAGTACCTAAAGGCTGATTTTTCATTCATCTGATAATAATTTTGAAAGTTGTTTTATAAGAATACTGTCACATGTTAAAATTGTCGTTTCTTTTTAAAAACTTATCTGGCGTTGGCAAAACTCTTCTTAAGTTGTTAAAAGAATTGTACTGATCTTTACGTTGCCGAAGAGGAATTAAGAGTGAGATTTGTTTTTTTTTTACTAAGCGCTGATTTTTGAGCTGAATATTTTTATTCCTGGATTTAACTTAACATCTGACAGTTTCTGTATGGAAATACTGTTAAAAACTCAAAATTATTCTTCCAATGAAAATAGCGGTGAGAAAATCAGCCATTAATCTTTCAAATTTTATTTGCGTGGTAGTTGCCATAATACCTTTTTTCTAACTTCAGTAAAGATTTTTATTTCTTCTAAAAAGCCTTAAACGTACTTTTGGGGCTTTTGTTTTGATACGAAGATTCAAAAGAAACTTGAGTACAGATAAATAATTCGATCTTTACTATCGAATATCTTTTATTTTCCTTTTTTTTTTGTAGAAAGCTCTCAATAATAGTGATTTGCTACTCAGACCGAGTTTCTATATGACAAGTTTATGCCGGGGACCAAACACATCGCCTATACGAGCTCTTTATTCCTTTACACTTTCTAACATTTTCGTTTTTGTTCAGCTTTTTTTTATAATTATAAACTGGTGCTGACGGCAATTTCACCTGATGGTAAGCAGTGCTGCAATTTATTAAGAGTCTATTCACTCTAGCCTTGAAGACACTCAAATTGTAGTCCGATGGAAACACCGCCGCCGGCAAATTGTTCTAGTCCCTCGATGTACGTGGTATAAAAAACGTAAGGGTGGATAATCGCCTTACAACGGGTCGTCCGATTTTGGAACGGAGATGCATCCTATACAACACCGACAGGCTGGCTACTCTTCTCCTGTGCTCCAGGCTTTGGAGACTGTTTTGAACCAATTCTGGGTCGCCAATTAGTTCCTAAGAACCTAAGCGTAATGATAATATCTTGTAGCCTTGAGAATCGGGCTATCAGATGCAATAAGAATTTTTTCATATCCAATGCGTAATTAATTCAGAGATTAGCATGTTCAAACAAACTCTTCAACTTTATATGGAAAATAAAATGAATGGTGAAAGTTATTTCTATAGTAATATTTTGTTAATGACAAATGTACCTATTTAGATTTATTTTGTCGAAATAAATAGGTAATTAATCTATTTTAATTAATTGTTTGATGTACCGCGTGAAGTCATTATGTCGGCGCCGACTGTCACTGAAAACCAACTCTGGGGTTCTGTCTAGCATAGGTCGTAGCATAATGCTGAAACGATTCTTAATTTTTGTGCTTCAGTTCTTTTATTTTTTTGCGTTGCTTACCGCAATTAAAGGTTTTTTTTTCTTTATTTCGTTTAGTATTCGTGACTTAGTAGTAACGGCGACCATTTACGAGGTCATAGGTTCGAACTCAGAAAAGCGCTTTCGTTTGTGTAATTATTATATCGAAGATTCGTAGATTTTGTGACCTACCAAACCGCATTGGGAGTACTCGGTGGATAAAGGCCCACTCCCTTTCACCTGGCGTAAGGCCTATGCCTCAGCAGGGAGGACGTTATAGATCACCTACCAATGAGCAAGTAATTAGACAATTAAATGATGATTTAAATTACATGCGGCGGATATACAATTTTAAACAAAACTTTGTCTAAATGTAATATTATCAAATTAATATTCCTATATCCTAATCAAATTATTTACTATTATTAAAAATACCAGAACTGCGCAAACATACAACAATTAATTTTCGCATTTATAGCTAATATTAGTGAGACAACAGATATAGCTATTGTAATTGTTATTAGTTTAGATTTACGTAACATCTTGAAGTTCACCGCTAATCATACCGTGCCTGTGAATAATTCTATTTTTTATCTATCTAGTCCAGGCACACGTGTAAAATTATGATCGATTTGGCAAATAGGTCACATAATAATGTCAATATTTTGTGGCGAATTATGGATATGTAGACATGGTAGGTATATTGTTAACGCGTTCATTGGAAACTCTATTTTTAGTCACGAGCGGGTACGGGTTGATTATTGCTTAAATTTTAGTTATAAAAAAGAAAAAGTGATTTAGGGACGTCTAAATTCTAAAATCCGTATTTATGAAATTTAAACCCTGAAATTTTGAGAACTATTTCAAAGTTATCTATTTATTCAATTGAATTTAATAATTAAATAAAAAATATGTCTAAATTACTCTATTAACACCAATTAATAATGACAAAGTTATTGCATGGGATGTTTCCTAAATATATATTCGGGTTAATAACTTAATAATTACTATGATTTGCTCTTTATCCTTCTACAGCTGTATTACTCGAAGAAAGATGTTAATAAAATTATAATTTTAAAGGGAAATCGATTTTTGTCTAAAGATAAGATTATTAATTGAACAATATAATCTAGTTCTATTTCTAGTACCTAATAACCTGTTCAATTTCTAAAAATTTTATAAGCATTTAAGTGTTATACTAAACAAATTTAACGTTAGTCTAACGTCACTTTAAAAACACTACCAGGTTAGTCAAGTAAAATCAATCAGAAAAATAAAAAGAAAATAGTTCTAAAAATAATGTATTAATTTTCTTATAATGTTAAATTTATAATGAGTACATATTTTTAAATGTTTGATTTTAAATACATAGACCACAAGTTTAAATGTTAGATTTTTAATTCTTAGACCAGCGTTTAAACTGTTGACAGCTGTTGTCACGTGGCTCAAACTGTCCGTCGCGTTTGACGACACCAGAAATTATTAATTTTAACATAATTCAAATAAAACTTATTTTTAGAAGGATATTTGTAGAAAAATACATATTTGCCTCTAGCAGAAATTTAAATATACAATAAAACAATAATGCTTTTGTTAACCCTAACTGCTTAGAACTTTATTTTAAACAAATACTATAAAAGATGTCAGTCATGGATGAGATAATTTTGTCTAATTCAGAATAGGTAATAATAGTAAGTAATAATATAAAAATATCATTTCAATTCTATGTTACCTTCTTTGTATAAGAAGCGGCCATTGCCCTGCAATGGGACAATAATAGGCTGCTATTATTATTATTAAATCTAAATTTTAACGTTAAGTTACAATATAAATCGTGTTTATAAACCCTAGGATGTAAGCAGAGGGGTCTAGAACTACCCCATTTTAGTTATAAGAGTAATTACTTAGCAGGAGGTCAGTTGGCCAATATTTCATAACCAGACCTTAAGTCATAAAATAATAATTATTAATAATTGTCAAATGACTAAGACACTATCGGGTTAGTGTGTATTAGAACTATTTTTAAATGCACATAAGTTGAATGCACTGTATATAGGTAAGTATACATTGCAGTTTGTAATTGATAAAGGAAAAATGTACTTTATATTCAGTTGATGAAAGTGTATGGCGCTAGGTTATGTTTAGAATTTCATTGTTATAGTTGTAGAAAAACTAAAAATTGTGTGATATTGAAAGCTTTTATTTAGTTATAGTTGCGCGTGGATTAAGCTTTTAGATTATGTTTATTAAAATTTCTGACAAAAACTGTATTTTAGTTTTGACACATATTCAGAAACTTTTAGTTTTAGTTACATGAGTTACGTTAAAAGGTTATAAAGTAATTGTGTTTTTTTTTAGTTTATATCAAAAAGGAACTTAGTTGGTTTTTAAGTAAAATGTAGGAATGTGTGAGAACTTAATTTCTTCCTAAGTTAATCTATGTCAGTTAGATTTTATTAAAGTAAGGTTTGCTAATGCTTTAGTACAAACGTGTACAACTATATAATTCGTATATCATGGACATTATTTATAAAACAGTATCGAGTCTAATCTAATTAAGTGATTAGTTATTTGTACGTCACTTTCAAATTATCATATTAAATCAAATATCTTTGTCTAAAAATAAGTGTAAAATTGACAATACTACTTTCGCCTAAACTTAAACTTAAGAACTCTTCTTTCACTTAAATTTTTTCATACAAGTAAAGTGTGTATTTTGTATCTTTAAATAGTTTTCAAAAGTTTCCGAAATAATTTAAACTTCTCAGTAATTGGCGGTTTTATTAATGAGATAAAATACAGTTTGTTACTAAAACGATAAATTAAAAATATACGAAATGTAACATATTTGAACACAAGAGCGCGCGTTGTTCGAAATGAGGTTATCCGTATAAGTCTAATACATTTTTTTGTGCAAATAAATTTATCTCTATGCCACGACCTTGCTCCCAGCTATCGCCAAATTTTGCTAGTCCTAACGTCACATTGATAACTAGGCAATCTAGAAAAACTTACCGGTTTTAATATTAAATTATTGTTATAAATCCTCACAGCACAACACTTTGGTCACAATTTATTACGTGTAAATAAAAAAAATATATGTTTAGTTTAGAGTGATTATGTCCCGAGAGTGCAGTAAGTTGTTATGGGCCGCGGACCGGGTTATGCACATCGCTAGGTCGCCGGCAGCCAGCCGACTGGCGCGGCGCGCACGCAACTTCCATACTCCCCGCGCCCCGCCGAAAAAAATACAACCGCGAAAATATGGCGGGACCCGACACGCAAAAACTGAAGGGGTGCGCTGCGCGTTCTCTCGCTGAGGTTGTATGCTAATCCATCGTGTGCTTCGCCCTTTTTTCCGGGGTGGGGGTGGGGGATGCAATTAAAAAGCCGCGCGTGCGTGTGGGGGCGCGATTAGAAAGGAGACGGCGGACGGAATGAGTCTGTCACCGCTTTTTTTTTTACTTTTTTCCTAGTCTGGCATTTTGTGTACGAATGCCTAGGTAGACTAGATCGATGGACTGTCTGACTAGATTATTGGTCGAGTACCGAGCGTAGGTAACTTAGATAAATGTACCGCAGTCGTTATCAGAGTAATGAGATGATGCGCCATTTTTTTATAGTCAGTGTTTTATAATTGCATTTGTGTGTTAGAGATACTTCTGGACTGTAATTTTTCCTAATTAATGTAGACTAATTGGAAGTTCTGAATTTCGCTTAAAAGGATAAAAGAAAAGATATTTCCAAAATGGTTCCCTTTTGATTAAGCTGCTCCTGTGTCGTTCACCTGAAAATGAACACAACTTAAACTTCAGGAAATTCTTACTTAGAAAGTCAGCGGCCGACGTCCTGTATCTAAAATACCGAAATAAAAATAAAGCTTTATGTTTTCTCGTCGTTTTCCGTTGTTTAAAAATCTCGTCGGCTAATTCTGCATCCTCTCTCCTTCTATTTACTTTGTTCGCCCCACAAAAGCTGCCGTAGCAACAAAACTGCAAATTAATTACTATTTCACCATCCAACAATAGTAAAGACGTTTTAAAAACCTGCTCCACCTAATCTATGTGCCTTTGAATGGACAATGGTGTCGCGATCGAAAAGGGGAGTTTTGCAAGATTGCAGCAAGCTCGAGGTTTGGTTCCGAGCTCATCTTGCAACAGATTGTGGGAATAAGAAGAGGGTCTGTTTAGACGGATGACCATCGGCCAACGGCTTGAGTTTGCAGTTTTTTAATTATTAGGCTTGCCGTTAAGTGAGGGAATTATTTTGGCAGTTATAATAGATAGGGTTGAGAAAACCGAGTTTGTGTAAAGGGAATTTGTAGGCAATGAGAGAGAGATTATAGAAACAGTTTTGAATTTATTGGCTTTTTAATGATTATGTTATTTTTTGTTGTGTTTCTTTTTTATACTTTATCGGTTATCTTTCTATTAATTCCACTACTTTAAACTGTATGTATTTTGTTTCTACAGTTTGTAACCTTATTGGTATAATTTTTGTTTTACTTAAATTAATTATAAATGAATTAAAACTTCTCTCACTGGGTTATTCAAATTAAATATAAATTTCTTATTATTAATTAGTGAATAATAATTACAAACAATTAGAGACCTTTCCCAGTTTAATTTAAATATCTTTTACCAATAAAATAATAAATTGTAGTACCCTTATTGTGTGATAAGCAGTAATGGAAGCTGCGGATCCACGCACCTGTAAGCTTTATAATCGTAGACTCTTACTTACATCCACCTACATCATATCTTCAATCTTCTAACACAGGCGAGATAAGCAGAAGTCCCAAGAATCCTAGATAAATTAAATAGATAAAAAAGAACATCACACATAATTTAATTTAAAGATAAAAACTGTGTCGGCCATATGCAAAAATTATACTAGACGAATAGTTTTTGGCGACACACTTAGATAATTCGGTTTTAGTGATAAGATAATGATTGTGATAGTTCTAGTATGGTTCGGGAAGTTCTAGGTCAATATATTGTTAGTCGTTATCGGGCTAGACGCAATTTCTTGTAAAAAAATAATTTTATTTAACTAACAAAAAAAAAATGTTTTAAAAAAAATCCTTAAATGAGTTAAGGAGTACGTTAAACTTTATTGTTTTGTTTTTAATTTAACGTTAAGTAACACAAATAATATTAAAAAAAAACATACAATTTATAAAAAAAAATAATGAATAAACTAAAAAGTCTAAACTTAAAAAATAGTTAAATGACATAAAATAATGTCAATCACACATTATAAAGTACAGAAATCCGTGTCGCTACATTTAAGTTCGCCAGTTAAAGTCTCTTTAAAAAATAACAATTGTAAGGTCAACGGAGGATGCAATTCTTTACTGATCCTAATTATTTATGCAAGATTTGTCTAACTCGAGGTCCGGCTTCGCTTGCAAGTCAGCTATCCCCTGCATCCATGGAGCAACATTAACATAATAATAACATACCATTCAAAGGGTAAGCTAATTGTGAACATATTAAAATCAGAATATCTTTTGACCATTCTTATTTTTTAATATGCAAATATTCCAAGTTAATACATATTTTTTTAAAATTCTGTCAAAAGAAAAATAGTTTAAAAGTTTGTGAATTTCTAATTTTACTTCCGCATTTTTAAAACGCATAAATTGTGGAGACAGTGTGAGAAAATACACGGAGTTTTGTACTTTTAGTTGTTAATAATGCACTGGACCAGTCAAGTGACTTACCTTTTCTATCGGCCGCCGACGAACGCACAAAAATAAAACTCAACAAAAACAATCAACAAAGTTCAACAAAGTCACTATATGAGAAGCGTAGTCCGGTAACAGAACACGACAAACAAATAAACAAACTTAACCCGAGTGTTGACAAAATATGCACAAATAAAAACTATTCAAATAGTAAAATTGGGATAGAATTCGGCGAGACTCGGTTTACGATCGTCAAGCGCCGACCGGCCGACCAATCCGTCCGGCGACCGGTCCGATGTCCACACACGCACGTGAGAACTTTGCTCCAAGTTTGACTGAAAACTTTCCTCGACACGCGTCCGATAGTTCCGCGCCGCGCGCCCGAAACAACTTTTCAAATATTTTTTTTTTTCTTAAGACCGAACCCGTAATTCCAAAAATTTAATTGCGGATGTTAATTTTTATTTTTTTTGTAGAGTAAAAGTTTTTTTTCCCGAAGCGTCCACCCGTCCGGTCGGGTCCGGCCGGTCTGCAATATTAACACGAGCCGCGTCCACCTTTTGTAATGAAACGTTCACACATGCTTCCGCATTACCGTCCCGATGCCATCAATAATGAAGCCGGGCGGGAAAAAACAAAACGGGGCACCTCTCCCGGCGAGGCGCCCGCCGACACTACAGCCTCCTCGTCAAAGATCAGAATTGCATATCTGGGTTGCGTTAATGAGCGGGGGTAGGGGGTTCGTGGGGGGGTCGAAAAAGTGGCACCGCTCGCGCGCGAATATAAATTCATCGCCAAAAAATCATTACGCGGGGGGTGGTATTACGGGGCTTCGCTGCGCGGGTTCGTCCGTATAGTTTTTAAATCGGGCGTTCATTCGGCCCGGCGCCGCGGCGGGCGGAGGCCGCGACTGCACCTCGCCGCTCCCTGCACCGCACTATGCTCCACAACTAACACGCATGCACTTACTCCGCGCAGGCCAAGACGAGCCAAGTTCAACTGAACAGACGTACTAGGGCTACGAACTAAAAAAAAGACTGAGAGCTTAAAGCTGGCAATTCTAACCGAACATAAGAAAAGAAATAAATAAATGCGCGGCAAATTAATGCGACGTAGCGCGAGATGGATTGATTTTTTTTCAAACGGAAAGAGAAAAAAGAGGTTTCACGTGTATGCAAATTCCTCTTTTCGACGACGATCATAATCAATTTGTGCGTAGGACGCAAGCACTTCCGCACACACACGCCTTCATAGGCACGCACGCACACACGTGCCCCTCAAATTAAATCTAATACAAAATTGCGTTTTATGTTGATGCTAGTGTAGATGTGTGTAGGGGAGCACAATGCGAACTCGCGGATGTACAGTCGGCCCCAACGAGCTGATTAGAAAAAATAAAAATTTCATCATCAATTTTATTTGACTTTTCACTATAATTATTTAATTTTTCATGAAGTGTAATTAAACAGTCAAAATAATTTAATTAATCATCCACTTCATTAATAATATCTACGCGTAAGACATAAAGTTTAAAGTTAATATAAATGTTAACGTTTACATAGTTATTGCTAAAATATGAATTTGGCAAACACGCGGAATTGGAGTACCTGATCTAACAGGTGGCAAACCGACCGCCCATATGGAAACTCTATGTTAGAAATGTCGACAACATTTATATTCAGTTTAAACAAATCACAGAGTAGAAACAAACAGTTTGTTACAATTATAATAAACTTTCGTCATGTCATATTGTGAATAGGGCACACAAGGAGTATAATAAAAATAACTAATAAAACCAAAACAATTCAAGTACTGTATTCATCATCATTCCAGCGTTAATGCTGGAATGATGATGAATACAGTACTACACGGTAGTACGTCAGATGCGACTGGGATTAATCCCAGTCGCATCTGACGTCTGACCTCCACAACCCGAAGGCGATATCGAAGCATTGCAGTTAGACCAATTCAAGTACTGTATTATTGTATTAAAAAAAGAAGTTTCTAAAAAAAAAAACCCATCGAAATATACCAAAAAATTCATCAATTTATTTCGTAGCCTTTAATGTAGTCTATTTTCCTGCCTACCCTCGAAAAAGGACCTCCTCCGGGACCTACCAAAAACTATTTTTTACTTCCTGATAGATTTAGATAGGCCAGAACTTAAATATTTAATTTCCAATTCTTGGAGGGTCACGACTCGACTGTCAATCTAAGATTTGTTTTGAATAACTAACTGTATTTTTATACCTTTGAAAACAGAGAAGCAATTGTCATCCATATTAATATTATAAATGCTTATGTAACTCTGTCTATCTGTTACGCTTTCCCGCTTAAACCTCTCAACCGATTTTGATGAAATTTGGCACAGACATTCTATAGACCCTGAGAAAGGACATAGGCTACCTTTTATTGAAAAATTTGATATTCCCGAGGGAAATCTAAAAAGCGCGATATAACCGAATTCTAACCGGGCGAGGCCGCGGGCGGAAAGCTAGTAATTAAATACAAAAACGTTCACACTCTGCCCAATACGTCAAAAATACCTTTAATTTCTCTAATAAAAAACATCTAAAATCTAATATTTTGACCGGTTTCAATCATGGTATCTGGTCTTCTAATCTTATGCAAGGTAAAAGTAAACCTTAAAGCAAGTTCTCCAATGAAAATAGTTCCCAAGAACTTTTCTAGATTTTGGTGATCAAACAATAATGTTGATGGGTAACTGCTCAATATGACTTGTATATGAATGTAGATTTGACTTTTAAAAACTTTCAAGCTTTTCACAGGCCGAAGTAAAGAAAGAATTTAATAGATAAGCTCTAATTAGATTCGATATTATCAAAAACGAAACCACAAATTATCCAAATTCATTACCAAAACAAAGCCTAATTCAACAAAATGACATAAACCCACATTTTTTTCATCTCTCCACAGCATCAGCTCATTACGACAACAGCCAACAATTCTTCATCCGACTGTACTTTAAAACACACACAAGTGTAATGTTAAAAATGAATTACTAACACATAGGCGCACCTCCCTCCCCGTTATACTCATTTTCATTTCGATGTTTTTGGGTTTTTGCGCAGCCAGGGGTGGGAACACCCCCCACGGCCCCACACCCTCGCCCTATGAAAATAGGATATATTTTTATGTTTTATTTGCCCGGAAGCCAGTGCTTAGTTGCATGTTTATTAGAACTTTTTATTAGTAGAGACTGTACTGTTTTGCCTTTTTTCCGGGTTACCCGGTATCAGATGATTTGCGATGACAATTCTATGGCTCAAAGTCACGGCATGTTTGTTTTCCCATTACGTGTTTTATTTGTGAGTTGTTGCAATGAACTAATTTTTTTTGGGTCATCTTTAAGTCGATGTCTCCGAGGCACTTATTATTCGAACTATTTTGATGGCTTCAACTTTTGTTTGGGATACGATGGTGCTCTTCCGGGGTACGCGAAGTTCAAAGGGAATAAATTAGTTAGGGAGTGAATGTAAGATTTCAAGAAAGAATATCTGAGTAATATTGTTAGAAGGTAAACATAATTTACCAAAAATTTATTGACTTGAAAGCCGCTAAAAATTATTCATGACAGCTTAGCATCTTCTTCTTCTTCAGCTTAGCATATTTTTTTTAATGAAATATGGCATTTCTTATTAAATGCATGTAATCCAATTGTAACAATAGTCTTTTTATTCCATAAGAAGATAAATATAAATCGTTACATACAATTCCTTTACTGGATTTGTTTAATTGATACCTAATTGCATGATATTCTTTAAAAGAGACTCTAAATCAAACATTAACTTTGTAAAACTGAGTCATAAAACGTCTGCTGGCTTTAATTTCTATTATCCAGGAAGTCCTATGACAGTAAACCTGCGGCGTGTGACAGTAAACTTGCTGTATTATCTTTATTATTATCAAATTAAATTTCTTTCTCTGTAGACCACAAGGAGGAAGTTCTCGTAATTTTGAGCAAGTTCACTACAGTTTCATTTCACCTTCTAACTGTTCGAAATTCCTCTAAATATCTTATTGACATTGATCGTCGCTGAAATGGGAATATGACTAGATTTTGAATAATTTTTATTTTTTATATGGCTATTTAATAACTTCTCCAAATCTCCAAGTTAAAAGTAAAAATTAAAAAAAAAAAACGTGTAGGTAAACATAAGCGAAAATTCTCCTACTGCACACACATCAAGAACGAACCTATTTCAAGACATCAGAGAATAAACAACTTGATATAACCAATCCCTAAAGTAAATAAGCCTGTCCTAGCTTACACTACACCAGTCAAATCCAACAATCGCTGTTTAATTACTAACTAATTAAAGATAAATGGTTTGATTCCACGTCAGATATCAATCTCATTATCGCATAATTGATTGTTATATCAACATGGCTTAAAGCGAGGACCTATCATAGGCTAAACATAACATTTTGTATCTTTAAATATACTTAAAGCTGGTAATGGGTTCGCCTTCTGTTACATGCAACTTAAGAATACCCGTTGAAATAGTAACATCTCTGTATAAATATTCGGGTCTTATAAGCGTGATGTTATGTTTATTTAAAAACTAGCTTTCCGCCCGCGGCTTTGCTCGCGTGGAATTTAAATAAAAGGTAGCCTATGTCCTTTCTCAGAGTCTAAAGATTATCTGTGCAAAAGTTCATCAAAATCGGTTCAGAGGTTTAAATAGGAAAGCGTAACAGACAGACAGAGTTACTTTCGCATTTATAATATTAGTATGGATTATAATTGAGCAACTATCTCAATATTTCTGGGTTTCGTAACTATTATTTATTCTCAATATAAAAAATGGGACACCGTACCAGCCCTTATCTAGGTTAAGATACTATTTGAAACAAGCAGTAGTAAATATTTAAGTCAAGTTTTAATGATCAACTGGCCAGTTAATGTTCTTAAGAAGCAGTTTTCTTAGCAGCGAAGCAGGTTTCTGCTTTCATCCGTATAAAAAGTATTCTCGATTTCGAATTCGTATACGAGTTTATGTATTACAACTATGTATATTACCAGATCAGGCTTATCAAAAAGATTAAGTTAATAATTAATTAATGATTCTTTTTCACTCTGTTTCTTCATGATATGATTTCATCAATGATAATGATTAACGAGTTCGTTATCCTTCTAAAAAGCGGCTTGACACCTCCTGTTAAAGGTGTTTCTCCTGTTAAAATACTTATTCAGAATCATCTTTAACATAAGATTTTTCGCTAAGTTAAGGTGATTGACCGCATGCTTCTTCCATTTTCTGAAGTCTGTACGAAAGAACATAACGAACTCAACCTTTAGTAAAATTATGTAAATTACAAATCGTGTACCGGATTTGATTTTCCGTCGGCAAAAATGACGATCTTGTGTACCCACTTTTATCTCCTACTTGACCCCTTTTGGGGATGATATTTGTAAGACCCTTCCTTAGTACTCATCTTCGTTACAAATGTAGCTCTTGTGTAAAATTTCATCGTCCTAGACTTTGTGGTTTTGTGGCTGTGAATTATTGCCTATCAGCAAATGAAAAAATTTAAGGTTTTTATTCATTAATAAGTTTATCTCTTAGCTATAATAGTAGCAGGAGTGACTGCCCAGATCGATTCCAGCTAAAACTCCTTTACAATTAACTGTGGACAGGGAAGATTTCCACGTCACCCAGTAATGTACATGTAGTTTAAAAAAAAAAAAATAAACTAGTGCTTGACCGCAATCCCGTCCGATGGTAAGCAGTGATGCAATTGTTGATGGTAAAGCGCGCCGGTTTATTAAGCCTAATCACTCAAAAAACTGAGTGAATAGGAAGGAAGACGGAAATTGAGCGGGGTGATGCAATGTTAAACACAACAACACGACTGACAATGCTGCACCAGAGGGAGATTGATCTGGAGACCCTCCACGACAATACTCCCGTCACAAAAACATTTGGCGCATCGTATTCGGCACACAACGCAACAAAACTGCTCAGACCCGTCCCCCGTACGGCTTCACCAGACATCATGCCGGAACACTATAAATCGCTTGGCGGCAAGACTTCCCAGTGGGTATGGGAGGACAGCATAGGCCTGCCAACACGTACCAGATACTTAACAAACAATAAAATTAACCAAACCATTTTCTATATAAAGAAGAACAACTGTAAATCAGTATAGTTTTAACTATAAGTACAGTTATTGAAAAAATAATTAAGTTTGTAACATAATTTCATTCAAAGTAATATTCTCTTTTAATTATCTAATCTCAACATACAAACGAAACTAAAAAGTAATTATTTATCCCTACCTTTCAAACACACACACACACACTTAAAAAAAAGAACCTCTAAAACGCGCTAAGCAACATTGAACCCCAGATCACCACCCCCGGCACAGTCAAAGTAAAACCTAACACAGACGTAGAGGGCTGAAACAAAAATAAACTATGCTACGAGGCACGGGGTTATGTCGTAGCAACTACGTAGGCGCCTACGACGCGTAGACGTCTACGAATGTATTCGACATGTAATTGATAGGGGTGGATGTTCTAATTGTGTTGGTCAGTATGGGGTATTTTTAGGGATGACTAATTATTGGGTACTTTTTAGTTTTGAAGATTGTAATAAATAACAAAGTAAAAAGTAACTAAGAAAATCACGTTTCTTGTGTGCCTAGATAGTCAATTGAAATTGTCAGGGTTATTAATAAAATATGAATAAACCCCCTGTTAATGCAAACTCTCGAATTATTTAATACTATTATTAATTTATAAATTCTTCTTAATTAGTGTAAGATATGCATATACTAGAAGCCATCGACTTTTTTAACTACCCCCGAACAAAAATAGCGAAACAAAAATTCTAGTCTATGATCCGTTCTGGTCTCGTTCCGTGGTACATTTCAGTGAATGGTGGAAACCTATAATGAACCATTCGAACTTATAGACATATTTATATGGTCTTTGAAACGGTTTTGAAGCTATTTATATGAGATATTTGAACGTTTAGTCGGTTTGTGCATCAAGCATGATTTGAAGTCCAATTCTTAAAATTAAAAAAGGTTCTAGAAGCGCGGTCTTATAGTCTGCGACAGTCAATGTCAAAAATATAGGGAAATAAGTGGTATATTTGGTATATTTTAATAATTAAATGTTTATCATTAAAATCAGATTGAAAGATTAAAAAAAAACAAGAATTAGCCTGCAGTTCACCCTTCAGCAACGCTTAATTTTACGATCAAGGTTACATTATAATTTCAGGGACATATGCTTTTTTGTTTAGAACATTGCATAGAAGTTGTTTGTTGTTCCGATTGTACTCAAGCTAGATTTCTAAGTTAACAGACATCCATATCACACAGCGGTGCTCCCGCTCCCCGTTAACGCCTAATCTCTCCCCCAGTTAGGCCAACACAACTCTGGGCTAGACAGTTTTTATGCCATTCAGAAAAAGAAGGCTTCAATAACTAAGGGGTGGACTGGACAAGCAAGGGATCATGGCAGCCTTTTGAAGGGATTCCAATCGTAATTTCGAAATAGGTTTTATACATAGTCATTCCACATTGTGTTGTGTTATATATTAATATTTCGAGAAAACCAATAGCTTGCGTACAGTATTACGTATATCACAGTTTTTATGAGAGAAAGAAATGAAGGAAAAGCAAGAAAATATATTTATGTTGCATAAACTCAAAGACACACAATACACCAGATATATCATTATCATCATCAACAATTTTTTTTATCGTCCCATTGCTGGGCACAGGTATCCTCTCATACACATACTTATGCCTGGTCGTTTGTTTTCTTCAGCTCGGCCGACTGTCTTCTACGGGTTTAACTTCTATGCTTCCTGGGTATGTCTACGTATGCTAAGAATCCCTTTGTGGGATCCGCATACCGTCCAATAACCAGCATAAAGAAAAATAATAGACACAAAATCATAATACTATTCAGAAATGCCGCTAAAGACCATCATCACCATCAGTCTATAGCAGTCCACTGCTGAACATAGGCATCTCCAATTTCACGCCATTCAACTCGATTCTCGGCAACTCTTATCCAGTTATTACCAGCCATACTGCGAAGATCGCTAGGTGGAGCGTCACCTAGCCTGAAGGCGTACTACCTTACGCCTACCGATTCACGGTCTCCATTCACACGTCTACTCCAACGGTCATCGGTTCTACGGCTAATATGGCCGACCCATTGCCATTTCAGTTTGCTTGTCGACAACTTTGGTTCTCTGCCAGATCACCTAATTGCGGATTCAATCCCTAAGAGAGACTCCAAGTATAGCCCTTTCCATAGCTCGCTGAGCGACCTTGAATTTGTGGACCAGCCGTACCGTGAGTGTCCACATTTCTGCTCCGTAGATCATAACTGGCAGGACGCACAGGAATCGACGAACCTTCCCAAACGCTGCCCAGTCTTTTCAAAATTGTTTCTACCAAACTGCAGGACCTAAGGATCATTTTTTATTCAAGGAATCCCCACCATCATCAACTGGCATTAACGTGGAAATTAAGTTTATGCATATTCAATTTTTCCAGAGGATTTTCTTTCACTTTAGTCTTAATATTTTCCCTGAAAACTATCACTTCGTCTTATCCCTTCTTATACTGTGTTATCAAAGTAAAATAAATTAGTTATAGTTAACCTAACCTAACACGTTTCATTTTAGATCAATTAGTTTGACATTCAGGTAACTGAGTTATACCCGAGACCGAATTTCTCGGTAAAATATAAAGAAGTAAATTTCTAAGAAAGAACTGTCTTCATACTTTTCAACTGTCAACATATTTTTTTATAGAAAAACTTATTACTTTCAAATTTAGTTTTCCTGGAAATCGGAACATTGTTTGTAAACAAATTATTAAATAATTCCTCAGAATTTTTCATCGCATTCCTCAGCTAAAATAAGTGTTACGATCAACGATTTTGGGCTCTTTATTAAACTATGTTGTAGTACCTAGTATCTTTATTAACTAGTTGTCTGTAGAAATACTTGATACATTCGTTGGTTCTTATCCTCCATTAAATGAAGAGACTTCTAAACAAGACGAAGGTTATAGTGGTGATGTTTTGGAAGCACAGGTATTATTATATTTTCGGTAATAACTTTTTATTTTTAAAGATTGTGCGAGAGTAGCCCGAAGAATTGCAACACTAAAGTAGCAGTGGGCCGGGCACATTGCCCGTAGGGCCGATGCCCGATGAAGCCTACGGTTTCTCGAGTGGTGACCACGCACCGGAAAAGGCAGCGTGGGTAGGCCCCAGACAAGGTGGACCGAGGACCTGGTGAAGGTCGCGGGAACCGCTAAATGCGGGAGGCGTAGGACCTGTCGTCGTGGAGATCCTTGGGGGAGGCATATGTCCAGCAGTGGACGTCTTTCGGCTGAAATGATGATGATGATAATGTGTGAAGAACGGGTAAGACGAAATGGTGCCTTCAGTAACATTGTGGAATTTCTTGTAACTCCTTCCGGTTCGGTTCCCGTATACTTTACTAGCTCGCCGCTCGCGGCTTCGCCCGCGTGGAATTCGGTTATATCACGCTTTTTAGATTTCCCTCGGGAAAATCAATTATTTTTCAATAAAATGTAGCCTATGTCCTTTCTCAGGGTCAAAAGATTGTCTGTACCAAATTTCATCAAAATCGGTTCAGAGGTTTAAGCGGGAAAGCGTAACAAACAGACAGACAGAGTTCCTTTCGCATTTATAATATTAGTATGGATTACTTCTTTTTTTATAGTGGTAACAAACATAGGTTTGTACAATACATTACTACTCAGTTTCATATATTCTACCTCGCAAATGATACTGGATGGAATTGGAACGAAGTTTGGTACACAGACGATGTATCCAGGATTGAACTGCAGGATATTTTGTCCCGTTAGTGTCACGGGATCAAACTTAGGCAGATGAAACTACGGAGGGCACCTCGTACACATATATAATAATGCCAACCGGCCCCATTACAGGCCTATTATCTCACAGGGAAGGCACCAGAACTTTTAGTACGATTAGAGGCAACTCAACTGGTGCGCTTTACCATCAACGATTGCATCACTGCTTATTATCAAGCGCGATCACGGTCAAGCAATAAATACATGGTATTATTATTACTTTTTTTTGCTCAAAAATATTTTAAAAACTAGATGATAAGAGCTATCTGACGACTCTGAGAAGTGAGGGCTAGCGTCCTTCTTCATTGGTGAAAAGCATGTTGTACAGGCTGTGATAATCATGTATACCTGTCCTCCATAGCATTCATTCGACACCCACACATAAGCGCATGTTAAACATTAATCAACCACCGTCCAAATACACACATCAACCACCATTTTTGCACAAAAAAACGTTGCCCCCGAAAAACAGGCGTATTGGCGATAAAAAGAGATAAAACAACACACACACACACGTAAACAAAATGAAAAGTAGTCATTTTTGCGCCAATAGGGTTATTACTATAAAAACTACAGCAAATGAATTTATTATAGATCGTGCGGGGTCGGGAACGCCCTCGCCACCCTGATAACAATATAATTTTATTTTTAATACGCCGATAACATATAGCGTTGGTGCGACGCTGGCGGCTGGGATGGGAGTGGGTTCGATGCTGCGACGAGGCATCGGCTTTTTAAATTCACTAATAGGGAATTATTATGCGAGATTATGTGTCCTGATTGCGTTGCGGAAAATTGTAACTATAGAGTTGAGAGACAGGGTTTTCAAAAGCGCATGACGTTGGCTAATTACAGTAGAAGGTAGATGTTTTGGATACTGCTGTCGCGCACGAAGCGTCTGATTATTGCTAAGAGGCGGACGTCGACACCTTTCTTGAACTGAAACCAAGACTCGTGGGTTCGAGTCTCGATGCGAGACTTAATAAAATGTTGTCGCGTTACAATACTCATAGGTACTTCTATGAGTGATACTGTAATTTGTAATTATATTCCTCATCACATTTGGGCATGAATGATGTAACAAATAGTCTGTAACAATAATTTGATAAGTGTCCTGTGGACCTTTATTATTATTTATAATGAAAAACAAGTGCTTGAGCACAATCTCGCCTGATGGTCAGTAGTGATGCAATCGTTGATGGTAAAGCGTGGTAGTTTATTAAGAGTCTATTTACTCAAAAACTGAGTAAATAGGAAGGAAGATGGCAGTTGAGCGAGGTGATGCAATGTGAAAGACAACATCACGACCAACGATGCTGTGCCAGAGAGAGGGAGATTGATCTGGAGACCATCCATAACCAAACTCCGGACACAACAACATTTGGCGCATCGTACCCGGCACACATCGCAACACAACTGCTCAGACCCGTTCTCCGTACGGCTTCACCAGACATCATGCCGGAACACAATTAATCTCTTGGCGGCAAGACTTTGTCTGGTGGGTGGTTACTTCTGGTGGCAGCCGATGTTATGGCCTTCTTGCCCGTTCTTCTCCACAGGTACCTATTACGCTTTGGAATAAGCGACTAGTTTTATCTTTCTTTTTGTCCGACCCTTTGACTATTCAAAGGTGACTGTGATTGGTTTATTTGCACACATGTTTTGAATTTGAAAGTTTGGTTAACATTTAGTCATAGATTGTTATTTGATTTAAAAATAAACTGGGTCAAGTTTTGTTATTACATGTTCTTGTAGAGTTCGTCCCGACACGCAAGAAGAAAAATAATCAGGATTTAATAAGGAAATAAGTTATTGTTGCAATTACCTGGCTTGATGACTGTCCGAGGAAATCTGTAACAAGAAAATACAAAACATTAGTTATTATTTAAACCTTAATTTGCCAAAAGACATAGATATAATAGGGTATTTAACTAAAAAAAAACTAATTAGTCCGTCAGACAGATTTCCAAAAAATTCTAGAAACGTATTTTTTGTTTATATGAAATAAACAAAAAAAAAAATACAAATAGAAAAGGCATCAATGATCAGGAGTGGTGGCTGGTGACGTCGCTGGCCGCTAAAAAGTGTACCATCCAGTGACGTCACACGAGTTTTCAACGCGCTGTGTCGTCTTCACTTTTTGTTTATATGAAAAAAGAAAAAATATGTGTCTAGTATTTTTTGGAAATCTGTCTGGCGGACTTATTAGTTTTCTTTAGTCAAATACCCTATTGCATGAATTGAAAAATTGTATTTTGAAAAAAAAAGAAGGACATAGAAAATGTCTACTTAGATAGAAATATGAAAAAATGAGAACGAAAATAAAACTTTTGTTTTGAAAAACTATACTAAGATCTTTCATTTGTCATAATTTTATATAAAATCGCAAATCATTATGAATACCAAAAACAAGTGATCTAAAACTTGAAACGCAGTTTTAATCTTCCGCCAAATTACATGAATATAAAACTGACCAACTGTTCACACAATACTATTTAGTTACAACTATTAGAATATGTGAGAAAACATCTGTTTCAACTTAGACATAATTTGTGCCAGAATACATAACAAGACAATGCTATAGTATTGAATGTGTATTAGTGTTTACTTAAATATATTATATGAGACTGAATTTTAGACCATCAAGGTCGACTAGGACTAGGAGGAAATATGATTGAAGTATTTAACCTACTTGTAACGCGTTCAGTATATGGGGCATATATGTATATGTATTATGTTGATAACATAGTATCGTTCCATCATCGAACGACCCGTCGCGCTTCGTACGGCAAGTATCCATCCTTACTTTGTTGACACTACGACGATCCCGACGTAGCGTTTCGCCTCGTCTTTTATACCGCGTACATTAAGAGACTGGAACAATTTACCAACGGCGGTGTTTCCGTCCGACTACAATTTGAGTGTCTTCAAGGTTAAAGTCAATAGGCTCTTAATAAACTAGCGCGCTTTACCATCAACGATTGCGTCACTGTTTACCATCAGGCGGGATTGTGGTCAAAGACTTGTTTATAATTACAAAAAAAAACCTTACGGTTATATAAAATGTATTGTGTAAATGTAATCCATACTAATATTATAAATGCGAAAGTAACTCTGTCTGTCTATCTGTCTGTCTGTCTGTCTGTCTGCCTGTTACGCTTTCCCGCCTAAACCTCTCCACCGATTTTGATGAAATTTGGCACAGACAATCTTTAGACCCTAAGAAAGAACATAGGCTACCTTTTATCCCGGAAAAATTGATGTTCCCGAGGGAAATCTAAAAAGCGCGATATAACCGTACTCCACGCGGGCGAAGCCGCGGGCGGAAAGCTAGTGTTAAATAAATCATCATCGGACCACCTTGTTGGGGCCTCCGCTACGCTGCGTCTTCCGGCACGTGGCTGTCACTCCAGAACCCTACTGCCCCAACGGCTATCGTTCTACGAACATTGTGCCCCACCCACTGCCACTTAATTTTAGCGACTCGAAGAGCTATGTCGGTGACTTTGGTTCTTCTGCGGATTCCCTCATTTCTGATTTGGTCGCGCCTAGCATAGCTCTTTCCATCACCCTTTGTGTGACTCTGAGCTTTTGTATGAGGCCCATTGTAAGCGACCACGTTTCAGTTCCGTAAGTCATCACTGGCAACACACATTGGTCAAAGACTTTAGCCTTGAGACACTGTGGTAACTTGGACTACGAGAATATGTAGCGTAGCATCCCGAACGCTGCCCAGCCGAGCTGGATTCGACGAGAATACTCTTTCTCGAAGTTACCTCTTTCTCGGACCTACCTAATTGGACTGTCCCAGATATATATACTCATTAACAACTTCGAGTGCAGAGCAAACAATTAGAATTGGAGTGGGTGCGACATGAGAGTTCGACATGATCTTCGTCTTATCCATGTTCATCTTTAGACCCACTTGTTGGGAAGCTCTGCTGAGGTCATTGAGCATTTTGCACAAGTCTTCCAGGGTCTTCTAAGCTCGGTACCATCTTCTGTCGGCAGTCGGGTCTTCTGACGGCCCGTAATTTCTGTCAAAGCTGATTTACGATGTATGGATGGATGTGTCTTGGTATGTGAAAATGTTTGCACCGGATGAGATGTTTAGAGATCTTTACAAATTACTTAACCACAAGCCTACATGAATGAAAGTGTTACTAATTTTCTTTAGTGATTGATCGCGTAAAAATTTAACCTGAGCAGAGTTTCTTAATTTTTGTAAGAACATTCGTAAATATGAGCTATTGAAGAAGAAACAGCCATTTCGCCATACTAGAAGCCTATACGAATATTCCTTTCATTTTTATACCAAGCATAGCACAATATCTTCTTATTTCTGATGATTACATCAGATATTACTAATACAGTAATTTCCGAAGCCTTACATTTTTAATTACACATAATGACTAAATAAGAAAACCCATAGAACCAAATCCGATTGCCACAGTAGGGGGGAAAGTCATAACCCAATTTTGGCGCTAAAAACCTAGTAAATGGAATATACGAATGTCGTGTGGAGACAATACGAAGACTCGACGCCCAAAGTGGAATTTAAATATGTAAGGAATTAGGAGAGGGGTCGCCCCCCCAAGGGGGGAACGGTGAGGGGGGAGGGGAGCGGGAGGTTTTTCAAAACTAGAAAGAGATGAACATCGTGCGTTAGTATCGCGATCCGGTGTTTGGAGGTAAAGGGGATTGAGTTAGAGAGATAGATCCTGAGATATAGCTGTACGATGAGGAAATGGTTGGTCGATTTTTATATGCGAAGAATATTTTTATTTTTAATGCCATAAAAACCATAAGTTCTGTAGATGGTGGTTTAGTTTTTGCATGCCATATTAAAGAAAAAACACTCCTGAGTGTTTTTAATTATTTACATTATTGACTAAATAAAAAAATAATCACCGTCGTTAAAGTTTTAAAGAGTTTGAACCAAATGATTGAAGACACCACGCTATGGAAGACTTTTGAAAGGCCAACGCTAACGCTGGCTGAAGTCTGGTCGAAGCTTATATAAAATTAAAAAAGGGCATCATCAAAGACGAAGAATAAGATCAATTAGAAAAGTGACACTTTGGTGTAACTTTTTTTTTGTTGGGATGGGAAATCATCAAATGACTTCTCCCGCTCAGCGCGTCAGACTTTTACTGACTAAAACCCATTCGTGTTTCTTCACTTGCCTGTGTGACGGGCAGAGCCACCACTGCCCGAAAAAACATCTAGCCTTCTATTTTTTTTCTACCATTTTCGTATATCTCAAGACGTATCCTAACATACAGCTTCTCGTGCAACCCGCACGCACGCGCTCTGTAATGAGCCCGCGCGGGGGGAGGGTAGTTAGACAATTTTACAACTGCGCCGCTCCGTTTTTTGGCGTTCTCTCCTCGCTAGGTGTGTGCGCATAGATTATGTTAGAAGATGAGACGGTAATGCGTAGCGACGATATAATGCCTAAATCAGAAGCTGTGGATGAGTCAAAGGAAATTTCATGGAAGGTTTTTCTCGCCTTATATCGGGAAGAAGAAATCTGCGATTGATCATGGTGTGGTAAAATGTTAGCCAGTCAGTAAGGTGGTAATGAAATATGAGTTATGGTACAGTGTTCATAAAGGAGTTGCCCTTTATGCTGATCAGGTCAACTTGCCAGTAGTAGTATACTAATGATCATTGTTCTTATAATGTTTATGACTCAAAAGAGTATCTGAGGAGTTTCTGGTCCATTTTTATTTTTAGGTATCTACTATGCTTAGGAAAATTAATTTAATGCCCATCAGATAGATTTATAAAAAATATTGAACACGTATTTTTTTATTTTTTCTTTCATTCAAATACTAACGAACATATATTGGACAGCCTCCGTGGCGTAGCGGTAGCGGACGCGGCCGCTGCGCAAGGTGGCACAGTTTCGATCCCCGCACAGTGCAAGTATTTGTATGCATGAATATCAATATTTGCACTGGTCTGGTCGTGCCTCGGAAAGCACGTTAAGCCGTTGGTTCTGGTTGCCATACGAACATCTAGTGGCAGTCGTTACGGGTTGTTGGAGCCCTCAAAAATCCAACAATTGGTCTAACTGCAATGCTTCGATGTCGCCTTTGGGTTGTGGAGGTCAGACGGCAGTCGCTTCACGGAAAATGTCGAAGTTTAGCCATATCAGCAGTTGGACTGGTAAAGCGGAGCCCAGACTCCAAAGCTGAAACGGCTTCGGATGCGACTGGGGTTAATGCTGGGATGATGATGACTATGCTTTGGGATGAGCGAGCTTCATGTTTCTAACCGACCCCTTGACAATTCAAAACAGGCTGTAATTGATTTATTTATAGTTTGATTTCTCTTCTGAACATTTATGAAAATGTTTTATATATGAGCAAAACTACCTTTTAAGGTAATCTTTATCCGTCTTTCCAATAGAATAAGTGTAAAAATATGCTGACTTTACTATCTATTCTAAAACTCAGCGAAATACACTAAAAGAAACCAGGCAATATATTATAAAAAAAAAACAATCACGTTTTCCTCTCAGAGAACATTCCTTTCTTACTAAAACAGTCCTCTCTGCCTCCTCAAGCTTTGGCACCATCTGTAGGTGCGCACAAATTTGCATATGTCGAAATAATTTAGGGGGTAACTCCACACACTCGCAGGACGCTAATGTAAGCCCGTATCGGCACCGGCGGAATAAGAAATTGGCGTAGATGCGACATTCCGCTAACATTTTTATGTTTATGTCCCTATTTTTATGGGCCTAAGTTGTAAAGGGATGTTAGAGTTTTAGTAATCTTGTGAAGGAAGAAAGGTAATATGGGCGTTATCTTTGAGTGGCTGCATGTGGTGGAATATGTGGTTATATTGTGGACGTAGTTGGTTCATTTCACGAGCTCGTGTTATGGTGATAAGTTAATAGTTTTGGAAAAAAGCTCATCGTGGAATGGGGAAATGAGCTTATATGACAAATAGAGTTAATCCCTAAGAATAGTTGGAAGGACAGACTGTGAGGTGGTCGCAGAGTCTGTGGTACAATGGTAGTGAGGTCCATAGAGTATATTACACTAGTGAACTTCATTTTTATCTAATTTAGAGACAAATTTAAGTAGAACACGTTTTCGCTTCGCGTTCTTTTCAGCCAGACTTACGTGATTTTATATTTTTGCTCAGTTTCTATAGAACCCAGCGTATTGTTTGTTGCCTATAGCCTTTCCCGAGAATTAGTCTGTCAATTGAAAAACTTGTTCATAATATTCTTTTTAAACTTTGTAAATTATGTAAGTAATGTTTAAAAAAAACACTATTAAAAAAAATATACTGGTAGTTTCAGAGATTACTGCGATCAAACAAACTTTTCAGCTAGTATATGTAAATAGATGGACAGGAAAAACAAAAATTAAAGTTTTCATATCAGTTCGGAATAATTTCAGTAATTTAGTAATACCTACATTGGTTTGTAGTTCAAATAGAAGTACTGAGAGTTTGAATAAGAAAAGTTTTATAACTAAAGTGATTGATGTAAATCCGGTTGAAGTTATATTCGTATTTAAATTTTCTTTATAATATCTCTTGCTAGTAGTTATGATTGCCTACACAGGAATAAACGTAGTTGAACTACATACATGATTAATTTAAAAATGCTAAAAGAATATTCTAAGTGGTCATTTCCAATGAAAAAAAGCCGACAAGAAACCTCATGGAAACTCTTTTCAAAATAATTGGCTTTAAATTCAAGCAATCCCCTCCACTAATTATTTTTTTTGTATTATGTAGTTTTTTGTATCATATGTAGATACAGCAAATATAAGTTTTTTCTTTTTATTCTATTTATTTATCACTTTATGAATCGCAATGTAATAAGATCTTTTTCTAACTAGAACTAAATATTCTATTATAGAGGGAAGCCTTAAGCACCCCTTTTTGATATTTCCTAAATGATATGTGATACACAAATCAGACCATGAATCCTTGTTACGCATTGTAATCATATTACACAGAGAGGACCAACAGACTATCACAATTAATCTAATATACATGAATAAACCAATGACCTGTGGACGGCTTGATGGGATCTTTTCATACTGAGACCTATTCGTGCCTCGGAAAGCACGCAGAGCAATTAGTCGAAACCAACTGAAAGGGGTATATTTTAGTATTTATGAAAAAGATGATATCAGATATACAATTTTTTTTTATAAATTATAAACTAGCGCTTTGACCGCAATCCCGCCTGATGGTAACCAGTGATGCAATCGTTGATGGTAAAGCGCGCTAGTTTATTAAAAGCTTATTCAATCTAGCCTTGAATATACTTAAATTGTAGTCAGACAGAAACACTGCAACTGGCAAATTGTTCCAGTCCCTCCATGTCCGGGGTATAAACGAAGAGTCGAAACGCTTCGTTCGAATGGTAGTGGTGTCAACTACTTAGAAATCTTTCCGTTATTTTTTTCAGGATAATATTAGTTTTGGCAGTAGTTCTGTACCTTCAAATGCCTAACATACTTTATTTTAAAAATACTGTTTGTCTTGACAACACTTTTTACCCTTTACTTACGTTCCGAACTAAACGAGACTCACATAACTAAGTAACCAATATATCTACATAAAGAAACCAGTTGCCTAGATACACATTCTATTTTTATATACAAACCAAATATAAATATTTACCAAGCCGAAAAGATAAATACGAAAATAAAAACATCAAACATCGGCTCTATATCCGTTATATTACCTTTATGGCATCTCTACCTCACTTATAACTGTTCTAAGTCTACTAAAGGAAAATTTTCACTCATAACGTACAGAAAATAACGCGAGGGAGAACTCTAGTAATTTGTCGATACTCTACATGTGACTCTACATACATAAAGCTACACGCTTATATACGAAGGCTCTGATTGAAAAATTAGGGACTAATGTATGCGTAAATTAGACGGTAATAGAAATTGGAGATGTAGAGATTATTTGAAGTATGTACCGGAAGGTTTTAGCAATTTGAATTCAAGGAAATGCTTTGGGTAATTACGGAGTAATATGTTCGTAATATTGAGGAAGCGTTACAGAGATTTTTTCAAGAATTTCTTTCGGGTAATCATAATAATTGATAAGCCTTTTTCCAGTCATATTGGTGTCGATTCCAGACTAACCGGATGTAGGTAAATACTAATATTTTCTTTTCACAGAGGCTCTTCGAAAAAGCACTGTAAATGTTTCTGCGGACATATTTTTGAGTGAATATTAGTGTAATTGTGATTGCAATGAGGTGTTAGCTATATTTGTGGCTGTGTTTAGTACTTTATAGTTTTGATACAGTCAACAACTAAAGTCGATTTACAATTAAGTATTCGAAATATTAATTTGCTGAGCGAAATATTTTCTAAAAATTGAAATAAGAGTGACATTTAATTAAAGAACAGCACTCTGATTCTTGTTAACTCCCACTTTCTACTACTTCAAGCCAAAAAGAATATTATCGAATAATTTCGTTTTAATCGAATTTTGTGGCTGAATGTAGCACTCAAAACAGATATAACTTTCTGATCAATACTCATACTGGATAAACGTCAGTCTGCTCAGTAACTCAGAAAAACCTATGACACTTATACCTTTTTTTTTTATAAATTATAAACTAGCGCTTGACTGCAATCCCGCCTGATGGTAAGCAGTGACGCAATCGTTGATGGTAAAGCGCACTAGTTTATTAAGAGCCTATTCACTCTCTCTCTATACTTTGTTGTATGGTAAAACTACAATTTAATACACGCTGATTATAAATCAGGTCAAGAAGTGCCTCAACAATTGATAATGTTTCTGTTAACATCCGATTTATTCTGTAAAAAAGTCTCATCTTGAACTGAGAGGCAATCCCTAGTATAAGACGGAATAACAAACTGACTTCAAGTGTTTTCGGCAAAATTTTAATACAAAATACTCTGCTTTCATATCATGAATGCTCAGTCAGCATTGAATCTAGCTAACTAGTAAACCTGTTCACCACATCACAGCCTATTTTCCAGCTCGTGTCAACGCGAAAACTGTATTAGCAGTCTCCACAAACCCATCATAAAAACTACAAAACGAAGTTCAACAAAAAAGAACATGCAACTGCCCACTCGCTTCAAATAAAAATAAAAAACAGCAAAAAAAATGAAAAAAAGGCAAAAAAATCACGCGTTACATGTTAATTGAAGTACGCTGTAGTGAAAGTGAAATGATTTTTAGTCCTTTTTTTTAGTTCACGCATCCCGACTGAAATATTTCGGTTGAAAGCCTTTATTTTATCACGCCAGCGTTAGAATCGAGTTCGTCCGATGAATTTTTATTCACCGGCTTTATACAGAAAGTGAAAATCTCGATTTGTTTTACTCTCACCTCTTTTTTGTAGTGCTGTGTTTGTAAACATAAGGTTTTTTTTTATTGTTTATGGCTTGTGTACGATTTATTGTGAAATATGAATGAATTTAGTAGGGATGCTGACGTGTTTGCGTGTTTATAGTCATTTTATTTACATTCTCTGTACGTTCTTTTTGGTTAAACTTGATTATTAAATTTTGGTTTTCTGCTTGGACCTTATCATCTTTATTTGTAGATATTTTAATTTAATTTTAGGGTATAAAGTAAGCGTATATGTTCATCATCATCATCTCTGCGTTCAATCCCGGTTGCATCTACGGCCTTCGCGATGGAGCCCGGGGTCCGCTTTCCTCCTAACCATTCTCCTCCATTTCGCGCGATCTATAGAATTCTGTGGTAAAAGGTTGTTGGCACGCATGACATCTCTTACAACCTCAAGTCAACATCAGGTCTTAGGTCTCCCTCGCTTTTTTCGGCCCGGCGGAGTAGGCGTATATGTGGTTTTCGTCTAAATATTTGGAAATAAAACGAGCGAATTAAGAAAATGAAAAGATAAGCAGTAATATTTTCAGAGTCATATGCATCATGTCCAGCCACTGTGGCTATTATGCAAAGATATTTATTTGGAAATATCTTGATGTAGCTTTTTTGACCAACCAATATTCTGTAAAAACAATATTAAACAGTAGCAACAGGCTTCAAGAAATAGTAAGGACTTTCTTTATAAGAATTGTACTTTCTAATAATTTGTGGAAAGAAGGGAAGTCAGAATTTTACTGACGAAAACCCACCCGTGTTCCATCACTTGTCTGTACGCCAGGGCCACGATGTCTCTATTAAACAAACCACAGTGCTGGTGGGTAGGTGTATTGCCTTCACATTCAATTTATGTATGAAAAATATTGTAAAAAATTATTAAGAATTTCCTTGTCAATTCTTCTCCATACGAACATTTGAAAGCGGCAATAACTTTTTCTTTTTTGATGGGATGGGAAATCATCAAATGACTTCTCCCAATCTGGGTGGAGCGGAAGGGCGTGTCAGACTTTTACTGAATAAAACCCATCCGTTTCCTCACTTGCCTGTACGAAGGCCAGGGCCACGGTTCCTTTTTTTAACCAACTCGCAACCCTGACCCAAAAGGACAATACCTTAAAGTGCCTATTTGAAATAAATGATTTTTCTTTAAAATTGGGCAAAGTTCTTTTTCCTTTTCAGGAAATAGCATTAAGACAGCAATGCTCACTCTGTTAAAAGTCTAACCATAGAGTTGGTGGCTACCCTCCTTCCCTTCCCTCGGTGATAACCCAAGCCGGAAACTAAGTCTAGACAACTCATAAACCTCCGTTCATTGCTTAACTTGAAATAAAAGATTGAAACACAAAATACTGTCGCAGAAAAACGTTAAATTAGTTTACCCTTTGTATGATTTGTTTTTATAAATAAGGTTAAAATGTGAATGTTTTACAGAAAAAGAAAACACGGTGAGGAAATCTGGACTTATTAGTATGTACTTACAAAGACATAGAGAGAAAATAAAGCGAATAAAACGTGTTTTATGTACCGTTTCTTGCTGTTATATGAATGGTCTTCTGTTTTAGGAGGTACAGTTTCAAGAATAAATGTTTCAAACGAATACCGAATAAGTAAAGATTATTCGTCCAATATTCCTCGTGAACTGAATTGCCCTAAATCTGAAAAATGCTTACAAGGAAAACCGTAATTTTCCTGTTTAACTATACCAACCTTTAGTCCAGTTTTTCTTCTTCGAAAAGTTTTATAAATACGATAAAATCAATCGTACTATTTACGCGAAGGTGCGCATTTCTTTTATATAAATGAAAAATGACTAACTTACTTATTAGGACAATATAGTAAATCTGTACCCTAGCCATTTAGACAACCTCCGTGGCGTAGCGGTAGCGAACGCGGCCGTTGCTCAAGGAGGCGCGGGTTCGATCCCCGCACAGTGCAAATATTTGTATGCATGAATATGAATATTTGCACTGGTCTGGTCGTGCTTCAGAAAGCACGTTAAGCCGTTGGTCCCGGTTGCCATACGAACAACTAGTGGTAGTCGTTACGGGTTGTTGGAGCCCTCAAAAGTCTAACAATTGGTCTAACTGCAATGCTTAGATATCGCCTTCGGGTTGTGGAGGTCAGACGGCAGTCGCTTCACGGAAAATATCGAAGTTTAGCCAAAATCAGCAGTTAGACTGGTAAAGCGGACCCCAGACTCCAAAAAGCTGAAAAAGCTACGGATGCGACTAGGATTAACGCTGAGATGATGATGATGATGATGAATAAATCTGTACCTTAGTATTACAAAATGAAAACTAACAGTGGTTCTAGTTTAAACCAGTATTTACTATGTCGAACTTTATTTAGACATCTTGATACGAAAGGCAAAGTTCTTAATATGAAAGTGACAGGTTAGTAAGCTGCAATTTTTGTCAGCTGAGCTGTTATTTTTGTATAAAGAACTGTTTCTATAACGGTTAGGTTATATAATTCAATAACTATTAAAGTGGTTTAAACCTCGTCTAAACAAAATGTTCGTTTTCTAATAAGAAGGGGAACATAAAACTACCTTTTTTAAATTTTACACGAAACATAAATCAAAAAAGAATCAAAACTAATCTACGTTAAAAAAACTATTAAGTACAAGTAAACACTTGCTTTTCAAAAACGACCATCTTTGAATTATCTCATGCAAGTCATCATACATACATACATTTCCCTCTTCGTTCCGGAATCGTCGGTGAATTGCAAGTAAGCCCTTAGATATGGGTCAGTATATCTTGGGCAACGCACCCCTACTTGGAGGCAGTCAACCCTAATGCCACGTCTACATGTTCTTGAGAAATGTCTCGGTCAGTGTGTACGATGTTTAGTTGAGCATAAGATGAACGTTAGGGTAACTGACACTTTGTATAGGTTCGCATTAGTCTAACGCTTAGGGATTTGATATTGTCAACGGAATATACATTTTATAGTATATGATGTATTCTCGGCTTTTGATTGTTTATGAACCGTTTATTTATTAGTAAAATGTTTTGTTAGGTTAGGTAAAAAATTAAAGAGATAATAAAATGATGGTTTGATGCTTCGTTTGTTCGTAAAACATAGGATGTATCTTTCGTATAGTTCGTAGAGTTTTCAAATATAGTATTGCTTTCAAGCCTATTTAAGACGGTATAGTTAAACTGACATAGTAAATAATTTCATTTATTGTAATGTAGTAGAATATAAATGCATGTTTTTCTTTAAGTATTTTTTCATTTCTTGGTTTTCTTTCCTACTTCTTAGGTTAGGTGTCAATAAAAGTCAGTTACCTACAAAGCTAAGTAACACAATTATTAACGTAAACGTAGAGATTCCACAGTTCTGTATCGTGACGGAAATAGCTTCCCTATTTGGTTTGTTTCTCTTTTAAATCGTAGAAATTTGTTTATGAAAAGATATTCAGTATTTACAGCTTCATTTGTACTTCATCACTAAGTAATAAAAAAAAAATTCTAGACTGAATTTGCGAAAGGAGTTTAGACTTCATTTGGAAGTATCGCAAAATTAATATAGACGTTGATATACGAGTATATATAATAATACTAAGTTAATAAACTAGTACGCGAAGTTTAATATGATTTATAAAATTGTTGTCGTCTTTTTATGTAGTTATAAGTATATGAATTGACAAATTACCTGTCGTGCATCGCAAATTGCGTAGTTATACGTGGATTAAAATATATCTGCATAGTAATGACTATACTTGATACAAGTATGTTGAAAAAAAGGCGGACAATACGAAATAAGCCTAGGACACGCCCATACGAAAAAAGTAGTCGACACCCCCGGAAATAAACACATGAACAGAACCAATTTTTGCATACATTAATTATCTGATTACCTTACCTACCGTGCCGATATTGAATAGGTTACATGTTTCTCTCAAACTACCCTCTAAAAAACATGTGTATACGATCTAACACGTAGGAACACACGACACCAATGTAATAAAAATTATATGCTCCAATTTACGATGGCGGGGTTGGGGTGTGGGAGGCCAAAAAATTCCCCCCTTTTCCCCCCTGATTGCGGGATCGAATCTCGCTAAACGGGTGTACGAAAAATTTCGCAGTGGGGGTCTCCCCCCCGTGGGGCGCAATACATTTTTATCATTATCCCTTTCTCACTACTATGAGGGTATTTGGTAATTATTGTGTATATGTATATATTTTTTGTCGGCTTTTTTGCATGTTTGCAGTTTTCGGGTGGGGGCGTTAATTATGATTGGACAGTGCGTCCAATAATTACTTATTGTGTTTTATGTTTCCATTTATTTTTTCGCTTGATTAATTTAATTGGATATTTGGGCGAAATTTGATTCAAATACTTAATTCTTGCTTTCGTGTAGTTGTACTTACCAAGTATTACTTATTTATTACCAAGTTAATTACTTCCTGGTTAATTTTACAAGCGTTTCCTCCTTATCTTTTTTCAGATGACATTGTACCCAAAATCTCTTTTCTATCGCAAGGAAACATTTTTTTACTTACAATTCGATAATTTTCTTCAAGCTCTATTAAACTGACTCCTTCGAATTATTGTTCAACTTTGTGTGAGATGAAAACTGATCTACTACGTTTTCTCTTTGATTAACACATTAAATAATGATCAACTTGGAATTACGTGATATTAATCTTCGTAAGTAATAATATTTTCTTCTTAGTGTTAGATTGCGGTTTAAGACGTCGATTTATACATATTTTTGAGCTAAATAAGTTAAAAATAAAGGAATTAAAAAAGCTTGCGTTATGCCCAATAGTGGGAAAATTTCAGCTAAAAATCATAGAACATGAACATTGGCCTCATAAAAAATAAGAAACAATTAAAAATTACTGAAATTTTGTGTTTTCTCTTTTGAATAAAATTAATACAGTAAAATAATAATTACTAATAATTTTGTAATATATAATTTGTTATATGTAACATAAAGTATAATAACACAAATTTCCTACGTACCTGTTAATGTTTACGAAAGTACTCACGTTTCAATTTCGGATTTGTCCACTTAGTCTCGAGCTCAAACTAGTAATATCTTTACGATGAGCTCATCACACCCCGAAGTCGCGAGTTAAACTGATTTTAAAACGAAGCCTTCGACGATAATAGAATGCATCCGGATATGTTTCCTTCATAAATCAATAATTGGGTCAATATGGAATTGTTTTGATTAAGTAAGACGAAGATAGCCGGATAAGCTTGATTCCTTTGAGAGAGATTGGTCCCTAACAGCTCTGAAGAGAAAGGTGGAAAGAGATTAAAGGGCATTTTGTCCAGCAGTGGGACATTAATAAAATAGTAAGTAAAGCTTTAGGAGTAGTACACAGGGGTACGCCGAATTATCCACTAACATAAAATTACCATCACTTTTTCTACAAATTAAGTTTTACCAATATTAAGAAAAAGTGTCCTATGCAAGTTCAGGATCGAAAGATTTGGAAGTCCCGGGAGAGGATTTTGCCCAGCAGTGGGATGGTGCAGGCAACAGTACCTAGGTTTTTTTTGTAGGTAGGTACTAAAAGTTTTGTCTTACTTACTAATAGGTTAATAAAAAGGGGTTACAACATGTCCTTAAACCTTAGATAAGGATATGTTGTAAAAATACTGGTTTCTGCCCACGATTTCCTCTGCGTGAAATGTCTTGTTCCCCCTATCGCATCGCATCGCCTGCCCATGCTATACATTGTTTTCGTTTAGCGTTTTTTCTGTGCTCGTCTTCTTAGGTGTTTTCTAATGTGATGTTAAATGATTTTATTTTTTTAAGTAGGTTTGAACAAGCTCATCAATCGTATTTTAAAACTTTATGTGATCCAAAGATGCTAAATAGTCTTGGGCTAAGAATTGGGTTATCAAATTAAAAAATATTTTTGCAAATCCAACCCTGCTGCAAAATCATTTTTTTTTACAAATCCGACCCTGCTGCAAAATCATTTTTTGCAAATCCGTTTCTTATATTCTTTTATTATAATTATTAATAGAAATATATTTTTTCTTTTTTCAGTAATATTTGTGAAGTATTGGTTCCGTCTGTAATAACAGGAAGTAATCTATTTTTCCTTATGTGGCACCTAATATAATAATAAACAACACCTGGACTAACAATAGAGTACCTAATGTTTGAATTATCCAAGGTGAGGTGTTCAGTAGTTTAAACTCTTATTTATTTTAGCTATGTGTGTTGCTAACAGCCGGGCAAAATATACGATGCGCAAATTATTGGCATGAATTCAGCGCATGATTTTTGATTCCTAGCATAGAAATTTTAACTCTTACAAAACCTCGGTGGTAGGCCATAACATAGGTTGCCGGCAGAAGTTACCACCCACCCGACAAAGTCTTGCCGCTAAACGATTCGTCGTGTTCCAACATGATGTCTGGTCAAGCCGTATGGAGGACGGGTCTAAGCAGTTGTGTTGCGATGTGTGGCAGGTACGATGCGCTAAATGTTGTTGTGTTTAGAGTTTGGTCATGGAGGGTCTCCATATCAATCTCCCCCTGACGCAGCATCATTTTGTTGAGTTTAACATTGCATCACCTCGGTCAACTGTCGTCATCATCATCTCAGCGTTAATCCCAGTCGCATCCGCAGCTTTTTCAGCTTTGGAGTCTGGGGTCTGCTTTACCAGTCTAACTGCTGGTTTTGGCTAAACTTTGATATTTTCCGTGAAGCGACTGCCGTCTGACCTCCACAACCCGAAGGTGATATCTAAGTAATGCAGTTAGACCAATTGTTAGACTTTTGAGGGCTCCAACAACCCGTAACGACTGCCACTAGATGTTCGTATGGCAACCGGGACCAACGGTTTAACGTGCTTTCCGAGGCACGACCAGACCAGTGCAAATATTCATATTCATGCATACAAACATTTTGAGAGTTCGGTCATGGAGGGTCTCCATATCAATATCCCTTTGACGCAGTATCATGTTGTTGAGTTTAACATTGCATCACCTCGCTGAACTGTCGTATTCCTTCCTTCCTATTTACTGAGTTTTTTTTAAATAAAAAGGCTCTTAATAAACTAGCGCGCTTTACCATCAACGATTGCATCACTGCATCAGGCGGGATTGCGGTCAAGCATTAGTTTATAATTATTGAAAAAAAAAACTTTACGGTTTTATAAAATGTATGGAACAATGAAGTACAATCAACTATGGTGTTATAAATGCTAGGACACCGGCCTCGTCTCAGTGAGACTTAGTGGGTCGTAACCAACCGCGAGGGTCAAAGACTTTTGATTTATTGTCCTTGTCTTTGAACTTTGTAGATCTAGGACATGTCAGTTACTCTGGACAGTTATCCTTTACCGTTTTGAAGGTAGTGGTAATGATATGAAATGCACGAACTATAGTGTCCGTCTCGATTCGGGCTTCAACTCGTCTTTCGGAGCCAATACCACTGAGATCCCAATGCTCTAGTGTTTAAACGGTGTTTTTTTTTAAAATATATTTATAAACTAGTGTTTGACTACAATACTGCCTGTTGGTAAACAGTCGGTATGTAATCGTTAATGGTAAAGCGTGTCAGTTTATTAAGAGCCTATTCACCAAATAAAAACCGAATGAATAGGAAGGAAGATGGCAGTTGAGCAAGGTGATGCAATGTTAAACCCAACGACACGACCAACGATGCTGCGCCAAGGGGAAATTGATCAGGAGACCCTCCACGACCAAACTCCCGATACAACAACATTTGGTGCATCACAACTGCTCAGACCCGTCCTCCGTATGGCTTCTCCAGCAGCAACACGGCGAATCGCTTGGCGGCAAGACTTTGTCTGGTGGGTGGTAACTTCGGCAGCCGATGTTATGGGCTACCACCAAAAAAGGTCATTTATTTTCTACAACTTTATGGCATGTCCACAGTTAAGTAAGTTGCAACGTGTACATGTTATTGTATGAGGCTTTAATTAAATTTGTTACCATTGGAAGTTAAAGAACAAGTTAGAGAACAAGTCTATCTCTCAATATTTTCCCGATTATGTTGGGGTTAGCTTCCAGGCTGACCGAACTTAACTTGATACTCGTATTTTATATGGGGCGACTGCCTACCTGACATCCATTACCTAGTTACTGTTATACGACCGGTACGACCGACGGTCAGACTTTCAGTAATACGACCGGTACGACCGACGGTCAGACTTTCAGTAATACGACCGGTACGACCGACGGTCAGACTTTCAGTAATACGACCGGTACGACCGACGGTCAGACTTTCAGTAATACGACCGGTACGACCGACGGTCAGACTTTCAGTAATACGACCGGACCGACCGACGGTCAGACTTTCAGTAATACGACCGGTACGACCGACGGCCAGACTTTCAGTAATACGACCGGTACGACCGACGGTCAGACTTTCAGTAATACGACCGGTAGGACCGACGGTCAGACTTTCAGTAATACGACCGGTACGACCGACGGTCAGACTTTCAGCCTTCTGATTACCCGTAAAATTGTCAAAAACCAAAATACCATGCCGGGAGGAATGGCACGTGCTTACCGATCGGTATGCGAATGTGATCACCCATCTATGAATTAATCACGGCAAGTGTAGCTGTGCCTGATAAATCGACCAAGTGTGGCTTTCATTACTTAGCTTTGAGCTTTATTTTGCTTTGCTTAGAGCATTGGTGGCCTAGTAAAGCAGTGGTGGCCTGCAGTGGTGGCCTAAGAGCAGTGGCGGGCTAGTAGAGCATTGGTGGCCTAGTAGAGCAGTGGTGGCCTAGCAGAGCAGTGGTGGCCTAGTAAAACAGTGGTGGCCTAGTAGAGCATTGGTGGCCTAGTAGAGCAGTGGTGGCCTAGTAGAGCAGTGGTGGCCTAATAGAGCAGTAGTGGACCAGTAGAGCAGTGGTGGCCTAGTAGATCAGTGATGGCCTAGTATACAAGTGGTGGTGTAGTAGGGCAGTGGTGGCCTAGTAGATCAGTGGTGGCCTAGTAGAGCAGTGGTGGCCTAGTAGACTAGTGGTAGCCTAGTAGAGCAGTGGTGGCCTAGTACAGCAGTGGTGGCCTAGTAGAGCATTGGTGGCCTAGTAGAGCAGTGGTGGCCTAGTAGAGCAGTGGTGGCCTAGCAGAGCATTGGTGGCCTAGTAGAGCAGTAGTGCCCTAGTAGAACAGTGGTGGCCTAGTATAACAGTGGTGGTCTAGTAAAGCAGTGGTGGCCCAGTAAAGCAGTGGTGGCCTAGGGTATCGGCCGCGAATTACAAGTTGTAGATCGTAGGTTCAAACCTCGTCAGGCGTTTTGCTGAGTGTAAATATTTCTTCACCACTATTTTCAAAACGGTGAAGGAAAACATCGTGAGGAAACCGGAATGTTCTAGAGGCAAAACTTCCAAGACATGTGACATCTACTAACCCGCACTGGGCCAGCGTGGTAGATTACGGCCCACTCCCTTTCACCGAGATGAGGCCTGTGTGCCAGGATTAATAATAAAATAATTGTGTTTATGTTTCAAAATGTGCTTTTTGAAAATAAACAATAAGTCACCTTATTGTTTATTTTCAAAAAGCACATTTTAAAAATATAAGTAAGGTCTTGGTTAAAATAATAATAATAACAACGTTGAAAAGTGTAATCGATATCTTATATCAATGTGGGCTGAGAGAGTGGGCGCGAGAGAGTGAGGGAGAGAGAGAGAGAGAGAGACTGAATTGTTTATATATGCCTTCAAATAAATAACTTTGAGATATCAAGCTATTTTTGGGAGCTAAGCAACCGTTCATGAATGGGTCACAAGCCCACCTTGGCATGTCCAACAGAACCTTGAAAATCAAACGATTCATTTGTTATTTAAATACAAACTCTTTATCGGATCTTTCATTTCATTCATTCAAGATCGGTTGTAGATAGCGTTGATCAAAACTTGGTTTATTTTTAGCTAACCTATAATTTTGTGCCGGAATTATAATTTGCTTATTCAAAAGATAATACAGAACTGCAATATTACATCCCTTGTTTATTAATAAAGGTTTTATAAGAACTATGTATATCTTTTTTTTCTAATGTTTATAAACTATTGCTTGACAGGAATCCCGCCTGATGGTAAGTAGTGATGTAACCGTTGATGGTAAAGCGCGCTAGTTTGTTAAGGGCCTATTCACCCAAAAACGCAGTTGAGCGAGGTGATGCAATTTTAAACCTCAACACGATCAACGATGCTGCGCCAGAGGGAGATTGATCTGAAGACCCTCCACGATTAAACTCCCGACACAACAATATTTGGCGCATCGTATCCGGCACACATCGTAACACAACTGCTCAGGCCCGTCCTCCGTACGGCTTGACCAGACATCATACATCGCTTGGCGGCAAGGACTTCTGCCGGCAGCCGATGTAATGGCCTGCCACCAAGAAATCTTTAGGCGTTTTTACTTAAAGAAAATTGGTATTTTACTGGTCAGTCTTTTAGATATACTCAGTTCTAACATAATGTGCTAATTTCATTTCTCACTTCAAACAAATAAAAACTGGTCTTTAACTTCCGCATTCCAACGAAAACATCAACGCCATTAATTAATTCTCAGTGTAATTAAATCGCTTAATTGAAAAAAAAAAACGCCTCAAATAAATAATATTACAATATGACGTCACACCTCAAAGTAAAATCAATATTTAGCTTTCGGAATGTTCAAGACATCTCGTAGCGTTCTAGCTACGCGACCGTAGCCGTAGTACTACGCCGTAGCCAGGGCCTACGCAAAAACAATATTTTCAAACGGTACGGGCGTTCCTAATTATATTGTTGAATCTCTCAATGAAAGTCTCCAGTGGAAAGTTTTATACGTTTTAGATTAATTTTGTATATAATTCAACCAAAATTATAATTGACTTGTTTGAATGTTATAAGCTGGCCAGTACTTTTGAGAATTTATTCCACAACAGCTTATGATGGATGAATAATCAAACATGGACTACGGATCTTATATCAGTTAGAGTAATTTATGTGGCCTAGATACAAACCTAATTACAGAAAATAAGTCATTTATTGTGACTTAATAAAACACTAATTATGTCTAGTATAAGGCTTATTAGTGGAGTAATTCCTATATTATCCTATATTAATACAATCTGGCACTAACCAATGGCTTATAATACTGAAGTAGATTCTTAAAAATAATTAAATGTACTCGTGCGTACGTATTACGAGTATGTTCCGTTTAACTGAATCCTTGATGGCAAATAAATAGAATGAACTACTTAAGCAAAGACACAGCAAAAAAATAATAATCCATACTAATATTATAAATGCGAAAGTATCTCTGTCTGTCTGTCCGGCTTTCACGTCAAAACTAATTAACTGATTGTAATGAAATTTGGTACACAGATAGTCTAGAGCCGGAGAAAGGACATAGGCTATGAAACATCCCGCTATATACAGTATGTTAACTAACAGAGGGCGTTCCCGTTAACCCGAAATAGCATAGCATACATACATGCTAAAAAAAATATTTCCATTCGAAAACAAAATGTTTTAAATTTTTTTCAATATGAAAATATTCAATAAAAATTTTAAATTGACATGTAAAAGAAACACACTGTACACGCGAACATGAAAGACGGCAACGTCGCAATTTATTTATGAATGACGAGCCGCGTATGCGGCGGCGATCAAAGATCTAATTGATTGATGTGTGTTGGGCAATGCAACGATAAGTAGATACTATTCCGCGCTACTATTTTGATTTAAAACAGGAGGTTTAAAATTTTTTTTCAATTATAATTTCTTTTTATTCGGATTATTTTATGCTTATTTTTCTATGCTGATATTTTTATTTTAATCTATTAATGATATATATTAACGAGTTTAAGGGAACGCCCTCTGTTATTTAACATACTGTATAACAAAAAAATGTTACGGAAACGGGAGCAAACGCGGACGTACTACATTTTGCTCCCATTATTTTAACAGGCGCTTATATCAACTGAGCTTATTCGGCTAGAAGCTTACGCGCGTGAAACCGCGGGGCTCAGCTAGTATTCTATAAAACTATTAACGAAAACACAATTTATCATCTAAATAGGCTATAGAACACCCTGTTAACATTATATTATATAAACTACATTCAGTTTTATCTATATTTACAAATTTAAAGGTATAATTAATGAGGAACTTCATCTTGGGCTTCTTTTATCTAATAAAAATGAATCAGACAAAAGTGAGACAAAATGATGAAAAACACGTACTTGTACTTTAAAAAAAACTCTTCAAAGGCACTCGGACCCTATTTTGATATAGCTTACAATCAAACTACCCAACTTGAAAATAAAAAAAATCCGTTTCATTTTGTATGACGTCATTATACATTAAGATAGGTAGGTACAACTACCGCCTCCTCGAGCCCATTGTCTACGGAACACAAGTTCGGTACAAGTCCCTCATAACTTGAGCTCTGAAGAAAGGAAGCACTCTCGACGCGAACATTTTTGATCTCCCCTCTGACTATTAAAACTATCGATCTCTGCACAAAACACATTGCAGAGGCCATCATTTTTAGCGAAGATGTGGGCAAACTTATTTATACTCTTGCTTTTAGTTAGTATTATATCGTGTTGAATTGTATATAAATAGTCGTGTATCTTTTGTTTCTTTTATAAATGAGAAATCATTAAATGACGTGTCCAGCTCTGACTAAGACTAAAACTCTCCCGTGTTCCTTTATATGTCTGCGCGCCAGGAGCTATGGTATCTCTTTCAACCAAGCCCCGGCTCTAGCACGTATTAGTCCTCTTGTGTCCCGTCACTATAAGCTGACTTCTCTTTAAGACAATCGTGAAATACAACGCGCCATGCCGGCGCGACCAAGGCCGGACGCAAGAGATTGCCGCAACGGATCACCGGCACGAGGACACGGCGGAGCTCCGCCCAAGCTAGAAGGTCCTCAACCGTGCCCTCAGAGAGATGGACACAGGTGATGCCTTGGAGTTTCCTCCCGTTTTATCTAGAACTTTCCGAAAGATTTGTAGAACGGTTGTGGAAGTTAAATAGGTAGTCATTTTATGGAAAATACTAGTATTCAGCTGAAATCGGTTAGATTGAAAGACGATCTCAATTTAGGTGGGAAGATGCTAAATAAATTGGAATAACGGTAGCAAAATGATCAGATGATCTAATTCCGGGTATTTTCCGTCACATAAGTTTCAATTGTCAAATTTGTATTGTTAAGAATCCTTTTGATTATTTATTAATTTTAAATTGTTTCTAGCTCTTTTCGCCTGAAACACAGGGTATCCTAGTTCAGGCACGCAAGACTTGGATTTAAGCTTATATTTAAGACTATGTAATTTATCCTGTAAAGATTTTTGAATAAAATTATTATTATTGTATTATTATTAATTGGTCGTTTCCGATGAAGAGGAACCATTATCAGTAGCAATGGATTTCATTCTATACAGTTTAACAACATTCATTACGTTATTTAAGTTGTTGGGCAGTGACACTTTTAGAGCATTAAAAGCAATGTTGTTTGGTGATGGTATACTGATATTTCTTCGATAGCTGGACTGCGTTTCTTAGGCGCGTCTTCTGGGAAACTCGGTGGAATCCCCATGAACCCCAAGCACATACAAATAAGACAAGGGTGGACTTACGGGATTCTCAGCGCTGCACTCTCCGGGTTGTAGTGGAGGCCTCCACAGATGTTCACTTGGTCACTTTGTTGGTGGTTTCAAGGGGTAATTATCGATTTATAGAATTGTTATGATAAGTCGGCCGGCGCGCATGGTGAACTTTTTTCGATGTTGTTGAAGAGAGAGTGAGTGAAGTTATTTGTGAGCGCTGAATGTGAATGAATGGGAAGGAACCGAAAAATCTGAATGTGCTTGATTAAGAATGGTTGCATGCTTTAACAAATGTATTAGCAATATGCTACAAAATGAAACCAATTGATAGTAATAGTATGTTACGCGATGAGGGTGTTGTGTTGGATATTCTTTTAAGAGTAATCAGCTTATGCAATGAAATCACACAGTTGTTTAGATAAGTAAATAATAGTCAATCAAAAAAGTGATCGGCAAGAACTCGTGTCTTCTTGAGCTTTCATAAAATGTCACTACAATACAACAATAAACAGTAATTTGAGAGAAAAACGGGCAGTTACAAATAATAATTAGAAAGTAAATAAAAACCTTTCGTGTTTCCTTAAAAATTTTAATAACAGCTTAACCAGAACATCCGATTTGTTTTTCTAAGAACAATATCAGAATAAAATCTTTGAAGAATAAAGAAAACATCAATTTCCTACATATCCTCGGAAACTTGAATAAAAGTAAGTGACTAGGAAAATACTTTCCGGGAAGCAACGAGAATATTTATCTTTTAAGACAAAAAAAGGAATGAAACTTAATTTTTTATCCTCTAATAAAGAATGAGGTCAAATATCTCGTTCAAGGAAAGTCTTTTTTCATTGTTTCCTCACAGAATTCCTTGTATCCGAAGAAGATTTGGACAAGGTTCTGAAATACTTAATTTTATGGTGATTGGCGACTATTAGCCAATAGCTTAGATGGACCTCCACCCTTACATCTGGATAAATATGTCCTATCCATGTCCCAATCATAATCAGTCTATACTGTTTCATTCAGGCCTCTCGGCGAGAGGGACTGGGCCGTAATATACCACGCAGGCTCATCGCGGGTTGGTAGATGTCACATTTTTTAAGGATGGCTAATCATGAAATGACGTTTCCCGCTCTGGGCGGAGGGCGTGTAAGACTTTTACTGAATAAAACCCACCAATATTCTTAACTTGCACCTGTCCACCTTGCCCTGTGCACTAGGGCCTCGGCCTTGAACATCCCGCAGCCCTGGTATAGGTATCATGTATTCAGTAACTGCATTCGCTCAACGTAATACTAGTATTAGCTGCATCTGATTTGATTAGAACCCTACCACACCAAAGTTTAGAAAGAGGCGAGTTTCATTTCTTTATTTTATCTTGATGTTGTCATAACAAATGAGTCGGTGAGGAAGTTCGGTGTAATAATATGTATTAACAAGATATATTACAATTTTCCTACAGTTTCCTTGCTCCAGGGCATATGACGTATGTAATTCTATTTTTGGAAACAGGTTGGAATTTTATTCTTTTTGTAGGACTTTCCTTGTTTAAAAATACAAGAGAATGACGTCTGTAATTATATTTTTAGGGATAGGCACGAATTCTCCATGTTTTAAACATATTTTATATGATATTATTGTTTAGATGCAAGTATTAATTTACTGAGTGTATCATCATCATCATCATCTCAGCTACATCAAGTCCACTGCTGCACATAGGCCTCCCCAAGGATTTCCAAAAAGAACGGTTAGATGCGGCCTGCATCCAGCGCTTTCCTGCGATTTTGGTCAGATCATCCGACCACCTAGTCGCCTTGCCGGTACGTGGTCGCCATTAAAGAGCCTTTATGCCTCTTCGGCCATCGGCTCTACGAGCAATGTAATCCAAATATACTGAGTGTATAACTACACTGAATACATAATAATTCGTCCTCAATTAGTTTATGATGTCCGTGTTAGATTATGGCGTACTTTCTGTAAAAGGTGGCCACTACTTACCACACGGGCCCAGGGCGGGCTTCCTCACAATGCCTCTTCACTAGGCTGATGATAATGATGGCACAACGGCACCTCGTACCCTGAGAAAGTCTGTGTCCCAACTATGAGAATATTATATATTCCAATCTATAAATAATTTTTACATACAAGAATAAATATAACAAAAACTTTCCTCAAACTTTTGAGGAAAAAGATTAAAAAAGATTTTTTTTTTGTGTAATCTGAAGAATGGAGAATTGGCCTGAAAAAAGTAACAGTATATGGTTCAAAATAAACCTAACTTTAAACATGTCATGAAAAATTTGCTTCGAATTTATTTTAATGAAGAAGAAAGTAAATATCTTTTATCAAAATCTAAATAGAATGATACGTAATCTCATTATAATTGTAGGGTCTTACTCTTAAACTTGAACATTTGCTCAACGTGTGTCTAATGTCAATGGTACGTCAAAGTTCATATTATAATTATGTCGTATTTAAAACCTGAAACAACTGACATGCACTTTTCGTAGCAATAAGTCTATAATTTGTATGTTTTAAATATAGGTCTCCTTTTGTGAGCATTTGTATGGCCGCATTAACATTTTAAACTACGCAACATTTTTGCATTTTGTCATCATTTAGAGTATGTATTCCGCAAAGTTTAATCGTATAATCATTAATATTGGCAATGTTGTAAACATTCAAAGAAGTTACTTATTCATGAATATGTCTAATCTCATCTTCTATCCTAAACTGCAAGACTTGTCACCAAAATACTGTTGATCAAATGACTGTGTCAGTAAGTCAAATTCACGCAACTGAATTTTGGGTCAAAGATGTTTGAACTTTTTGCCATAAATATGCTAAGAAGCAGATACATTTTGAACAGACATAAGATGAACATTTCAGTATTCTATCCGGCGTGTTCTATATATATTAGCTGATGATACAGGATGCTGGTGATGGCGCCAAACAAGTAACTAAATTTTGGACCAAGTCCACTTAGATTGGAACCATAGATTGAGACGCTTAGAAGGACATGAAGAAATCTAAAAGTAATGAGTAGTATACGTATGTCGCTAGTACGGACGACAGCATGCCAAGATAAATGAAACTGTCAGATATACCCAATCAACCTTGAGCATTAATGCTTTATAGATAAAGTTGAAAATCGGGTAAAGAAATCTGACAGATTTTGGTAGCTTGATGTGCTGTCGTAAACGTTCATGGGTTTTATAATGAGTACAAGGATATTCCCTGAAAACGGATCATGTTGCATGGAAATAAAAATAACCTTGAAAATAAAGAAACATTTTGGGATGCACCGTCACATTATTTATTCCTAACTAAATACTATTTTTGTTTTTTTTATGACTATTTTTTCACTAGGTCCCATACTAAAACCTGGCCGATAAACCATGTCAATCAATTTGCCCAGAATTTTCTCAATTATATTGTCATTTAGTCTAAGCAGATGCAGCTAAATACCATTATTTTCCATGGAGAGACTATCTATTAGACCTCCATAACACAGTAACTGGGTACAATCGCCGTTGGTAAGACTGGAGGCCAAACTTTCCGGCTTCTGACTACCCAATATGACTGTCGAAGATCTACAAATGAAGTAATAATTAATGAAATCGAGAAACCTGGTAATATTCCATACGCATTACTATATATTTTTCTAGAAATAGTTGCTCTTTCATTTTTAAACAGAGTTATAAGTCTTATGCTAATTTTTAATACCGTTTACACACTACGTTAGCTTAACTACACTAAGTAAGGGATGCTTTGTACTCCATCAATCTAGTTTAATTAGATAATTGACAGCGCAGGGTAAGGAAAAACATGTCCTGTATCAGTAACAATAAATTCAGACAGCATAGATCTTAGATACTTAACGATCAGGAAATTTTCACCATTTGAAGGTTGAAAAAATTGAAATTTTTCATATAAATAAGCTCATACGTCCGACCACACACGATCTCAAACGACCTCTTCCGATTCTAAAACCACAACGTACCAAAACCAAGCGCTAGTCACACTTTTCCGAGTACCAATAGATTGTCCCGTTTACGGAATGAAATTGACACACATATACACACATACACACGTTAATATATACCCGTAGGGGTAGGCACAAAGGGGTCTGATTAAAAGGCATGACATGCGCAGAATAAATTTAAAAACTACCGGGAGGCTGGGTTAATTTTTAAGTATTGATCAAAAATTGCGTATATACCAGTATATACATTTCATGGCGGACGGGGCGGAGTGGGAGGGGGGAAAGCGTGCGTGAATTAGATTCTTTTTTTTCAGTATGTGTGTGTGAATTTTTGTCATTAGTATACGGTTTTTTTGGATGTTTAGAGGGATGATGCGGGGTGTTGTTGGATGCTGTGCGCCGGAGATACGTTTGATTTGAATGATGGGTGGGTGGTTAAAATGTTTTGTAATGAGTTCGCAGAAAGAAGGAAGGCGTGTTCAAAGTTTTGTGTTTTTTGAGGAAATACGCGTATTTGTTGAGGATTTTGTATGCTTAAGTATTTTAATGTAAATTAAACTGGTAATGGCGCCAATTCGATTATTCACAAACTAAAGGAAATTTAATTTCAGTCATCTTTTATTTTTATTCCATTAAGAAATGAACAAAAGAGAAAATAGGTATTATTTTCGTCCCATCAAATTAAAATACTCCATAATCATGGCTACTAATTGCAGACTAACGAAGAATTGCAACACTAAAGTGGCAGTGGGCTGGATATATTGCCCGTAGGACCGATGCCCAATGGGGCCGACGGGTTCTCGAGTGGCGATCTCGCACCGGAAGACGTAGCGTGGGTAGGCCCCCGACAAGGTAGACCGACGACACGAGGGTCGCGGGAAACCAATGGATGCGGGAGGCGTAGGACCGGTCGTCGTGGAGAACCTTGGGGGAGGCCTATGTCCAGCAGTGGACATCTTATGACAGAAATGATGATGATGATGAATCATAGCGACTAAAATACGTCAGTTAACCTCACACCTCGACAGGACTAAACTTATATTTGTGTTCTGTCCTTTTCTTATTGATGTAGAGAGAAAAAGATGCAGTTAACATGAATTTAGTGTGGCTTGTGAACAAGAGAATAAGTTTCAGTGTTATGCATTGATATAATATTAAACTAAGGTAGATACGTCACTAGCGCACTGAAAATGAAGCGTACAAAAGGAGGTAAGTCCAGCAAGTCGCTTTAGTTTTCATCGATTCTATTTAAGCGCAAACGACAAACACTAGCCATCTTTTTCTTCTCTATGCTTTAGATTGCGCCTCATCTCACTCACACTGTGCCAACCATTGATAAAATATTAAACAGATACGATATATTCTAACAAACTGACCAAAAAAAATGTGCCGAACACAGCAGCAGCACACATGCATATTTTTATTCGGCATACATTGGTACAGTGTGAGTGAGATGGGGCGCAATCTAAAGCATAGAGAAGAAAAAGATGGCTAGTGTTTGTCGTTTGCGCTGTTAGTGTTTGTCGTTTGTTTTTACGAGTGTATCGAGAGTGACTAAAGCGAGATACAGGACTTACTTCCTTTTGTACGCTTCATTTTTAGTGCGCTAGTGACGTATCTACCTTAGTTTAATATTTTATCAATGGTGCCAACGTGTGAAATGAACGCAGAATAAAAAAATTGCATGTGTGTGCTGCTGCTCCGATCGGCACATTTCTTTTGGTTAATTGGTTAGAGCATATCATATCTGTTTAATATTATATCAATGGTCTTATGTAAATCTATCAAATTATACCTAAACTGTTATAAGTCCGATTTTTATATAATAATAATAATATTTATTCAAAAAATTACACAACATTGTAAAATAAAAGCTACAAAAATATTTTGATACAAATACATACATATCTTATTGCCTAAATAACAGCTAGGTATTATGTGTGACTATAAATATACATAAAGTCATACAGAACGTATCATTAAACAGAGAATCATGTAAAGTTAGCGACATGCCCGAGCTAATTAAGGTTTCAAGGAAATTATCTTAGTTCAACAACATTAATATCAACAAAACTATATTAACATTTTGACCTAAGAATATGTTAAAAAGTAAGTCGTTTTTTATAATTACACAATTACTGACAGTGGGTTAAATAGGGCTGCAAATGCTACAATTAGAGCTTCACTAATTGAAACCACATTTTGGCACAGAAATTGCTCCTAGATTAAAAATTGAAAAAATTGTTCCACTTGGGATTTAACCAACTGTTTTTATGATGAATTAATTGAACTAAAGTCGTAAGCTTTATTAAGTTTCATTTAATAAACTCGCTACGCCCCGCGATTTCAACCACATTCGTTTCTATCTCATTCGAATTTTGGGATAATAAGTATTCTATATGTTTATTCCGGTTATAAAACACCAGTTTGCCAAATTTCATCAAAATTAATTGACCCGTTTGAACGTGGAGATTGACAAGCACATACACATAGAAACTTTAGTCTTCCGATTATAGCTCTAATATTATTATTAAAATGATAATAGTAATACATAAACAAAGGACATTAAATCACTTAAATAAGTGACCCAATGCATAAATAAATGACTTAGGATTTTGATTCCCAGATAGAGAAGGCAAGATCATTGATCACCAAACACATGGCATAGATCACCACGTTTGCTCAAGACAGGTTGGCGATTTCAGACTTATAATATTAGTTATTTTTTATACTCAAAGGGTTTATTATAGTACACTAATCATAATAAATCTCCCACAAAAATTGGCCGTAAATCAACTTTTAGTTTCATGTAACAATTTAACGTAATAACAGCTATTTTCATAACTGAAGTAAATTATTGTATGGTCAATTAATGACTTATGGACCAAATATGACACTATTATTAGGGAATACCATACAGTGTAGATAATTTAATTTGGACAATCTAGTTGTATGATATGTCAGGGCCTTAGCATATTCTGAAACCCTTTTTAAATCTACATATATATTTAAAAAAAAACGCACGCTCGTATTTATTTAAATTTAGTTTCTCAGTAAGTAAATTAGTGTTATATCTTAATGAGAAATAATACAACAATAAACTACATATTATGTTTTGCCCACTGCTGAGCATAAGCTTCTCTATTCATCTGCCAATATCCAGGTTTCTGTGTCAATCTCATTCTGGACTTACTTTCATAATGAAACCACCACTTGACAATCTAAAGATCTTCTCTATAAAGATTTCTTCTCTGACCGATTGTGGCAGAAAAATGAACCCTTCAGCATTGTCACATTGAAAAGCAATGCTAATTATGTTATTTAACCAAACGTAAATAATTTAGGGTAGTAATATAAACAATGTAAAATTGTATAATGTTGTTAATATCTCCATAAAACCGGAAAAACTCATGCATATTATCAATTGTATTATCAACAAAGAATTTTTTATCTTAAATCTCTTTGATTATCAACATTCACATAAAGTTAGTAAAAGTTCGTTGTCGGCCCCTGCTTTACCCGGACAAAGCTTACACTCGCTACGCATTAGAGATTGTCGCCCCTTACATTCTTGATGAGCGCAAAGGGGTTTGATTTCACTTCGAAAATTATTTCTGCAGGCAACCACTATTTGCAAGCTTCTATTTTCATTACTTTTTTAGGTTTCTATTGATGTACCGAAAAATATAATAGAATAGTAGTAAAATAAATTAAATGTTTTAATTTAGCAAATAATGAAATAGTAATATTGGTAACTGTTATGATATTATGTAGTTATATAGTTTAAGGCGACTTTCTACTGTACCCATTTTAATAAGCTGGTCATTTTAATTAACTCGTCCAAGTATGCGATATCCAAATGAATTTGGAGAAAGGATCTATAAATTCAATACGTGATTTTATATAAATGTAATCCAGAGGGAAGGCCTGTGTCTCAGTAGTGGAAATATTATTAAATATTAGGCTGATTATGATGATACAAATATACAGACGTGAGCACATCAAGCCACTACTATCTGTCAGGCGCCTTTATTAGATTTTCAACTTTATTTCTAAAGCGTTAAAGTTCAAGGTTGATTGGGATTATTTGAGAGTTTCGGGTTGCTTGGCCAGCTGTGGTCTGTACGTATGAAACTCAGATGACAGCTAGTTGGTGTAACTGATTTGTTTTCTGGACAATGTTGAGAATGACATACTGAAACCGATAGTGAATAGTATGAATGTAAGAATATAGTATAACCAGCTTCTTATTTTTTTATGCTTTATACATTATACTCTTTTTACTTAAGCCTTAAGCAACTAATTTGATTAGCTACTGTTGTAGGTAATTATACCAATTCCTTGGTAGTAAATAAATGTTAAGTCATTTATTTTCAAAGGTAGTTGTCGAAAAAAAAAAACACACTTTCTATTTTGTAAATATAGAAAATGTTTTAGTTATTTACAAAACATAATATATCTTTTGACATAATTCGATAAATGAATCTAATAGTCAGCAAATCTTTTCAATCGATTCCTAAAAGTTCACCATTCAACATTAATTTCCCAAATAACAATCACCTCGATTCCAAAAACGTACTGTAGAAACATTATTACAACAGGTAAACAGGAAATACGATACTACTTTTCCTTTGAAAGGAACTCATTCGCGTTTCACATGAAAAAGGGTGTGGCACAATCCTAGAACAATTACATTTACCTTCCATTACATAACCCAACTAATTACTTCCTAATTACAGTTCATTACAACATACTTAGTCATCTAACAGCATAACTTCATCACAAGAAAAAAAACTACGCGTCATACGCACGTTCAAAAAAAAAAAAAAACTAAACAGCGTTCCACATGTGAGAATAATTTAAAAATACGCAAAATACAGCCACTTCACTTCTAACCAGGGACGCCACCCTCCCCTTTTGCGTATTTTTCGGTATGCGTGGCAGGTGCCTCCACCACCCCAGGGGTGTTCGTTAAAAAGCGCCCGAGTACGTAGTATTATAAAAGTTGTGCCTACTGTATAAGTAGTGGGATTGGGCAGGGAGGCAGGGGAGGGGGGTACCTACCTAGTTAGACAGTTAAAAGTATGCGGTATTAACAAAACGGAAATGAATATACGAGTAGCTACGTTTTTGGGAGGCTGCGTCATTCGGCTTACGGTAATGAAAAATACTTGGATTTTTTTCGTGTTGTGTTTTGTTTTGCGTTAGATATTAGATTAGGTGGCTAGGGTTTGTTTGGAGCCTAAGGGGAGTGTAATATACTCATGTAATGTTTGTGTTTCTGCGTAGTTGAGGTTACTTTTATGATATTTGGGTGTTTTTTTTCCTGCTATTAAATATACAGTGTGGTGATTAGGTTATGGCATTAATTGAAATAACGAATTCTATATTACGTGTTTTAAACATACACAATTAATAAAATCCGTAACAATTACTATTCTAGTCGTGAGACCTACAGTGTTTGATAATATTGAACTTAATTTGTGATTATTTGTAACTATAGGTACCATAATTTTTTTTGTATGTGATAACAGATTGTGATTGCCGTTATGTTATAATATTTATTGTGATAACCTAATCATCACTATATACAACTCATCATATACCGAAGCTTTTTCAGCTTTGGATTCTGGGGTCCGCTTTACCAGTCTAACTGCTGATTTTGGCTAAACTTCGACATTTTTCGTGAAGCGACTGCCGTCTGACCGCCACAACTCGAAGGCGATATCGAAGCTCATTTGAGGGCTCCAACAACCCGCAACGACTGCCATTAGATGTTCGTATGGCAACCGGGACCAACGGCTTAACGTGCTTTCCGAGGCACGACCAGACCAGTGCAAATTATTCGTGCATACAAACATTTGGACTGCGCGGGCATCGAACCCGCGCCTCCTTGCGCAGCGGCCGCATTCGCTACCACTACGCCACAGAGGCTGTCAAAAGTGTAAAATATTAGGCAGAAACAATTTTGAAAAAACTGAAACGTTATAAATGCAACAATATTTGATAATACCTACACTTTAAAATAGTCATTCGAGTGAATATTGTTAAATTTTAGGTCAGTCAGATGAAGTGTTCTGGCTTCTATCCTAGTTACTGCGATGTGCAAAAAGTATTTCTATGCCTAAGTGATTAAAAATAAAATTATGGTTTCTATATTACTTGGTTATTTATGTTTAAGCGCGTTGAATTAAAAGCCAAATTAAATAATATTTTTTTGAATAATTCCTTGTCTAGATAATTGTTGCATGAATGTTGAAGGTCAAATAAAGTAATAGTTTCTTTAAATTATGGCTTCAAATAATTGAAAGTGGTAATGAAGTAATCATTATTTCAAAGTAGTTCAGTTATATTTTGTTGGAAAAAGGGCTTCACCACTTATATTTTAAAAGACATTGATTGATATTAGTTAATTACAACTAAGTAGTAACTAACTAATGAAATTGTATTGAAGTACAGTATGTTTGAGTCCTACGTTTTTCACTAGAACGATGTGATTTTAATGAAAATTGATACACTCACGCCATGACCTGAAGAAATAGGCAATTTTTACTACAGCTAGTATAAGCTAAAGTTAGTACGGACGATTGCAGATCAAGCTACTCGAAACTGACAAATATTCCCAATCAATCTTGAGCCTTAATGATTAAGAGATAAAGTTGAAAATCTAATAAAGAAATCTGACAGATTGTAGTAGCTTGATGTGCTGTTGTCTTTACTTAACATGTACCTATACAGTACTCAACCAGTAAAACACTATGTCCTTCATAAAAAAAACCTTCAAGAAATAAGTAAAAACACACATAAAAAAATCAAGAATTCATCCCACACAACCTACTTCAACCAATCCAAATAAAATGCCGCAAAAATACATGAAAACACATTATTATGACGACGTTGAGTAAGCAAATAAAGCAGAAATAGTTCCCTTTACTCGTCTCCGGGTCTAAAACCAACCTTAGCGTGAAGAAACAAGATCTAAGATCGAGTGTGAGGAGTTTAGTGGGTATGATATTTTTACGAAAGATTTTTTTAGTAGCATTCCGTTTAGATGTAGTGACACGATATTTCTGACATGTGTTCTGTGACTGACACTTGAGCAACAAGTATTGCTTGTCATGTAGGGTATGCAGAGGAGTAAGTGATAGTCAGGTGTGCAGGGGGTTTGTGAGGGAAAAAATGTGGGAAATGTTACCTTTGAAGGTGGATTTGGGAGTTATGTGTTCCTTGTGGATGTTTTACTTGTATAATGTATATATAGTAGAGTACCATTGAATTATAATGTTGACTAGATGCCTTATGCTTGATGTTAAAATCTCCTTTGTACCTTTTTTTTATTTCTTCTTCGTCTTCTGCTTCAGTATATAGAGATCCACTGCTGGAATAAGGCCTCCCCCAAGGTTTTCCTTTAATTTAGGGGGTTTCCATAATCTCTAGTCTTGGCAGACGGGTTGGGGAAAATTAATACAAAAAAGGTTTAATTCATCATCATCAACCTTTTTATCGTCCCATTACTGGGCACAGGTGGAGACCTGTGCCCAGAGAGGAGTCTCATACAGAGAAGGATTGAGCGTAATCGCCACGCTTGCTTAATACGGGTTGGCGATTTCAGACTTAAAGTCCAGGTTTCCTCAAGATGTTTTCCTTTACCTTGTAATTAGTTATTGGTGTCCAAGTTATACTTAGAAAGTACATATAGTTACTTACTAAAGTTATATTGGTACTTGCCTGACCTGGAATCGAACCCGCACACTCATACTTGAGAGGTTGGTGTTTTAACCACTAGGCTACCACGACTCGTTAAAATTATATCCATAAATAAAAGTTTCTAAAAGAAAAGTTAAAACTGGTAGAAAATATAATACTGAAAATCCATCAACGAGTTGCTTTTCATTCGGATAAAGCCAAGCTTTATTTTTTTTTTATTAATTATAAACTAGTGCTTGACTGCAATCCCGCCTGATGGTAAGCAGTGATGCAATCGTTGATGGTAAAGCGCACTAGTTTATTAAGCCTATTCACTTATAAACTTAGGAATAGGAAGGATGACGGCAGTTGAGCGAGGTGATGCAATGTTAAACCCAAGACCCACACGACCAAACGATGCTGCGCTAGAGGGAGATTGATCTGGAGACTCTCCACGACCAAACTCCCGACACAACAACATTTGGCGCCTCGTACCTGCCACACATCGCAACACAACTGCTCAGATCCGTCCTCCGTACGGCTTCATCAGACATCATGCCGGAACACGACGAATCGTTTGGCGGTAAGACTTTGTCTGGTGGGTGGTAACTTCTACCGGCAGCCGATGTTATGGCCTACCACCGAGGCCTAGAAAGGAAATTTACCCGCGAATAGAGTAATTTAATTATATTTGACACAGAAGTAACAACCTAGATACCAGGTACCTAGGATCTATGTCCTGAAAACCTCACAACTGTAGCGTTATACACTTCAACTAAGTACACACGACCCAAACGTTAACGAACCCCTAACATCCGACTACCCTTTAAACATAATAAACCTAAACATAAATAATATCCAGCCTAGTATGGTTATACCAAGCACAGGTCAATGCCCTCACGTACCTACACTCGCAGCCCTCACTCAAGGTTATCTAATACAGCTTCTAATGAAATGGCGCTGGTTTAGGTTTTATGGATATCTTTTAAATTCACCGAAAAAGGAAATTAGTGAATCAGAATGAAAAAAAAAATATGGGAAATTTCAGTCAATATATCTTTCTGTTGGCAATGAGAATGTTCCCATTATTATAGAGGGTTATTGTCTACTGGCTAGCTAAACTTTATACGATAAAGTAAAAAAAATGTTTTTCTTCAGAGTCAACGAGTCCCGCTGTAAGTTTTTTTATAATTATAAACTAGTTCTTGACCGTAATCCGGATGATGGTAAGCAGAGATGCAATCGTTGGTGGTAAAGCGCGCTAGTTTATTAAGAGCCTATTCACTCTAGCCTTGAAGACACTTCAAGTATGCGTGGAGAAAATTTTGTCTTATGTTTTACTGGGTTATTTACGTACTGACTGATCAGTCAGGGTCCACAGCTAAATAGTACCAGCTAAACAGTTCAAATCGATCAGTAGGGTTGCGTAACATACTAAAACGCGTTGCCTTCTTTGCTAAGCAGACACTTTTCCGAACATATGGAGCAATGGAATAATAAAGATGAAGTAATACATAAATAAATAAACTAGCTTTCCGTCCGCGGTCACACAGATTGAGAGTTCCCAAAGTAAGTGCGAGACTTGTGTTATGGGATACTAACTCAACGATACTATATTTATAATAGATACATATATTCTCAACATCCAAGACCCAGGCCTATCAATTTCATCACAATCCATCATGACCTGGCCGGGGATCGAACCCGAGGCCGGACACGTCGCAGGCAGGCGTGTTGACCGCTTTACACGCATTTATAATATTACAGTGTATTACTCAATAAGGGTGCAGCACCCTAATTGAGTACCCATTAGGTTATGGGTGTACGGGCTATGTAATTGTAAAAAATATTGCAAAGTAACAATTTTCAATCTTTAGCTAAACACAAAAAATAAGCAAAACAAAAAGCAAATATTACTTTAAAAAAAATAAAATAAATATTAACTTCAAATGATTATACTTAATAACAGTGCTCTATACAGGCTGTTAAGGAAAGGTATATACAATCTTTTTGGAAAGCCTTGGGCGAGGCCTTTGTCCAGCAGTGGACCTCTATAGGCTGAAGAAGAAGAGAAAGCACACCACCTGCGGTAGGCTACTATCTATTGTGATATTGGCGTGTAACGTATAGTTATTGATCTACGTAGTATGGTGGCACGTTTATTATGATTTGAAATCAAGAATCCAAGGAAACCGAAAATACCACCGTAGGCGTGGGCCTGCGGGCAGTGAGCAGTGGGCAGCTCGCCGCCCGGTAAGGACCAGGCCCGAGTCGACAAGCGTTGTGTTTCACGCGCGCCTCAAAGAGATGTCAGCGCATCGTGTCGGTCCACTAAGACCGATGCCTCCTGGGTCAGGGTTGCGGGTTGGTTAAACAAGAAATCGTGACCCTGGTCGTCGCACAGGTAAGCGAAGAAATACGGGTGGGTTTTAGTCAGTAAATGTCTGACACGCCCTTCCGCTCCGCTCAGAGCGGGAGAAGTCATGATTTCCCAACCCAACAAAAAAAAAAAAAGAAAAAAAATTGACATCAATACTTAGAGTATTTTACTTTGATTTGAAACCCTTCCAATACCGTTTGGTCATCTAAAGAAGCTGTGTCTCTAATATGTATAATTCCGTTTTCGTTACAATCGAAAAACAGATTTTTTTTTGTTTTAACATACATATTTCATCAGCAAAGTTTATCGATGAATTATCATATGTATTGATAATTCATATATATAAAGTTTTGCTAGCTAATTTCATTTGACCTTGAATTTTCCCGATGGCAATGGATACATTCTTGAAGCTCCCCTAAGATTGGGGCGTCGTCATTATGACTTAGTCAAAAGCTCATTGGTAGCGTTCGATTTCAGATAACCTTCAGAATAATTCAGTGCAATATGCATCTATTACAATAAAATTTAAAACAATTATTGTATATTTTAACTAAAAACTTCTCTCTGTTTCACAATACAAAAGTATCAAACACAAATTCGATAATGGAAAATTAGCCAAGCTCTGATATCTACATCCAATTAAAAAAACATTACCAAGTTTTATACCAAAAATGTTTTTGAAAACTAAAATAACTAAAATCTCGTTCATTTGGAATCCGTTTCCATATTATTGTCGAATAGATTCCATCAAATATTCTTGATCGCAAATACAACGCTAAAAATAATATTCGGTGTAAAAATTTAACTAAATTTACTACCAACCAAACACTGGCGAAACGAATCAAAATACATTTTACATTTATTTGACATTTAAAACTAAACTATTGGTTTGCACAGTAACATTGGTGAAGTATTATCCTTGTCAATTAATGTTATAACTAAGTAAGTCGTCAATGGAATCAATACTAGTTTAACTCACCGGAGTTATGACGCAGAAATCTTTCGATGTAGCGTGAAGACGTAAGTTCGATGCGCCTTAAAATTGCGGCAAAGCAAGGAAGTTCATCCGAGCGCGTTGCTATAACATTTTTTATAGGCGCTCCCGTTCAAAGAAGCTTTTACATATTATTCTAAGAGCACTCTTCTATGAAAACAATTACATTTCGAGAATTATTTCTTAGAATATTTTTATTGTGGTTCTTAGCAAAGTAATAGAATTATTTTTATGAGTAGGCTTTTCTGTACAATGAATTATTGCTTTCGACAATTACGTGTTTATAAATACCGATCATGTATGTTAATGGCAACATTATATTGATAATACTTTACTTATAATATTGATGTGGATTTTACTTGTCTTATACGCAAAGACAGAGCTTCCATGCGAGATTATCATAAACATCTCATAGTATTCATGATTATAAGATTTATGACCATGTATGTGATCCATTCCACACACAACTTTGACTATTGCCAAAATTATGTGTAGTAATCACTTTTCGAGTAAATAAAGACAGTGGTTCCAGGCACAGTTTTCATATTAACATGGCATATATATACTATGTGTGCTTTCAGCAGTATTATATCTAAAACTTTGGTCAATGATACAGAGCCAAGCTGAGCAGTCCCGGAGGCCTAAATAATAAATACGAAGCTGGCACGTCACACAAACAGTGGGTAAAACAATTTATTACAAAATGTAAACAGGAAGAACCGTATTTTCATTTAGAATACGATTTCTCGATTCCTTCTTCCCCCCGCCCTGTAGCCCCCTACCCGGGACATAGACGAAAATACCCCGGTTATGATTAATACCGAATGCGAGGCGCATTGATCAAGAAAGCAGCTTTTTACTCCAAACTACCCATCTCTTGCCTCCCTGCCTACCCCCTGTGCGAGCAGGACTAATGCACCTCTCCCCTCTCACTCTAAAACAAAGATGCTAAAACTTCTTTCGCTAGTATAAGATTTTAATTTCATATTTTTGACGAAACCGTTCTAATTTTACAGCACCGTGCAACGGATTTAGAACTCTCATATTCACTTTTTAGAATACATATTCGCTTGCATTCACAGAGCACTTGCTTCCGTCTTCTAATTCGGAATTAGTTTTCGAAGTGAAAAGATACAGTCCAAAGACTATACACAGTCTCCACTCAAATTTAGACTTTAATTTCTTAATACCAGAGTGGAATTTCTGTTGAACATACATCGGCAAGAAATAATTCTTCAGTTGTACCCCCAAATTAGTCGAAATAGGGGAAGGGGTGCACACGAAGGGTGGTTTTAAAAGAAGCAAAAAGGTGGGGATAGAAAGATGCGCGAAGACTTAGTTCTCGCGGGCGAGGGGGGCGAGCGGTGGGGTGGCGTTATAAAATATATAATTCTATACTTACAATACTTGTAAATACGGTACGCGGAAGTACTGTGACTAAGACTTCTTGGTACTTCATAATTGCCAGTAGTTACATGTAAACATAGTATTGGGTATGTGAGATGACGATGCTTAGAATGAAACACCCTGCACCACTCTTCACAAAGGTGTGCTAATTAATGCATTTTATCATGGAAGACAAGTCTTCTGCCTCAATCTTTACAGCATCAAATTAGGATCAGAAATAAGCTACAATCGACACTACCCCACATAATCTACTTATTTTTTACAGAAATAGTGGGAATGGATTTACACGTGAGATTATGAAAAGTATTTTTTTCTATTAATTTCTGTTTTCAGGACTAGATGAATAAACTGGCTGTATTGACTGGGAAGCTACTTTAGAACCACTCTGAGGTGTTATCGTAACTGCGTTGTGAAGCGATCGCTGATTATAAAAAAGGAAAAAAAAAGATTGCGTCGAATTGATAACCTCCTCCTTTTTTGAAAGTCGGTTAAAATACTAGCTTTCATCGGAATCCTGACAGTAGCTGACTTCAACATGACTGGAAAAAAGCTATTTAGATAATAACTTGCTGTTTCTCTATGTAATCAGAAATATAATTATTCTTGAATATCAGCACTACATAAATGCAATATATGTCTAGACGTAATAATGCAAATCCATTTCTTACAAGTTTCTAAATAATTCTTTTCACTAAAAAAATTATAATTTAAATTAGTTCCTTAGAAGGCTCAAGATCTCTCGGTCGCGCTACAGCGCTACACTCGCTGATATTTAGTCGCGAAACTGGATGTATTATAAAGGCGTAGTTGTTTAAAATAAGAGCAGGCCACGGCGCCTGTGGTGTAGCGGTTAGAAGGATCGGGGGTGTGGGTTTGATTACTGTTTGTTGTGGGAATTTATGGCCAGATTTTTGTAGATATTTTGGTAAAAATGTTAGGAGTAGATTGTAGATTGGGTTAGGAAATATTTGGAGTGAAATAAATTAGAAATAATAATAGATTTGTGTCTTGTTTTAAATAAGAATTCTTTTAAAACTGCTAAGAAGGGTTATGTTTAGTTGTGTGATTAAAAAGTATTTCTTTGAAACAAAAAATATTTAAAGAGTTGAATTTATTTTGATTTTTATTGTGTCTTAGTTTCACGTGTATTTTGGAGCAATATTTAAAATATTTCTTGAGAAAATTGACTACTATGTTTATATTATAGTATTGTACAATAATGTAGAAATAAATAATTATCTATTTGATATTATTTTAGTTAAGTTATATGTATATGGTGCAGTGGAAAGCATTTTCACATTACAGAAACTATTAATTCTGACATTTCAGATAGTAAAATATACAGTACATAAATCATTAATATTTTACATAATGACAATGAATAAGTGCTTGTCTAAAGTTAATGAGTCAGATAAACGACAGTAGCCATTTTAGTGAACTCGTGAATTAAATGCTGGAATGATAAAATTTACATAGGAGTTTGAATTCTATAAATAGTAATTATAAAATGGTTTGTTTATTTTTAGAGAATGGACCGATAATTGACATCATGATACATACATAGGTACTTCATGTAGGACAGATTTATCTTATCTTTTACAATTTGAAACCAGCTTATAACTGTATGACGAGAACGCCAATATTTTACTTTTTGTAGTTTTAATTAAAGTAATTTATATGGAAGTATATCCTTTACTATTATATATATAAGGCTTTCTCAATGACTTTCAAAATTTCCTCAGGTAATACCAAAGACTTGGTCAAACGATCTAAATAAACGAACAAAAATCAGGACTATTGCGCAAACAAAAAATAATAATTAACAATACAATAATAATTATTAGAAGTAAAGTGAAGCTACCTATGTTTTATCCACTCATTTCCCGTGGTTCTTAGTAAAAAGTTGTGTAAGAGGGGGGGCGCCACTAGCGCCTACGCCGTAGCCGTGGCCGCTACGAGTCGTAGGCCTCGCTACAAACGTAGCAGGGCTGCGCGTAAATTATTCTAATTGATTAGATTTATTTGTAATTCTTTGTTTTACTTTTTCTGGTTGGAGTGTACTGCATTCCGTTAAAGATTATGTATGTATGTGTCTGCTAAGACATTGATAAATAGTTCTTTTATGAAACTGAAAAAAGCCACAAATTTTTATTTTTATTATTGAATGTCTAATTTAAAATACTTATCACCTGTCTTTAATCACATATTTAAAATATTACTACTATGTAATATTCAAAATTTCTATGGAACATCGACATCAACGTATACACAGCCAGTACACACACACAATCGATAAAATAATCTAACCGAATCGGAAACAAAATAAACATTTTTCTCAAAACTTAACTATTGATTTTTCTGCCACAGATCTAAGAAAAACATCTTACAAGGCAAAGTTCATTAGCATCGACAACCCTAGCGTTTACTATCTTGCACGTTCCTAAGATGTCCCCCCGGGGGTGGTTTAAAACAACCCCCGGGGGGTGGGGATGCGGAAATATGAAGGGTGCTCTCATTTATCAATACGGAGACTGTTTCTTTCTCTCAGAATTGATTATATTCAACTAAGAATATTGATGTCCTCCCCCAAAGACCCCCAAGAAAGTTTCCTAGGGGGTGCTTTGATTAGAGTTTTTGATGTGCGTCGTTTCCTGTTTTACATATACTATATAATATGTGTGTATATCGTTAATGTGTTTCATTTTTAGGGTGTTACCTTGAGTGTGAAGGGATGTTTAAAACGTACGTAAAATATATGTGATGTGTTTCCATCCTGAATGTTTCACGTTTTAATTTAATATGTTGACTTTCATTTAATTTATTGTTAAAATAATAATCAAATCATAGGTTAGAATAGAAAAGTATAATTCATGGACATACGATGAACATGCGCATACGTTTGCCTTCGTCAAGAGACTCTTGCAATGCTGTAACATGCCATAACATCGGCTACAGGCACACATCGCAACAAAACTGCTCAGATCCATCCTCCGTATGGCTTCACCAGACATCATGCCGGAACACGACGAATCGCTTGGAGGCGAGACGTTGTCTTGATGATGCGCCAAATGTTGTTGTGTCGGGAGTTTGGTAGTGGAGGGTCAATCTCCTTCTGACGCAGCATCGTTGGTTGTGTTGTTGGATTTAACATAGCATTACCTCGCTCAACTGCCGTCTTCCTTCCTATTATATAAACTAGCGCGCTATACCATCAACGATTGTATGTCTGCTTACCATCAGGCGGGATTGCCGTCAAGCACTAGTTTATAAATATTAAACAAAATATGATACATATTTCATCCGTTTGAATGTAAAAAGTCGCTAAGCAACGTGTCTCTTGTTGGCAATTGAAGATCTACCTATAAATGATATTATACCCGTTAAATCAGACTTAATCAAAGCCGTCAAACAGTGCACACATTAGAATCACATTCCCGTGACTAGTTTAATTCAGAGTACGAACGCGTATGCGGCATCGTAATTTGTGGGACCATGTAAGACTGTAACTACAGGCATTTATTTAAAAACTTACAAATAATACATATTTTAAACAGGATTTCTAGGCCGAAGAATAAAATAAGTTCAAATTATGATTTTTCCTGGCTTTAAGGTGCTTGCAAAAAACTACAAGGACAAAACGACCATTAAAGACCGATTGACACGGTGCAAATTAATTGCCTATGACTTTAATTAAGTTGAATCAACAATAAAAGTTGCATTTTTTAAACACCATATAGACTATGCAAGTCATTTGTTGCATCAATTTTGTTGTATGCCATAGACAATTAAATTGCACCATGTAAATCGGTCTTTACTGTAAAAGCAGATAAAACGCAATGCATTACCATTAACCCTTTTTCTATCAAAATAAAACATCCACATTATATGTTACAGCATAACCCTTACCAGACAGCAAACGCAAAAAGGGTAGCTCGAGGGTTAACTTACAAATTGTAACTACTTGTAAGTTATTGCTTGAAGTTAAGGATCGCATGTTATGCGTAACTGGATCACGTGTATTGGTTTCTGTCTGCCCTTTATCGAAGGGAATCAAGAATTACGTTTTGTAGAAAATATTCATTGATCAAAATCATAGGTAATTGCTGAATTGATTTTTTTTCATTCTTTTAAATCGTTTTTTGGCATACCTTATAATATAATGGAGGTTATAGTTACCAACATAGTAAATTTTCGCAGAATAATAGCGTAATGCACAAACAATAGGAATGTCTTTCATTTTGACAGTTGAACAATATATTATACATCGCGTCATTTACGTTTTAACTTGACAATTCTTTTAAAGAAAGCAAGCAATGGTTTAACAATATCCATCAGATTGTGATTACGCAATCAAGGTACTTAGGACCTAATCCCGTACTTATACTAACTGGCATTGCTAAGTTTCAGTTTTCAGGGTACAATTAGCAGGCTTATAAGACTTTTCAGGTTTTCTCTGAGTCACAAAATCTTTTAATAAAACTTACAGACTAATCGATCAGCTGCTTCCGGGTATCATTTAAACTTAAATCAGCTGTATTTCCAACCACGCCAAATACTACAAGTTATTCTATGAATTACATAGCAATTGGAAAATAATTTGCGGTTCCTATTTTTAGCTCAATGAACAAAATATACAAAGTACTAGATACAAGACATAAAATGCTCCAACCTACCAATTCTCAAGAAATACCCTCAAATACCAAAACACACGGAAAACCCAACAATCATAACTACTAATAAAAAAATTACAAGTTACATAAAACCCGCATCTGCATAGAAGAGGCAACTAAGCGCGGCACGTCGCCCTGGGCCCCTGCTCCGGCCCAGGCCCCTGCCCCGGCCCCCTCACTCACACGCGAAACGAATAAAACACTAACACAAATAAGTAATAAAGTACAGCGGTAATATAAAACTAAGGAGCATCAACATCTTGCCACCCTGAGGGGCCCACTCCCCCCGGGCGGTAATTCCCCCAAACTTACTAAAATACTAAAAACGGAGATACAGGGAGGGGGTTTACCCCCACATTTTCTTATGCAAGATTCTTATATTTTAACCTAAATGTTGTAGATACGTTTCTGTTTTTAGTTATAACTTTGTTATTTGTTGAGTTCAGCAGTTTTATCAGTTTTTCGGATGGAATTTTCATGATGAGTGTTTTTGTTAAATGAATTATTGTTTGTTTTGTTTTATTGTAAGGTTGTTTTATTGTAAGGTTCTAGGTTTTAAGACTTTAGAAATCTTAGTGAAGATTGGGGATAGAAAGATGGATTGAATTTTGACTCCATTTCTTACATTATTATTGGTGAGAATCAACTCGTAATGCAAGTATTGTTAGCAGTTTACTATGGATTAGAAGGCCCCCCTTCTTATATTAACCTGGTTTAGTATTAATAAAGATAAAGAACTGCAATTTTAATAAGGGAGTGGCGACTGTTTTCTGATCTACCGTTGTCATGCAAGCATGATAAATGATTTATTTTCCGCAAGTAATTTTATACAAACACTTATATTTCAATCGCATTTTTTCATACTTGATTGTTATAACCATCGTCTGTGGCCTAATTAGATTAGATTTCGAAATTTGAAAGGAAATTGGTAATCCATTTCTTTCTAAGGTCGAAAAATAGTTACATCTGCATTGCTATTATAATTTTTTTACGTAATTGTCTCGTTGACTTGATATTTAATGCTGAAAGGACAACGAAGTCAATTCACTAAGCACATAAAATGTGATAATGATTTTCCACAACAACCAAGTGGCAGACTTAGGCAAATCCAAGAAATACAGTTAAAAAAAGCAGCCACTTCAAACAGACTCGCGATGTAAACTAGTTCAATAAAAATCGAGCAGCCGCTTGTAAAGATCAAAATGTTTAAAGGGTAGTGATGTTTTAGTGCAGGGCGCGGTCCAGGGTTTGATGCCCGTGCGTTAAAATATGTCGTTATTTTGATTGTAAAATTGATGACGAGATTGTAAAGATTTTCATGGCAAATTTTATGGAGGCTAGTTCTTAGGGGAGACAGAGAAATGGGAAGTTTTTAGATCGATGTGGAAGCTGCGTTATTAGAAAGTCTATTTGGAAGATGATAAATGCTGTTGTATCTTATCACTTAAAAATGAGACTGTGTGTAGTCATAAAAGATCTAATATGTCGAGAGACTGTCATTAATATGAATCAATAGGTAATTTTATTTCAATCTCTGAGTTATATATATATAACGGAAGCTTATATCATGCACGTCTTTTTATATCGTTTTCAAGTGGACAATTTTGACATGAATCTTGGAATAAAATATTTTGTAATCATTTTGATACAAAAGGCTTTCCGTGGATTTTCTTCCCCATTCTTCTCCATAGACACCTACGCTTTGTAAAGGGCAGCTAGACTGACTGATGCTTTGACGATTCAAAAGTGCCTGGAATTGGGTTATTAAAATGAATGCTTTCATTTAGATTCGTGGAATAAAATTGACGTTTGATGAAAAATTTTGTAGGTATTGAATAACTCTCAAAAATTTGCAATTATCGCCCATCTGATTACAATTTATATGTCTTCAAGGCTAGGTTTTTACTCTGTATAAATTATTTTATCACCACTGTACTCAAAATGGTGAATGAAAACATCACAAGGAAACCTGCATGTCCTAGAGCCAAAAACTTCGAAGACATATGTGACCCAGTCCGGGTTGGTAGATAGCAACCCGCACTGGGTTAGCGTGGTAGACTACGGCCCACTCTCTCTTATCCAGAGGATTCCTGTTTCCCAATAGTGGGAAAATTATAGGCTAATTATGTATGTATTATAGAAGGCTAGATAGAGATCTAGCTTTACTATCAACGATAGCATCACTGCTTAACCATAGGCCGGATTACGGTATTATATTACTTGGATGAAATTATTCGCAATTTCAGAATCGGAAATTAATATATTATGTATCATGTTAGTAATCAATCTTCTACAAGTCACAGAGTTACAACATTTTTGTTTTTGCTTTCCATTGCTAAAGTCATAGTAATTTCTTTATCTTCTTCTCAGCCTATAGAGGTCCACTGCTGGACAAAGGCCTCCCCCAAGGCTTTCATTCCATTGGGGGGCATTGCCATAATCCTCACGCTTGACAGGCGGGTTGGGCATCGTAGTAATGTGTTATCCCACAGAAGTAGCGCTGCTCCCCTGGTGAGTTCCCATAGTCACCTCTTACGACACCCACTGGGGGATATGGGTTGGTAATATTCTATGCGCATTACCACACGGGAATACTTTGTCATTTATTTGTTAAAAATAATGTGTATTACAATTTACATAAAACAAATTAAATATTAAATTATAAGCAAACTTACAACATTCACCTGCCTGCCTTTTTCCCAACTATGTCGGAAACCGTTTACAGTGTAATCTAATGCAACTCATCATCATCTCAGCGTTAATTCAGCGTTTTTTCAGCTTTAGAGTCTGGGATCTCTGCAAATTTTTGGCTTAACTTCGACATTTTCCGTGAAGAGACTGCCGTCTGACCTGCACAACCCGAAGGCGATATCGAAGCATTGCAGTTAGACCAATTGTTGAACTTTTGAGGGCTCCAACAACCCATAACGACTGCCATTAGATGTTTGTATGATAACCGGGACAAACGAATAACGTGCTTTCCGGGGCACTACCAGACCAGAATAAATATTCATATTCATGCATACAAATATTTGCACTGTGCGGGGATCGAACCCGCGCACTCCTTGCGCACCGAATGTGACGGACACCGAAAGTACCAGTATTTTATGGAACGAATGCCCATCGGTCTGATGGGCATTCGTTCACAACACAGTAACTCGGTAATAAGACAGCTTGTGGTAACACTGGTTGTCAGACTTTCGGGATACTGATGACTTATCTACAAATGAGAGACAAGATCCGGCCGTTTCCGACACACGGAGGGGTTTCCTTATAAAAAGACTTTCGCCCACCCACAGATCAGCCGCAGTAAAGCTAGCTTAACCTAATCAATTCACCTGTCCGGCTGGTAATATGTAACCACAGACTCTTCAGAAGAAAAACCCCTTAGAATATTTCATTTCTAACGTACTTACAAGGCACACTTCAGTTTCGCGTTCCTAAATATGTTATAAGTAATAAAAAATACAAACTCCAGCGCACATAAGTTTATTAAGTTACTAACTTAAAGTAGACTAAGTTGACTTGACGTTGTGCATGTGCTTAAGCCGATAACATACTTGTAACTTTAGCTACTCACTCTTTATGTTGTAGAGGGTAAGTAGAGCTAAAGTGTAACTTACTGACATTTAGAATTATATAAACTGATTAAGTATTTCTAAGTAATTATGTATACTCCATTATCCAGGCATCATGTCCCTGAACGGGCGGCATCAGTATGGACTGGTCATCACTTTTACCGCTCTGCATCGTTACTACGTGCATAATTTCAACATTAGTGTCGTATCCATTTTATTGTAATATTTTTTTTTGAGTTTAAACTGTGTTTGTGGAGTTTTTGTCCTAGGTACTGTACTAGGTACCTCTGAAGAAGAATTCAAAGGTACCTTGTACGCTTTGGAATGGGCAACTAGCTTCTTCTTACGGACTGACCAATCCCTAGACAAATCAAAATTAACTGTAATGGGTTTGAGTTTTTTGAATTAAAAGCAAACCTTTTTCTTCTTTTTACATAAAAGCCTAGAGTTCACCCAAGTCTACCTGATTCGTATTTCATCATCATTTCAGTTGAATGACGTCCACTGCTGGACCTAGGCCTCCCCAAGAATCTCCACGACGACCGGTCCTGCGCCTCCTGCATCCAGCGGTTTCCCGCGACCTTCACCAGATCCGTATTTATTTGCATTAAACATCGTTATTTTCTATTCATGACTTTAATGGTTCGTCGAAGGTCAGTCGAAGAGTAATAAACACATTATAACCCTCTATATTTCAATATTCAACAATAAATACCAAATAGAGCATAAAAAACTTAAAAAAATATGTGTTTGAAATCTAAACCACTACAAACACCACATATCACCAATTAAATAGCGCACTGAAAAAACATAATCCGCTTACCGAAATTGCCGTAAAAATACCAATATGAAATAAAAATAGACAAAAAAAAGCCGTGAGGAAATAATGAATAACCCTGAAAAAGTAGTTCACGCAAAAAATACCCGCAAACGAGTTTTTACCGATCTTTATTTGCCTTTTACGAGCAACTACTGAAAACGAGAGTGGTACACGAAAAAAAAGTCACTATTTCTATCGGGTACGCGTGAAAAAACGGAAAAAATGCCATCTACCCGACGAGAGAGAAAGTTCTATATTCGGTATGCCCTCGCGCCGTTCGCTTTTTATATTTTGGGTTCCACTTTCTGGGAGCCAATGATTTCCACAGGGGAAAATGCGTATGTGAACATTATGAAGCCTTTGACTAAATCATAAATGGAATTACTTCACTATTCATTTCGATTTCATGAGGTGCAGTTTCATGAAGTGCAGTTTCATGAGGTGCAGTTTCTTAAAAGAATGACCGAACTGTGAACCCTACATAACATTCATTTTCTTTAGACGCCTTCATCAGGACCCTTGTTCGAAAGAGTTACCGTAGCCCTGGCACAAGTAGGGAAATAACACAGGTGGGGTTCCGTCAGTAAAAGCCTGATATGACCTCCGAAGAAGAGAGAAGTCATTTGATGATTTCCCACCCAAAAAAAGATGACATTACACTCTCATGTAAGTAATACCGATAATTCCACAAGTTCTCTTTCAATTTATTTGGCCAGTTATTAGAAACGAAACGATCATTTCGATTCAATGTCAGAGTCAAAGCATTTATTTCAATTAAGACATTTTCAGACACTTTTGAACAGTTGAAGAGTCGGTCAGTTTCTCAGAAAGTTGGAGGGTTAGAAATTCCAAGAAAACTCAATGAAACAGAACGAAACAGAAATTATTTTTATAAATGAGTTTTCGATGACCCTTTTTTTTTAAAGATTGCACGTCGCATTGCATCCTCTAGCCAAAAATTATGTCTGTGAATTTGTGACTACATTTTTTTAGTCAAAATGATTTGGTAAGCGGTGGAGGCAAGTTTGGTGGAGGCGTTTAGATATACTTCATTGTTGATGTAAGCTACAATGACGAGGTGGTATATTATCAATTTAAATATTCTGCATCGAACTACAACACATAACACCCTTACAACACACTTACCCCCTAAGATTAGCCCCTAAGTCCGTCTATCCACAAACAGACTGACGAACTGGCAGACGGTTGAAAAGAAACCAAGTCTACCGGCCCCTATCCGGTGATCTAAAATTCGTTCCTGGCGTCAGTATTTTTTTTGTATTCTTTCAAAAGGATTTTTGAAACGCAGCGTCCGGTGCGAGCAAATTGTATGCATGTGTTTCATACAACCAGTCTGTTAGTTTGTTCATTGTTTTGACGCAGAATTCTATTTGATGCTTTTTTGGTGAGTGTCAAAAAGCCGTGTAGTGTCGCTTTGATTGGAGTTTAAAAGTTTTTGAGGTCTGTCAGTGTATAGTTTCTGTTTTTGTGAGTGGAACGTCCCGCGTCGGGACAGGTTAGTGAAGTGGAATTTATTTTGCCTTTAATTGTTTGTGTTTTGTTTTGATAAATGGGTTAAATTGCTGAGATGAAGTGTGTTGAATATTTTATAATTTTTGTTTTTACAAAAACGTTTCCTAACTTTAGTAATTTAAGGTAGAATATCATGATTGTTTTAAAAAGGGCCTGTCTAGGTAAACTCTCTTCGATCTACTTCTGACCGTTACGTTTGACGGCATTCGGTTAGACCTGCCCCAACATAGTAAGAAAAGCGCTAAGTAGAATGCCATTGTCTAACTAAGAAAATCAAAATAATTTAATAACAAGGGGAAATCCCAATAAAAATCAATAAAAAAAGGAAATATTTACAAATATTTTGGAATTCTTAACCCACATTCTAGGGATCGCACTATTGACAACTCACTGAAAGTTTGCTTCACCTAACTTTTCAGGATGGGATTGAATGATTTGATTTACAAAATCGATCGACTGGTCTTCTTATCTCGAATACATTATTAAGAGTTTTGCTGCTTGACATAAAAAGGATTGTGTGGTTTAATGAAATCACGACAAAAGTGTTTTTTTTTGTCACATTATAGACATTGAACTCCGCGGTCGACAATCACGCCACATGTAACACACAGACGAAAAAATTTGAGACGATGTAATAAAGGTTTCACTTTAAACATTATTTTTTTCTCGGTGGTAGGCCATAACATCGGCTGCCAGCAGAAGTTACCATCCACCAGACAAAGTCTTGCCGCCAAACGATTCGTTGTGTTCCGGCATGATGTCTGGTGAAGCCGTACGGGCCTGAGCAGTAATTGTGTTGCGATGTGTGCCAGGTACGATGCGCCAAATGTTGTTATGTCGGGAGTTTGGTCGTGGAGAGTCTCCAGATTAATCTCCCTCTGGCGCAGCATCGTTGGTCGTGTTGGTCTTGGGTTTAACATTGCACCACCTGGCTCAACTGCCGTCATCCTTCCTATTCCTAAGTTTTTTAAGTGAATAGGCTTAATAAACTAGTGCGCTTTACCATCAACGTTTACGTCACTGCTTACCATCAGGCGGGATTGCAGTCAAGCACTAGTTTATAATTATTAAAAAATGAAAAAAAAAAAAAAACATTAGCAGGGAGCGCTTAGAGCTAGTAAATAATATAAACTATTATCTAACTAAAATTATCATCAAAATATTCTCCCATATCACTGTGCACTATGGTCATCTCTCCATGTTAATTTTCCACTGACGATAAACTGAAAAGAGTCCCGACGGAAAAATGAAACAATTCTTTCAAAGTATGTAGGATACAATTTCTTTTGTTTGAAAATGCCAACTTTAAGAAACGAAACAAAGGGGAAGTGGGCGCGTTAATAAATAAATTCTAAATACCGTGAAGCTTGTGGTCAGGTGGACCACGTGTTTTGCTCCTCAAGCAGCTGTGGAGGGTTGGTTTTAAAAAGATTTATTTTGAAACCGAAAAATTAAGTTTTTGTTATGAAACATGTTCTAAGTAACCCTTTTTTTTTTGTGATGGGAAATCATCAAATGACTTCTCCCGCTCTGGGCAGAGCGGAAGGGCGTGTCAGACTTTTACTGACTAAAACCCACCCGTGTTTCTTTACTTGCCTGTGCAACGGCCAGGGCCACGGTTTCTTTATATGTTGTTGACACCACTACGATCCGGACGAAGCGTTTTGCCTCTGCTTTTATACCGCTTACATCGAGGGACTGGAACAATTTGCCAGCGGCGGTGTTTCCGTTTGACTACAATTTAAGTGTTTTCAAGGCTAGAGTGGGCTAATATATAGCTAATAATAGAATAGGCTGTTAATAAACTAGCGCGCTTTACCATAAACGATTGCATCACTGTTTGCCATCATGGGATTGCAGTCAAGCACTGGTTTATAAATATACAGTATGTTAACTAACAGAGGGCGTTCCCGTTAACCCGAAATAGTATAGCATACATACATGCTAAAAAAAATATTTCCATTCGAAAACAAAATGTTTTAAATTTTTTTCCAATATGAAAATATTCAATAAAAATTTTAAATTGACATGTAAAAGAAACACACCGTACACGCGAACATGAAAGACGGCAACGTCGCAATTTATTTATACATGACGACTACTATTTTGATTTAAAACAGGAGGTTTGAAATTTATTTCCAATTAGATTTTTTTTTTATTCGGATTTTTTTATGCTTATTTTTCTATGCTGATATTTTTATTTTAATCTATTAATGATATATAGTAACGAGTTTAAGGGAACGCCCTCTGTTATTTAACATACTGTATATATAAAAAAGTTACGGTTTTGGTGCCGCACTAATTCCTTCAAGTGTACCATTTTGTCAGGACATTTTGTTTAAGTATATTGAATTAAGTAAGAAAAGTGACTTGGCTTTCTGATTTTTAAATATGAGTACTGTAGATCACAAGTATCGTCTTTCATACTGAATGAATACAACTACGTGTATTTTACTTTACAAAATAGTTTATAAGGTTTTAAGTCGGAATAGTGTAAACCTTGTATTAGGTTATGATGAGACTGGCATTTTCGTATTGTGACCAAAAGCCCCTAAATTTCTAGTAGATAATAAAAAAAAGTACTGTAGAAATATGTATCTGAAATATGATATGTGACCGTAATTAATGACGCAGGCACCGCAGGATTTTAAGTGTCTAACACACTATCAATAACAATGGGTTTAATTTTGACAGTTCAATGACATTCATTGCGTTGCTTAAGTTTTTGAGACTTATTATAAGATTTTTAGAACTTATGATTTGATTTTATTTAACTATTGCTTCATAGTTAAGTAGAATTATTTTGAAGCATATTTTGATAGTTCATACTATCAATAAGCTTCAAAATAATTCCAATTGATAGTTGTAGTGTGTAACGAAATTAGGGAGCTGTTTGTAGCTGTCTTCGACATCTCTTCCATTTTTTTTTAAATTATAAACTAGTGCTTGAGCGCAATCCAGCCTGATAGTAAGCAGTGATGCAATCGGTGATGGTAGAGCGCGCTAGTTTATTAAGAGCCTATTCACTATAGCCTTGAAGTCACTTGCAAATTGTTCCAGTCCATCAATGTCATCATCATCCCAGCGTTAATCCCAGTCGCATCCGAAGCCTTTTCAGCTTTGGAGTCTGGGGTCCGCTTTTACCAGTCCAACTGCTGATATGGCTAAACTTCGACATTTTCCGTGAAGCGACTGCCGTCTGACCTCCACAACCCGAAGGCGACATCGAAGCATTGCAGTTAGACCAATTGTTGGATTTTTGAGGGCTCCAACAGCCCGTAACGACTGCCACTAGATGTTCGTATGGCAACCGGGACCAACGGCTTAACGTGCTTTCCGAGGCACGACCAGACCAGTGCAAATATTCAAATTCATGCATACAAACACTTGCACTGTGCGGGGATCGAACCCGCGCCACCTTGCGCAGCGGCTGCATCCGCTACCGCTACGCCACGGAGGCTGTCAACGGAGACTGTTCCAGTCCATCAATGTACGCGGTATAAAAGTCGAGGCGAAACGCTTCATCTGGATCTTAGTAGTGTCATCAACGTAAGGGTGGATACCCGTCGTACGAGAGGTCGTCCGATGATGAAATGGAGATGGGGAAATTAAGTCATGCAATTCCCTCGCATACTCTCTAAAATTCATTCTATAGAACACCGACAGGCTGGCTACTCTTCGCCTGTGCTCCAGGCTTTGGAGATTCTTATTTCTAGGATATGTCAATTTTCATACAATATTTTCCTTGAGTATGAATGAATGGTTGGTGGTGATAAGCTTCACTTTCTCTTCCATTTCTCCCCTACCCTGTAGACGTAGCTAAATAGTTTAAAATCCACATTTCAATCAGCCTCGAATTATCGGCGCGTCGGTCACTGAGCAAACACCGGCTTCCGACAAAGAGCCGCCGCAAATGGACATACATATATAATGATGGCTGCATTTTAGTTTAAATGTATAAACAAAAAACTAATTTAGTTGATTTTGAGCTTACGGATATGTTTTTGGTGTTTTCGGGTAACTTTTTCTCACATTATACCATCTCAATATTATAAATGCGGATGTATGTCTGTTAGGTATTCTTTTACGCAAAAACTACTGAACGGGATTGGATGAAATATGCAACATAAATAAAATCCTACTACCACACTAATAATAAACAGGCGAAAGAAATTGTTACTTCTTCTCGCTCAGACGGTTAAGCGGATTTGAATGAAATTTGGTACACAGATGGCTTATAACCAGGTTATTTCAATAATAATAATAATAATAACCATGGGGCGTAACTAGTAAAAACTCGAGGTATTTCCACTACTGAAACATTTTCAGGCATTAATCGTCATTCTACTTATGTATACATAAAAAAGACAATATATTGTAGTTATAACCGATAAATGAACGAACAGAAAACAACAATGCGAAATGGTAATAGTACATAAGCGTTATGTACTGTACATACAGATTAAGGTAGTATATAGAAAAAAGTAAATACATGATAAAAAAGCCACATTTTATTATGAGCAGATCAGTCGGAGAGGATACTGTTGTGTGTGTGTGTATACAGGGTGGTGCTGATTTTGAGATTAATTAATTCATATTATTTGATAATTAAAGGGATTTCGAAACTGGGTTGTGTTGTTAATTGTTTTGTAGAATACCTTTGTGTCTAAGCCAGATTAATAAATTAATGTTTGGTGTAATGAAACAGAGATAGATTAATTTTTAATACCTAAGTGCGGACATTATTTTGAGTTAATTTTATGAAAATGTTCCCGTATCTGTGTTACTGTGTCCGTATCCGACGAAAATAATGACGTACTAATCAAAATTTTTCAAAATATACTTAATGAAATAAAAGTATTTGAAAATAAACAACGAAAGCCATGAGTTATACAAACAGGAGATAAAAACTTAATGTTTATTTTTTATGTTTTGAATTTTGAGAAAATCTCATGAATGTAAATAAAGTCATAAAAATAAAATGACGTAATAATAGCAATACATTTAATGTAGAATATATTTAATGTTATGAATACTAAAAACTTACCGTTAAACGTTTTATTATCATAAAAATGCCAGTTTAACCCTTACGTAACTTTATGTAAAGAAACATTATTATGTGTTTTAAGGATCGCTTTAATCTTGCTTTCTTTATTTATTATGTTTCTCTAAAACTTTCCACAATTAATACATGACACATAAATTGGGACTGAGCTCGCTCTGTTAATAATAATAATAATAATAATAATAATATATTTATTTTGCTTAAAACATGGTATAAAAGGTCTTACATACAAAAATGAGATCACTCATGTTTAGCTGAAAAATAAAGCATGCAAAAATGTTTAGCACAAGCAAGTGCAAGCGTTGCGTGTATTATTTATGTCAGTTTCATGGTCATTAATTGAATCATATTTTTTGTCAGCAGTTACAATTATAGAAATGTCATCGGCGAAAAAAAACATTTGTGTTTAGTTATGTCAACTATATCATTTATATAGAGAAGAAATAAGATGGGACCCAATATGCTACCTTGGGGCACACCGCGTTTTACACATTGATATTCAGACCTGTGCATTATCATGTCTCTATTTTCGTTCAGTCTAGTAACAGCGACACTCTGTTGTCTGTCACTTAGGTACGACGAAATCCATTGGTGTGGCAATCCTCTAATCCCAAGAGCTTCTAATTTTTGTAATAAGTTGGCATGTGTAACAAGATCGAATGCCTTCGATAAGTCAAAGAAAAGCCCCGTGACAAACTGATTTTTGTTTAAACTGCTCAGTATTGTTTTTAAGAGTGAGAATGTGGCTAGTGATGTGGATTTACCTTTTTGAAATCCATATTGTTGTTTTCTTATAATGTTAAACTTACTGCAGTAATTTATTAATCTGTGATACATACATTTCTCGTATATTTTTGAGATGATGGGTATTAATGTAATAGGGCGATAATTGTTCACGTCACGTTTATCACCCTTTTTGAACAATGGTTTAACGATGGATAGTTTTAGTGCTTTTGGGAATACTCCTTGTGAAAATGATAAGTTGATCAAATATGTCAATACTGTACTTATTTCATTAATACATATCTTAATGATTCTGGTATTAAGTTCGTCATAGCCTTCAGCCTTGGTGTTGTTCAACGATATTATCTGTTGCCTCACCTCACTTTCAGACATAGGAGAGAGGAACATCGAGTTAACAATTACGTTTTCATTGAGACGACTATTGATTTGACCCTGTGTAGGGATACAGTTAATGAAATGGTTGTTGAAGGCAGAAGTTATTTGCGCTGGTTTTGTTAGAACAGTATTGTCAACCTGTAAAGATTCAATATTCTGGATTTCCGTATTTTGGATTTCGTTTTTTATGACTGACCAAGTGGCTTTACATTTGTTAAGTATTGTTATTAAGCAAAATGCATAATTATAAGGTAAATTATTGTAAACATTTACATTTTTAATGTTTGGACTTAAAAAAAGACGATGATCCCTGAGTTTGTTTCGGCTAATTCTTCTCAGAGGTAGTCAGTTAGGAAATGCCGGCTTCATCTAGTTAAAAAAATAAACATGATGTGTAAAAGTGATCAGCGATCCTACTTGCTTAATAAACGATTTCATTTCATTTCATTTCAAATAAATGCCATCATTAGGTATAAAGCAAGAGCACTCTTTGAATTAGAGGAGATAGCACACACATTAACATTACCTAATAAAATTAACATATTAATATATATGGTTAAAATTTGCAAATAAAAAAAATATATGTTTAAAGAAAATAATTAATTATAATTAATATGTAAAGAATTAATTCATCTTCGTCATCACAAATTCTTAAATTAAATTAATAATAACATTTACATTTATTGTTATAAAAATATGAAACTTTTTTAAATGGACAATTTGACCGCTGCGCTAAGTAGAACTCTGTTATTAAAAGACAGTAAACTCTTGAAATCGCCGTTAATTCAAATATATTGGCTAAGGGTTGTAATAACAAACGACTTTATATTTGTTTCAAGTAAAATATTTCACTACATAATTACCAATGTTATCTCTTCCTGATTATCAAAAACCTGTTCGTCAATATCTTCTGTGCAATAAACAAACGAATTGCCGTTTATTTTATAACATTTTAATGTGCTAATAAAAATAATAGGCATTTAAAAAATGACTGTTAAAAATGGGCACCAGCCTGTATATGGCTGACGCATGTGTGTAGGTGCATCTGCATGCACTCACACAGATGTATATGTTTGGTTGTGCGTGTGTATCGGCTCGCGTGTGTGTGTATCGAGGTCATATTGCAGTGTACAGGGGCAGGCGCTTGTGATGCAACTTATAAAAATGCCTCCTTATTTTGGAAAGTTTTCCGTTTTCTGAGATAGCGGCGGCGTTGTATATTATTAGTTATAAAACTGTAACGGACATGCTGTGTACCTTTATAAATGTTTAGTTTATGTGTCTGGTAAATATATTTGCGTTTTTAGGGTTCCGTACCTCAAAAGGAAAAAAACGGAACCCTTATAGGATCACTTTGTTGTCCGTCTGTCTGTCTGTCTGTCTGTCTGTCAAGACCCTTTATCTCAAGAACGCGTGGACGTATCAAGCTGAAATTCACATGAAATACTCGGGTCTATTGTCCCTTTAAGCTGTGAAAATATCAAACTTCTAAGCCAAGCCAATCAAAAGATACAGCCGATTATGTCGATATTTTCAACAAATTTCGACACTCGCAAAGGAATCAAAACCTACAGGATACTTCCCGTAAACTCAGAATCTTGAAAATTGGCATGAAGCATTGTCATATAATGCAAATATAGGAAAAATTGCGAAAATCACATTTTTTTAATTATATAATATAATAAACATATTTTAATAAAATGGAACTTACTACCTTATTTCTCACGAACGAATAAAGTTATCAAATTGAAATTTATACCAAATACCTAGGTTTATTGTCCCTTTATGCTGTGAAAATATCAAACTTCTAAGCCAATCCAATCAAAAGATACAGCCGATATGTCGATATTTTCAACAAATTTTCGACACTCGCAAAGGAATCAAAACCTACAGGATACTTCCCGTAAACTCAGAATCTTGAAATTTGGCATGAAGGATTGTCATATAATGCAAATATAGGAAAAATTGCGAAAATCACATTTTTTTAGTTATATAATATAATAAACATATTTTAATAAAATGAACCTATTTCTCACGAACTAATAAAGGTATCAAATTGAAATTTATACCTAGGTCTATTGTCCCTTTAAGCAGTGAAAAAATCAAACTTCTATGTTAAAGCGATCAAATGATACAGCAGTTTATACCGACACCTTAGACGAATTTCCGTCACACGCTAGAAAATATTAAAATATTATTTTTGCTTACATGACATAAAATATTTTTTTAATAATTATAAACTTACTACCTACCCTTTTTCACATGAACGCGTAGAGATATTAATGTTGAAATTCATATCAAACACTTCTTAAATCTAATTGCCTCTAAACTGTGAACAATTCTAAATCAATGCTAGTATTATAAATGCGAAAGTAACTCTGTCTGTCTGTTACGCTTTCCCGCCTAAACCTCTCAACCGATTTTTTTTTTTTTTAAACTAGCGCTTGACCGCAATCCTACCTGATGGTAAGCAGTGACGCAATCGTTGATGGTAAAGCGCACTAGTTTATTAAGAGCCTATTCACTCTAGCCTTGAAGACACTCAAATTGTAGTCCGACGGAAACACCGCCGCTGGCAAATTATTTTTTGTTAAGATGTTTCCTCTTGTCTTTTACTAAGTTTCACAAAAATTACATAGATGACAAATAGTTAATATTAGTTCAATAATTTTCACCACATTTCCGTAAATTTCAATATTGAGCACTGATTATCTATCTATTTAATGAAATATAAAATTTTGAAAAACTGTTTTCGTGTTAGCGTAGTTTACTCGCTAAAAGTAAAAATCCGCAAAAAATCAAAACATTCCAAAGTTACAGTTCTGGACGTAGTTGAGTGTTGTATGATTGCTATAGATTAACTCCGACATTTAGGCTTCAAAAAATGAGCAATGGACCTGAAAGTAGGCCACAGAACCGTTACGTGTAACCCTAAAATAACTGCGGTACACAAATTGGTTTGTCATTAACAAACGACATCATTCCGCTTGTTCCACATTCGCTCGCACCACCCCCCGGCATCGCTCGGCTCCTCTCGTTATGCTCAACTCATGTTTGTGTGCCAGATTTTTTTTCAACAAGTTGCATATTGCACACTTCCAATGTCTTATAACTACGTACATATATGTATAAGTATGTACGTACAAAAATACTTAGGATTTTTTAGATGTGAAGATTTTGGTGTAGAAGGATTAGTCAAACTCGATGGTATCAACACTAATGGTAGACTAAGCTAGGCTAGGTTGAAGAAGCTTTCAGTTGAAATGTTTTTTTTTTTATTTGGGATGTGAAATCATTAAGTGACCTCTCCTGCTCTGGGCGGAACCGAAAGGAGTGTCAGACTTTTACTGACTTAAACCCACCCGTGTTTATTCTCTTGCCTGTGTGCCTACGTCAACACATCGTGACGAAGACCGATGCCTCCTGGCTCAGGAAAAAAGAAACCGTGACTCTGGCGCATAGGCGTGTGAACAAAGACGGGTGGGTCTTAGTCAGTCAAAGTCTGACACGGCCTTCCGCTCCACCCAGACCGGGAGAGGTCATTTGATGATTTCTCATCCAGAACAAAAGAAAAATAAAATGTTGTAAATGCATTGGTCCGTTTCGACCCCAATATGCAACTGTCTTAACAAACGTAAGAATATTTGGGTCAAACACAGTTAAGCTTTGTTCGAAACGTTAGGTAAAAGTTTATTTTGGTATTCACAGTCTGCGATTTTTCTTATGTAAATTCAATTCGGATTTAAATCAATACAGAGAGGTCGAAAACGTATTGATGACATTTCTGATTCGTTGCAGCGAGTTATTTTTGTGTTGAATGTTTATTTTGAGGTGAGATGTTCAGTGTGTAGGGCCATATGTTCTGTCGAGTTATTTTTGAGGTTAATTTGTTTACTTAAAACTAATTATTTTTTTTTGCAAATAGGGTCAAAACTCAAAATATCTCACTGAAAAATGCTTCTGGGCTTCCTTTTAATAAATGCTACCTATACATACTTCTTTTTTTAAAATTACATTATGGTATCCTGTATTTTGCAACACACACACACACACTTAAATTATCTTGCATGTTTTTAAAAAAACACAAAAGATATTTGATAAAGAAAATTCAATCAATTTGGCTTCTATTTTCTCAACGATATAGTGGTCAGTTCCTAGTCTGACTGGGTGCAGATAAATACTAGCATCTTACATAGAGCGCCTATCTATCTGACTTCAAAAACACAGAATACTAATTAAAGTAATCTTAACTACTGCCAACAGTCTTCCTTGCGTTTAGGTGTACTCTATTACCGAAAATGCAAGCCTTGTCGCGGTACGCATTAAAAATCGACAATCATAGTGTGCTTTAGTGTGGCGGGACCACTTGCTAGTTTCAAATAATTAATTAATATTTTAATGTAAAATATATTTTTTAAACTTGTTCGATCGATTTGTACAACATCTATTCATTATTGTTTTTCGATTAAGTGTTTTTCCATTAGGTTTAGACGATAGGTTTAATATTTGTGGTTTGCTTTTTGTTTATTGTTTTTGCACTTTACATTAGTACGACAAAAACGTGCCAACCTTTATTTATTTACAATTTATTATGTGTACAAAGTTTATGAAGGTCGGCAAATGCATATTTACTTTAACTTAAACAGGTAAAGGTTTCAAACTTGAACTTAAGTATTTTTTCTTGATTCGTATTCCGCCTATCCATCGCCAACAATATTGAAATTCTACTCTATATCTCTGGCATCATGGTTCTTTTTTCTTGAAATCGTGTGTAGCTTCCTAAGCAGCAACCGCTCTAAGGTCAGATGTAGACTGAACAAAAAGCCCTTGAAGGTAAGATACAAAGATTACTAATAAATAATCAGTAAATCTCCCAGCGTACGAAACCCTCGTATAAAATGTCCACACATATGTACCTTACATAAAAACATTAAAACAATAGCCCATAGTTCTTGTCTCAGAGTTTTACGACCAATTTTACGTCAACCGGATCTCCCAAAAACTTTTTATAAGAAAAACGAGAGAAACCGTTCGCCAAAACTGTACGATAATGACATTTACTCGAACACACCTAATATAAAGAGTAATGAGACGATATTGGTTGCATAAAAATCGATTTCAATTGCATTCGCGAACCTGCTCGGCGACCTTTGTCTTTTTTATGTCGGCATCAGCCTTGTGAAAATATTAAATTGCATATCAAAATAATAAAACTTATTTGGATATGACGATTGGATTATTTGAAGTGACTTCTTTTAAAATACTACTAATATTATAATCTGAAAGTTTGTATGAACTTTTTTACTTTTTCACGTAAAAACTACTGATCGGATTTGGATGAAATTTGACATACAGATGGTTTACAATCATGTCTAACATATATGATACTTTTATACACATATTCCCACGGCATAAAAACTTATGCGGGTGAAACCGCGGGGCTAGCTGCGCTCCGCCATGTATATTTTTAGTTTATGACTGTGTGTTTGGCTTGCGTATTTAAGTTTAGTAAAACTAAATATTATGTAGCAAATGTAGTCAGATTATTTTATCTACATATTGTTTTTATCTACAGTTACATGTTGCAATAAACACAATAAAGGAGTAAAAAACTAACACAAACACACATTTACATTCATTTGGCATTGACGTGTTTTTCTTGTTTTTATTAGACAAGTCACTGCAATGATTTTAAAATGCAAGCAAAAAGTGCAATCTCAAGTAAGTATAATAATAATTGCCGTCTCGGTAGTGAAACATTAACAGTTATTGTATAAAGTACAACATTAACATATAATTTAAGCTCGTTTTCCCTCAAGGCATATAATGTTTAATTAAAAGCCAGTTATGAATGACCTTTACGAAACAGAAATCCTTACATAAGGTCCGATAGATGGTGCTGATGCAATGCCACTTCAAATTACGAGTAACTCCAATTAAGTTTCGTAATCAATAAGAAATATTTTTTTTTAGAATTTTAAACACAATAAATTGTCAATAAAACGTATCTGTCAGTTCATTTTATTATCATGGACGTTGTTCACTCGTTATAAAACGTTTGAACAGTTGAAAAATGACAAGTCGGTCATTATTTTATAATAATTACTGCAATTTGCTTGCACCTTGGCATTTTAAAGACCGAATATCAGTGGTTATTCGCGGTAAGGATGACTTAACTTTTCAGGTTTTATTAAATACGTACCCTATTCACTTTTAAATTGAAAAGATTGTGTGAATTTTAATTAATATTTACGATGTGAAATAGCAGTGGGCACTAGAAACAAATTGTTTTTGTTATTTGCTATATTTTATTTTACTAAATATGGGATAATAAATAATCAACTACAATATACATAAATAATACATAGAGATACATGTAATATACCTTATATATAAAATTCTCGTGTCAAAACGGCTCGAACGATTTTTATAAAATTTAGTATGCATATTTAGTGCTTCTGAGAAGTGACTACTATTTTTTGTACCCATAAATAATAAGGACAAAAATGGTAAGAGTACCGATAATACTTGTTTTTTTGTTACTTTTTTAGTTCTTTATTATGTGGCATTAAAAATACACATAACCCTAAATATTCATCATTTATCATTTTATCAGCAACCTCTAATTCTATTTGTAAATACAATTCTACAAAAATATTTCCTAGACACAATGTTTAAAACAAAACAAACATTGCTGGGTATATTTATAAGTCAATGTATTAAGACCTGGGAATTTTTATGGGAAATAACAGTCTTACTAAACTCTGTGCTAACTGGGCCAAGTATCACTCATAACTCAAAACGAAAACAGTACAAAAAAAGTAAAAGCAAACAGTTGCACAAGTTACTGCATATTATACTTATTAAACAAAGCCCACACTAGAGCGCCAACTAACGGATCTTGAGAACATTTAAAACAAATAATCTAACACGCCAACCGGCGCCTAAAGTGCATACAAAAAGAAATGTGCAACATACTCTCTCTTAGGTTCAATAAAAAACGACTCAGGCGCACAGCGCTGCGGCGATGCGTTTATTTCAGCAATTGACCTAAATACGCCACATGGTCGCGCCGACTTAACGCACATATCTGTGTCCGTATGCATCGCCTGCGCATGTGTGGATGAGAATGCAGACGTGTGCACGATACAGGTTGTATTGTTGCTGTAGGGTGTGGAAAAAAGTTAAGTTCGTAAAAAAAAACATGTATCTTTGTCCCATTTTTTCAGGCTAATAATAACTTTATTATGTTCATCAATCATGTTTTGTGTTTATTATAAGATTATTACATATTTTTGCTATTTTAACGAAATGAGAAGATTATATAGAAATTTGAAATGTGCTAAACTGGCTAAAGATTGGATTAGCTTAGACAGAGAATCGAGACAGTGTTAAATATTATGTTAGAAACTTATGGATATCACATAATTAGCATTAAAAAAGTATATTCTGAGTGGCAACTAATTACCCAAATTTCTGTTAGGTACCGATTCATAATTAGTTTAGTCATCAATAATTTCATAGTATTTTCATAATAATAAGCAAGAATAGATCAGAACTTTTCATTAGTAAGTTGAGCTTCCAGAATGTGCATTTTCTGTCAAAATTAAAAACCAGTTTCACCATGAAATATATCATCAAAACAGTATAACACAGCGTAATAAAGATCTTCAACAAAAATTAATACCAGCAAGAAAAATTATAGTTAATTATGATAAAAAATGCAATTTTATGCGGACGCTACAGGGAATGACAAGCGATATTGAATTGTGGCGGTACTGCGCATGTGTGCGGACCATTCTTTCACACATTTTTGATCACTACACTTTTTATTTGGGCTTTTTTGTAATCGTGTGCGTTTAGTTGCGTTTGTCTGTGTCTGTGTGCGCTAATTGCGATAGCTACTTCATTTAAATTTCGACTGTCAGCCGTTTGGTGGGGAAATGGGAGTAAGTATGGATTTAGGGATTTTATCGTTTTGTTTTTTTGGCTGAGCTAGTGTTTTAAGTGGCCGGTGTAGGATCTATATTAAATACTTTTTGAATTTGATGTGGACAATGATCCTGTTTATTTTATGATGATAATTTATGACTGTTTCTTTTAATGGAAAGCTGACATTTTGGTGTCGTATTAATTAGTTTTCAGAATGCATTTAGGTTGACACCGAATATTAAATAAGTATAAATTTTAAGCACCAAGCCCACAGGTCTTTATTAACTGTATTTTACTTAAATATTTAAGTATTAGATAGAAGAATGATAAGATAACTGTATTTATTTACACATAATTATTACAAAACAAAACATTTTCTTTTAATCCTCAACTTTTAAGCTCTACTTCAATGCATTTTAAATCTCAGTCCTCTCAAGAGGAAGCTGTATTTCAGTAAGTCAGCATAGACACCTGCCGGTGTACTCACAACCTCGCCGGCCTTGTGGTGAGCCGGAACACGGCGGTGACGCCTAGTTAGCATTGAACAGACGCAGACGGACGAACTGACCGACTTGGGCTTTGAAACTACTTGCCTCAGTTTATTGTGGTTTTTAATGTGACGATCAACTACCATTACTTTGACGGGTAATTATAACTTCGAGGCTTACATAATTGTCGTTTTTTTTGTGAAAGTTGATGATGTTCTGTCGCCAAAATCCTATAACTGAGCATTTGATAAACAACATTCCGTGCGCATGATGTCCAAAGATGCTAACGTCAGTAAACAAATAAGGATCCTTTTTAGGTCGATAATAACGTGCGTGTCAAGCAGTAATAGTCCTTGTAGTGGTCACATATGGATTTTGGCGATAGTGCTCAACTTTTGTGTAATAGGTATTTAAAAAAGAGAAACTGAAAAAGAGATACTGACGACAGTGGTTATGTACTAGGTTTATAAATCTAATCAATCATTGACACAAAGTAAAAATGGAAACAATGTTCTAGAGTTGATGTCAAAAATTACTCTAACATTTACTGAAAGCTACCTCTATATAACTACCAGGGTTGCAATTAACATAATATTATGAACGATCACAGTCGGAGGGCAGTTTCGATTTCTCAAAAATAACTTTAATTTATATAAATTTATGACACTGATTGTCACTGTGAGAGTAAATTTTGAATGTTTCTAATGATGAAAATAGACTATTGGGCCATTTGACACTTTTCATATAGGGTCTTATTTATTTAGATTTTTGAATAAAACTGATGGTTTTTTCCCAATAAATACATACATAGCTCTCTGCACATAGTGATAAAGTAATAAAACTGTATTAATACTTATAATAAATGTCATAACAATTTAATAGTACTCCCAGTAACATTAAGAATGTATCAGCTGGCACAATCAAGATGGCTAATTAATAATATAATAATAACTTGCACGTTGCAAGGCGAGCCGTACCATTTCAATTATGCAAATAATAATACTCCAGTGATATATTGAACTTTGGCATATTATAATTATTATTATTGAAAGTACCTTTTGAAAACCCACTAATATCATTAAAAATATACGAAAGTAAGTGTGTATGTTTGAAACCATATCATATATAAATGGCTGATGGAATTTAGAAATTGTCTAGCATTCTGGAGACTACCTTGGATTAATAAATAAAATACTATTGAATACAATAGTAAATATTTTTACAAGCGTGAAGATATGTGTTGTACTTAACCGAGTATAAGAATTACCCGTTCTGTAGCATGTTCATAGATTATATAATGTTTAAGTGATCAACCTTTGCCTTTTTAGGTTTAAAAACATGTTTATGTACACATTTTACATAAAAAAAAACCCAAAATTATAGTTTTCCTCCAGCCATTTTGACCCAATACACATAAATATCGATAACCTGCCTCTTCAAACGATTAATTTATGTTCCTGAGCCTAACCTTTCAGCTTAACCTCAAAAAACAGATAAAAGATACGATATCTTGACCATTTTCGTTCAGCTAATTATGTAAACACATCTTTTATATACTTTAATACTTGAAGCAAGAATAACTTAAACAAATGCGATGGGTGGTGGTGCGCTGTCTTACGATATAGATTGAGGATTGAAATTACCATTTGTCATGTTTTCTTTTTTGCAGGATTGTACAGATTTGAACTTTGTCTTTGAAGGTATACATAATATATCTTGACAAAAAGAAAAGACAAAAAAATGCTGAACATTTAAAAGTCTAATGTTGCTACTTTTATTATATGTTAAGACTAAAATTATTAAACTAAAATCTCAAAGGACTTATTTCAATAAAACCCTGTGCAGCCTAGGCAGGCAGGTACCTACATATGTCACTGCGGTCAAGGAGTCAGTAAGTCAGAAATATGAAGCTAGTGGTCCATTCCTAAGTGTATATGGTGCTTATGGAGACAAACTGACAAGCCTGTAGTATCTTTGAAAAGTATTGTTCAAAAATATTATTATATTACCTAAATCAAAATGCTATTGCTATCCCAAAAGAAGATAAATGTCGAACCCTCTTTATATTTTAGCCTTCAAATACCCTCTGTATACCCTCAGAGGAATCGGCGTAAAGATAGAAGTAATATACAGAGATTATCACTTATAATTATGATTAATATCTGGCCAGGTTTGGTTAAATTTTATTATTTTTGTAACTTTTCTACTTGACTTTAGTGTAATGTTGTTTTAATTGATACGAAGAAATTCTCTTTTAATTACGTAGAATAATGTTGACGTGAAGTGCTTGATCAAAGAAAATTTTCCTGGAATAAAATAAGTTTTTCTCATGTCAATGGTACGGTATATTGCGTATTTCTTAGGGAAATACAATTGAAAAACTCATTTACATTTAGCAAAATACGTTGGTATTCATTGATGATTTGACATTAACGACTCTTTTTGACAATTTATGCTTTCACTTAACAAAAGCCACCTATAAGTGTAAATACACTAACAAAATTAAAAGAGAAAACTAAAAAACATTCTTATCGCGTTTTCGCTCGCGGCCGGCACACGATAAACGTTCGATGCAGCCGGACATTACGGCCTCATTTTTATTTGGCACATAGACAAAAACACCCTTTTTTACATAATACACACGCACACTTATGTACAAGAGCACATAAGTACATAACCGGACAATACATAGTCGCGGCACGTTCAATAATTAGTGAATGTTTTTTAAACAGAAAATTTTAAATGAACTTTTACATTGTGATTCGTTTTCTGAATTCGTTATTTGTGTACTTTTGTGTATATCTATAGTACTTTGACTACTGACAGCTAACTTAATGAGAAATGCTAATTATTTCGTGGAGAATTTATGATACAGGTCGACCGCCCTATACAACGTTATTTTTTGTTGAAACCTGAATATAGTTTGTTCAGAATAAGCAACTGAATCGATTTCATTTTTACACCATGTTATATTTTTTCCCAAGTATATTTAGAAATTGTTGCAGTGTGGTTACCGAGTGCGCACGGTAGATCATAGTACTTTGCACTCGTGTAACAGCTGACGCCAGAGGTCAACGCCCCGCAATCGCCCGCCCGAGAGGAGTGTGGACCATATTTTTGATGGGACAGCCAAGTAGGATAACAAGCTCATCACTTTGTGGTTTTTCATGATATCTTTTTGAAATTTTATACATAGATTCTTTACTTGAAAATACTGGAAAAGTGTTTCGGATTTCGCATAACCAAAAAAAAAAAAATGTTATAAATATATAGATATCTTATAGAGGTTGGATTTGAATGAGTGACCATCTACAAATACCGAGGCTCCATCGTGTTTCGAAAAGAACATTAACCCATTGGTCCTGTAGATCTTTCGACAGTCGTTACGGGTCGTCAGAAATCCAAAAGTCTGACCACCAGTCTTACCAAGGGGTAACGTCTTCTTCTTCTCAGCCTATAGAGGTCTTCTGCTGGACAAAGGCCTCCCCCAAGGCTTTCCACGATGACCAGTCTTGTGCTGTCCGCATCCTTTGGCTTCCCGTGACCTTCACCAGGCCATCGGTCCACCTTGTTAGGGTCCTCCCTACGCTGCGTCTTCCAGTACGTGGCCGCCACTCCAGAACCTTACTGCCCCCATCGGCCATCGGTTCTACGAGCAATGTGCCCTGCCCACTGCCACTTAATTTTAGCTCTTCTTCGTCATTACTCGAAGAGCTATGTCGGTGGTATTTTACCCAACGTAAAAAGGTAATGGTAAGGATATAATATTACCTAATAAGTGGGTCTGGAGAGATAGGCAGTTGCTCCATGGAAAAATACTGGTATTCAGCTGAATCCAGTTAGACTGGAAGCTGACTCTAATATAGCTGGAAAAATTTGGGCAGATGTTTGTTGAAATTTATGATGATACTCGTTAGTTGTAGTCATTTGTGCGCAGAGCCAGAGGCCTTTTCTTTGTTGTGGATGGGAAATCATCTAATGATCCCGCTTTGGGCGGAGCGGAAGGGCATGTCAAACTTTTACTGAATAAAACCTACCCGTGTTCCTTCACTTGCCTGTAGGCCAGGGCCACGGTTTCTTATTTAACCAACCCGCAACCCTGACCCAGGCATCGGTCTTCGTGGACCTCATCATGATGTAATGGCATCTCTTTGAGGCTCGCGTGAAACATAATGCGCCGTCGACCCGGGCCTGGTCCTTACCAGGCGGCGAACTGCTCATGGCTTGCCGCCCCCAAGCCCAGAGCCAGAAGCCTGAGTATCTACTCCTTAGTATGGAAAAAAGTTTTCTACATAAAAATAAAAATGATTTTCTCAGTAGAATATCACAGGGCACGGAATAACGCCGTGTGGGAATCGAACCCACGATACGCAGCGCAGCATTCGATCGTTCAGTTATTACGCCAACCGTATCGTCAGCGTCTTTCAATAATGGATCTGTTTTAACTCAAGTAGCATTAACAATAATTTAGTAATAAGTTATTATGCACTAGTAACATAATAGACATTCCGTTTAATTAATAAGTAGATAACATTTAACTGTACTCTGTTTTCATACATCATGTGACATCTACCAACTCACACTGGGCTAGTTTGGTGGATAACAGCCCACTCCTTCTCATCGAGAGGAAATCCAGCAGTGAGTGGGCTGATGATGTGTGTACCTATATATTGGAGCTTCAGCTTGGACATAGCCATTTTATTCATAAAAACAAAAATGTTAAAGCAGTTTTGCTGCAATACCCTCTTTATGAGAAAAAAAGACGAAAATACAAGTTAGATATGACTCAAACAGAATAAAAAATTCAAGCCAAGAACAAAAACAAATTCTTGAAATTAACTCAAATATACTTTTTTTATAAACAAAACAGACTATGTCCAAGCAGTTTTGCTGCAATATGTAGTCATACTTATTTTATTTTTTTATAAATTATAAACTAGTGCTTGACCGCGATGCCGCCTGATGGTAAGCAGTGATGCAATCGTTGATGATAAAGCGCGTTATTAAATAGTTGAGCTTATTTATGGCAATTAAATAGCGAACGAAGAATAAACACCTACTATTATTATCACCCGCACCCTAATTGATTAACACACCATAACTATCAATCAACATATATTATTTCTCCAAGGGTCTGAAATCGTTTTCTCCCTTTTTCTCTCTTTCTATCGAATCAATCTGAACGTCCGACTCACCAATCGACAGATATTCGTCCTTGGTACCATGGAATACTATTTTCAAATTATTCCTTTCTTTCCCCTCAAGCGGTTCTGTTAGTATAGTGCGATTTTTTCGCACGGGTCAGCTAGTTTAAAATATATTGCTAATTCATTGCTCCATATGTTCAACAAATGTGTCCGCTCAACAACGTACACAACGCCATGAATGTCGTTGAACTGTCATAATGAAACCGAACGCTACTGTTTTAGTATTTATTCAACTCTCTTGAGGTTTACTATCTAACCAGCCCCCTAATCGGCGAATACATTTTTGTCAAATGATTGCGACTAGTTGGGATGGTTTGGACCGCCCATTGGTCCGTTCGGACCAAATGATCCCAACTAGTCGCAATCATTTGACAAAAATGTGTTCGCCGATTAGGGGGAAGGTGTAGTTGAATACAAGTGATTTACATGAATCCCCCCCCTAAAACACAGTTCTTATAATTAGGTGAGTATCGTTGCTAGATTTTTTATCATCAATCACATTTTAATCTAACTCCTCAATCCAATCAAAATCTCAACAACCTAAATAAAATTCAACTGTATCTCCTTTCCTGGCTACCCCATTCTGTAACTTAGCAACAGAATTAGACGACCCACTCAATGCAAGGGCAAACCGCACCATACAAAGTATACTCTTACTTAACCAAACCACCATAACCTGGCACCCTTCACCCCCCTGGACCGAACTAAGCTAGGACAATATCAAGGTGGGTATTTAAGAAGTCAGGGGTTTTGGTAAACTGGACGGGAGTTTTATAAAAAGCAAGGGCTCTTCAAGAACTGTCGGGCTAGACTCGAAGGGCAGAGGGTCGAAAAAACTGGATTGAACAAGTCGTAACTAGTTATAGGTATGTCTATGTATGTGTCTTTGTTGGTTTTAGGAAATGATTTGTTATTTTGTTGCAAATTTTGATTTAAGTTGTGCGGAAAAATGTCAAAAAATTACCACAAATGCATTTAAATCCGTTTTGAAAGGTCCCCTTGGCTTGGTTGTGTAATATATTGTACTTATTTGAAACAAGAAATAACCTTATTCTTGTATTTTTTATGTGCATGTTAAAATGCAATTTCTTATATATTTTACTTACGTTTCGTAGTGTCAAATTAATTATTATAGCCGTATAGTACAGCAGGAGCACGTTATTTATATTAACGTGAGTTTTAAAAATTAAAATGAATATATCTTTAATCTAATTCTTTTATTAAGTAGATTGCATCAAAGATATAATCCATACTACTATTATAAATGCGAAAGCAACTCTGTCTGTCTGTTACGCTTTCCCGCTTAAACCTCTCAACCGATTTCGATGAAATTTGGCACAGACAATCTTTAGACCCTGAGAAAGAATATAGGCTACCTTTTATTGAAAAAAAAATGATATTCCCGAGGGAAATCTAAAACGCGCGATATAACCGAATTTCACGCGGGCGAAGCCGCGGGCGGAAAGCTAGTGAAGTAATAAGAGAGCGTTCTCCTATCCATAAAATCTTAGCATCAAAACCATCAACATATTATTAATGGACATGCCTTAGAGATGAGAATTGTGACACTACGAAAGAAAGAGAGGAAACAAAGTTTCGTCTATATTTATCTCTCTCAAAATCATCAATCATCTATGAGGAAGGAGATTAGCTTTATCTCCTTCCTCATAGATGATCGAAAGCATAGGCCATCTCTCTTATAACCAAAAGATTACTGCAGATAATACGCGTACGGCTTGTCCATTAATATGTCTATGATCAAAACAAACGCACAGATTAAAAACTCAAACTACAATTCGAATCGATTACATCAATATCCGATTCAAACTAAATCACGTTTCGATTCCGCAAAACTCACACGTACACAGTTCTATGCACACGGACACATCCACAGACCACACACAACATATGTACACACACGCCGTGTATGTGTGCGTCTATCCTTGTTTGACCTAGAGACGGCTACTATCGCTAGTTACAGTAGGTCAGGACCACTACACACTATACGGGACGTCCAGTTTACGTTGATACCCCCCTTCCCCCTTCTATACCACATGTGGATCGTCTGCGCTGCATTTGAATAGGTCTCCCCGTCTCTTCATTCGCTGGACGTGTTGCTAGACGAGCTGTAGACGGAATGCGGTTGGTGGACCCGATTAAATGGCGTCGGTGTTCTTGATTTGGATTTCGGGTTTAGTTTTAATTAGGGATGGGCTTATTAGTTATTTAACATTTGTGAGGTAAACGTGAGGGTAATCTGAAATGTGTTGCGTGAGTGAAGTTTTAAGTGGGTAGTAAAATAATTAGGAGTTAGCAGCATGGGTTAATTGTTTTGTTAATTCGTGATTTAGATTAACGCTTGGCGTGATATGAAAGCTACAAACCTACTACAACTAATATAGGAACAAATATTGTTTAGTTATGAAATGAGTTTTATTTAATCTCTTTTTTATATTAATCATTCAAATTTAATTATAATTTGGATAATGTACAAATACTTACACTGCATAGCAAGTTATTTTTGGAATTTACAGACAAAAACATCCTTCAACATCCTTCAGCAAAGTTAGTGAATTTTTATATAGTTTTCAAATTTCGGACACTTAAATTAATGGAAAGCTTTAATTTTATCGATAATGGTAAACGAATCACATCACTGCCTTTTATGATATAACTACTACAGTCTGACCGTAGAGAGAATGCATTCCTTCTTCTTCAGCCTATAGAGGTCCACTGCTGGACAAAGTGGTGGATCACTGGTCGAGTGGTGGTGGTTTTTTTCAAGGGTTTCATTGCTTTGACCAGGGGTTTGCCATAATCCCCACGCTTGGTAAGCGGGTTGGGGATCGCAGTAATTTGATATTCCAGTTATAGCTGCCCGCTTCCCTGGCGAGAGTTCCCTTAGTCGCTTCTTACGACACCCACGGGAGGATATGGGATGGTACTATTCTTAGCCTGGTACCACACGAGTTCCACATGCATTGCACTTGTAAGTTTAACAATTCTGGTAGTTAATAAAGCTCACATTCAAAAAACATATATTCGTTTGCATAAAACAGACATATCAAGGATATTCACTCTTCGGCCGCACTCATCCGACATCATCCTAAATCAATCAAACTACATATAGAAAAAAATGTTCTACCTATCCTCTCTCAAGCACCAAAAACAGTGAGATAAAGCCCCATTTTCCTCAAAGATCAGACGAAACAAATCGCCTGTTTTCATTCATATTGACATAACACCATTACCAGCAGTTTTCTGCTTACCTCTAGCCACTATACAAGAGTATGATAAGCAGCTTACGATCCTTTACGTATTTTTCCTTCACAAAAGCGGGTATTTTTCCCCTCATTTCTTTGTGGCATATGTTATTTATTTGTTGGGGGTATAGGTTGGCGGAACTTGTTGCTTTTCTTGGCTATTTTTGTTGAAGATAAATGTTTTTGGATTAGAGTGGAAAGATTACAATAGTTTATAGGATATGTAAGTTTTGTTTCTGAATCTGGGTGGGTGTGTATCTATGTGGGTGTATATCTATATGTGTCAATTGTAAGTATTTGTAAGTATATTTATTTATTTATTTTACTATTACAGAAAGCCTACAGACTAATATTACAATAAACCTCATTATTTACAACACAAATTGCTAATTACCAGCTTCCACATATATATCTCTAGATACAAAAACATCATTTCGTTACGTACGTACGTTAAAAGCGATTTGCAAAACAAGAGACAAATTTAAAAACAAAAATAACAAAATAAATAACTGATTATAAAGGAATAAAAAACTGATTAACGAGCATTATAAAAGATAAAAGATCGTGCAATATCAAATCAGTTAAACCATTTAGTAGTTCAATTAGTATACTGAACCACTAAACAGCTCAACCTAATCGTGACTATCCCCAAAATATTCCTGGTTTAGAATCTTTCTAATATTATGTGCGTTGGTGCAAGATAGGTCAATATCCAGGTGTGATGGTAAACAATTAAAGGCTTTTACACCACGAACCATAAAGGCGTTGCGTCTGTAATTAGTTGATGCGCGTGGCGCCTGCAACAGAGGTCGTTTGCGTAGGTTGGATGGAAAGCAACGGTTGTATGTTGTAGGTTCGAACCCCGTCAGACCTTTTTATTTGTGTAAATTATTTCATCACCACTGCTCTTAAACCAGTGAAGGAAAAACATCATGAGGAAATCGGCGTGACCTAGAGGCAACACTTTGAAGACGTGTGACATCTACCAACCCGCACTGAGCCGGCATGGTAGATTACGGCCCATGGGGGAGGAGGAACCTAAGGCTCCCAAGAGTGCAAACTTTATAGGCTCATTATATACGCAAGTGCAAGGTTGATTAAGACTTCATTCATCTCGCAGGTTTACTCTTATAATTAAGGGCTGCTTAACCAGGCTATCTTGTGGTACCTACCTTATAAAGAAGGCTTCCACCCAGGGCATTAAATTTTTGAACTGAGGGACGACAGTAAGAGTCGGTTATAACTGTCAAAGTTCCCTCTAATACTATATGAAAAATATGTAGGTATATTAGGATTTTTCTCCTATCATAATTGTGTCTCAGTATTTTAAAACGAATTGAAATTAATTGTTCCTCATAAAGATAGAGAGATAAATAATATGACCACGTGAGAAGTAAATAAAAAACAATCCATATGCATCGATGCGCGGGCGCAATACCGTGAACAATCAACGATCTGTATTTTATTATCGACATCGTTGTCAACACCATACTCCTTGTGTATGTAATGATGATCATGCCAGTTCATTAAGAGGAATTGTTTTGCAACACACCTAACCAGAAAGAATATGCTAGCTTTATGACTTTGCGGCATTTTCCTTGACTAAAGTAAATGCCATCTGCCTAACTTTTCATGACAATGTGTGCATGTATGAAAATCTATAAATAAAACTAGGTTTTAATCAGTAGGCATAAATAATATGCGTTCTCCTAAATGGCAATGTGTGTGGCATTAAGTTACAGTGTGATGTAGTTGAAAATACAAAATAGATAATATGATTAAGACTTGTTTTAGATGTGTCTCGGACAGCGCTTTAAGTCGTTGGTAAGGGCATTCGTAGATATTTGACAGTCGTTACGGGTCGTTAAGAGCTCAAAAGTGTGACAACGAGTCTTATAAGGGTTATTTATTTATATTTATTAGATCCACCAGTAGTTGTTACAACACTTAAATGTCCGGTTGACAATTATTAAGTTCTAAAGCTAATTGTACAACATATTAAGGTAGCTATAGCGAACAATTTTATTAGGACATTATGGACAGTGATAAATAAAGTTATAGCTAACAAGAATTAGTCTATTCTAAAGATATTTTTTTTTTACAAAATGTTCATATTGAACAAAATTTAATAATAATAAAATAAACAAGCAGTAAAAAAAGGAAGAGGTAGAGCCGACTAATTTAGTTCAGTCAACTTCTTCCGGAACTGCGACAAAGAGTCAAAGTGTACATCCACAGATTCACCTCATTTGTTTAATAAAAGACAGAAACGGGGGATAGGTGATGATTTACAGAACTCTGTGCGCTTAAAAGGGGCCGAGAGAGGTTGAACTGGCTTACGCGGATGTCTCGATGGCACACTAAACCTAAAAGAATTAAGGAGCTGTGGACAGTTTGATTGACTTCGAAGTATATTAAAAAGAAAGACACGATCTAAGATATCTATGCGCTTTGAGAGGGTCTGCATCCCGAATAAATGTAGTCTGTCATGGTACGAGGTCTTACTGTCGCCGCAAGGTTATCTAATTATCCAGTAGGTGGGGTGTGGAAGTCAGAAAGGCCGTTGTTTCATGTAAAACACTGATATTCAGTTGTATCCAGTTGGACCATAAACTGACTCCAACATAGTTGGAAAATGGTGTAATATTTAGACTTAGTAAATATAAGCGGAATGTCAAAAATAACCCTTGCCAACTTTAAGATATTGGCAAAAACTCAACCAACCAACAAAGCCTCCGAAAGTCTGTCTTATATATACCTACCAACGAGTCATCACGATCTTCCACCTCCTCCCCAAATATCCCACTATCCGTTCTAAAACCGGTTTAACCGGCTTCATATCGTTTTTCTACGTACAGATACAGATATATCAATAACTACGCTCATACACCTACATATATGCACAAAGTCAAGGGTTGTATGCACCGGGGTGAATGACCGCCGAAACGCAGCGCGCAACAAGGTCACACACACAAGCGCATACACACATAGACGCGACGACCGTGAAATTAGAAATAGTAGTGATGTGATGAGGTCGGGATGTGCAGGAAAATTGTCGATGAATTTAGATGGAGACAAAGTGTTGTTTTTTATTTGAAGAATATCGATTGACGTTTTTGTTTAAAATTTACCTAATTACTGATTTATCTACATGAATTAAACAGTAAATGGTAATTCGCTATAATAAGGTATAAAATAAAAATACAAAAAGCTCGTTATAATGCAAATAGTCACTTAATTAATCGGCCATGAACCTAAGTATATTATCAATTGAAATAATACTGAATAACACATTTTGAAAGGTCAGTGTACAAGAAATTAATGCAACGCTAGCTTTGTAACTTGTGCAATAAAAATAATTATTTTATCCATTGTTAATCATGTATTTACCTACCGTTTTATTATGTACATATGTAGGTAATTTATTTATTTATTTGAAGATTTCTTGACCCCAATTTCTTACCTTTTCCGAGTTCGATTTTTTTGAATTATTTAATATTATCCGCGTCTTTATAATTATGGCTTATAATATGATTATTGCTGTAAATGACTGAACGCAGACAGTGCTGCGATTATTGAAGAATGTGCCACAACTGTCGGAATGCTATAATCCCCGACCTGTTCTCAATTTGGTGTTTATAATACAGTATCAGTACATATATCAATTTTGTATGAGTATTACTTGACTTCCTGTAAGAGTCCAACTGACACTAATGAGTCACAATAATGTTACCGAATTTAATAAGCGTACCTTAAAGACGAGGGAATCAACTTAAGACTTTGACATAACAATGTTAACATCAAATTACTTAAACTGTTAACAAAAACATTATTTTCACCACATCGATACTTTTTTCATCAAGAAAACCAAACCGTTTCCCATCATTACGGACCCCACACTTCAATCGCCATATAATATCTAAAGGCAGCATAAACCCATGTCCTTGCAACATGGCCGGCTTCGGTGACCAAATGATATTCAAATCCGACGACCGTTGTATTAGCGATCGACATTGGTTGAATACAAATGAACCTGAGAATGCAAGCAGGGTTAGCATGGAAAAACAATTGTTTCCTAAACCCTAACTATGTAGCATGCATTTCTATGTATCGGTAATGTTAAAAATACTCATTTCTTCGATTTTAGCCTCCGTGAAATAGCGGTAGCGAACGCGGCTGCTGCGCAAGGAGGCGTGGTTTCCATCCCCGCGCAGTGCAAATATTTTTATGCTTGAATATGATTATTTGTACTGGTCTGGTAGTGCTTCGGAAAGCATGTTAAGCTGTTGGTCCCGGTTGCCATACGAACATCTAATGGCAGTCGTTACGGATTGTTGGAGCCCTCAAAAGGCCTACAATTGGTCTAACTGCAATGCTTCGATATCACCTTCGAGTTGTGGAGGTATCGAAGTTTAACCAAAATCAGTAGTTACGACTGGTAAAGCGGATCCAAGGCTGAAAAAGACACGAAATCAAAGAAATGATGATGATTCATTTCTTCGATTTCGTGGATTGTCGTTTTGTTGTAGATTTGTAAAACATAGTACATCTTTTAGAATGAATGAATGATGTTCCCGACCGATTTCGGCCACGGCGCCCACTTCGACTCCTAGCCGATGATTTGGCTTTGCTTACTAAGTTCAGTTTTTTTTTTCTTCTTAATAAATATCTGTCATCAGAAAAAAATGTCATAAGAGCAATACAGCAATGTAATGTTTACGACACTAGTAGTGTCATTGTACTATAAAAATATGACTGATTTTGAATTCAGCACTCAACTACTTGTACGGTTTTTCAATAGGCTAGCTTTGTAGCTACTGTTTACATCAATATACAATCGTCAATGTACCGTTTTCATGATGCCTTATTGTAATTTAGTTTAAATTCTTGTACCTGACATACTTCATGTTCTTCTTCTCAATGTATTGATGGTAATCTGAATTGATTCGGCTGAGAATTCAGCTACGGGTTTAGCGACACCACTAGCTTCTAATTTCTAGTTTTAATAATAACGACTTCTTTAAAAAGTTACTTTTTAATAATCCGTAGGCATTAATATTACAATTGTTATCTAGGTATTTGTTGGTACATTTATTAACACTTGCAGTCATTTTTGAGCCTAAACGGATACGCGGATGGTAAGAACTACCTCTGCCAAACCGTTCGAGGCACGCAGTCGTGATGTATATTTTTAATAATTACTGTTATTTGTGGTCACATTATGATGTTCATTTTATATTTCAGTGCATATAATCGAAACAGAAACTGTCATTATAATCATCGCAACTGACTAATAGATAAAATGATGAAAGAAAAATACATAGTATTAAGTCGACCCCAAAAATAGGGAAAAGGGTGGGGGAATGATAAAGTATCGATAACTCAACAAAGTAGTTGCCCATCCCTCGGCATATCCATTTCCCTGCACTAGTGTGTCGGTGAACTACAGTGAGTAATCTCAGCACTACTCTGGTTTATTTTCGTAATGACGCCTGCCCGTAACGCCTACACGATATATCGTTATAATTCTACTGTGTAAATAATATTTATATGCAATTTAGTATTTCCGTTATTTACTTAAATATTTGAAGAAAGAGTATTGGAACTAGAGAAAAAATAAAAATACCCCCAATGAGAGTACGTATGTGTATGCATTATTTGGTAGGAAATTAAGTCTGCCGTTTTAATTTATTGTGAGTTTGCGTAAGGTCACTCTTGGGCAAAGGCCTATTACTATAAATTCGAGCTCTTTCAATTAAGGGTTAGTGAACTACTGGTCGTTGATTTACAAATAAAAAAAAACTGGTTAAAAGAGATGCAATCATTGATGGTAAAGCGTAATAGTTTATTATGAGTATATTCACCCTAGCCCTCGGTGGTAGGCTATAACATCGGTTGCCGGCAAAAGTTACCACCCACCAGACAAAGTCTTGCCGCCAAGCAATTCGTCGTGTTCTGGCATGATGTCTGGTGAAGCCGTACGGAGGACGGGTCTGAGTAGTTGTGTTGCGATGTGTGCCGGGTACGTTGCGCCAAATATTGTTGTGTCGAGAGTTTGGTCGTGGAGGATCACCAGATCAATCTCCCTCTGGCGCAGCATCGTTGGTCGTGTTTTTGGGTAAAACATTGCATCACCTCGATCAACTGCCGTCTTCCTTCCTTTTAACTCAGTTTTTTTAAGGGAATGAGTGATTAACTAGCGCGCTTTACCATCAACGATTTCATCACTGCTTACCATCAGGCGGGACTGCAGTCAAGCACTAGTTTAAAATTACAAAAAAAGACCTTGATAATTTCCCCAGACTCAGGCCCCAGCGGACATATCTAAGAGCCAAAAAATAAACACGTTTCTCAAAGATCACTGACCGACCGAAAAAATGTTCTCTCTTTCAAAGCACGTCACATTACAAATTCTTGGGACATTTTAATAGATCAGCTATATTTGTGTTGGCTAGGTCGCGGCCACTCAATATGTGAGTATATACAGTCTAATATTAGAAGGAAGTTGTTGTGGACCGCTTATTAAAGTTATTTTGAATGCAAAGGTGATTTTCTGACGATACTGAGGAAGGCTTTACGATGTTTGATTCTGTTTTTTATTTTTGGTTTTGGTTGTAAAATGTACGGATTTTCTATCATATGATTATTATGATGATTTTATGTATTCAAAATAGCTGTTTTTGAATGCTCTTTGTCATTGAAACCATATAACTTACACAAGTCAGTAAAAGTCTGACACGCCCTTCCTCTCCGCCCAGAGCGGAAAAAATTATTTGATGATTTCCCATCCCAAACAAAAAAAAGAACTTAATTGTAAAGATTTTACAAAGGGTAGTATGTATACAATTTTAAACAAAATGTCTCTTTATATTAAAAGAAAACACCATTAATTTGAAATTATTAACATTCTCCCTTTTCAAAAAACTTTGGCTCTTAATTTAATTATCATTTTACAAAATTTAAATGCAACCGTTCGTGCCTAGCGTCACCTTAAAAGCACTCCATCCGTCAATTAGCATTAACAACCCATTCTCAACCTTATAGCGATATGAATAAAATATAAAATAAATTGAATAACAAACTAGAGATAATTCATTAAGGAACATTAGAATTCCATTCTTAATTCAATGCAAAAGAGTTTAAATTCATTTGAATTAACAAAAAAGACCGGTTTCGACATTGTATTAACATTAAGCAGCCTAAATAATGCTTCAGCTATACAAGAATAGAGTTCAAATTCGATTGATAGTTGCATTCAAACTTAGAACGTTTAGTGTGTGAACAGAAACCGCCAAAATGCATCGGAAGGTCAACGAACCTCGCCAGCCAAGGACAGTGCATTCCATTTTTAAATAGCGCGCCAATAGAAGGCTCGATCTAAATAGGCCCGCCATCTTGCCATCATTGCGCGGGAATCGTATAATAGCGTCCATTTTGACAAAAACATTTTTTTCGACAACAATGGCGCGTTTCCACGTATTATTTCGGCATAATTAGGGAGCCGGTAACGAGATTTTCGTTGCAAGTTCGTTATTAAATTTTGTTAAAGTAAAATGAACATTCTAGGAAGATCGGTTTATGTTAGTTGTTTACGTTCATATTTTCAAGAAAATATTTAACGTAGTTTTAGTATGAAAAAACAACAGGAGGCTACTTTAAAAATAACAATGGGATATTTTTAGAATTAAAACTATGATTCCAATCAGAAGCAGAATTGGTCCCCACTATCTAATTCTCTTCTTTTTTTGGGAAAAACCCAAGGAGACTAGGAACAACTCATTAAAAAAAGGAAAAAATAAACACGTTCATTAATTTAATGACTAAATATTTTTTTAGCTTAGTTCTTCCTTTTAATTGTGCATGCTGTGGTGTCCTGAATTTTTTTAGAAATATTGTTATTGATACAAAAAATATATTTTTAAATTTATATTTTTTTTAAATTAAAGGAGTATACCAACTTAATACTTCCGTCATTAACTGTATTGTATAAATGTATAGTGTATATCTTTTGTTGGAGATCCTAAACTAAATAAAGCAAAATAAGACGGTGATTACTACACCTTTTGGCCTAATACGATATGCCTTTTATTACGTATGGATTGAGGAAGAGAGCACAAACTTTTCATCAAGATCCAAAGGTTCATTGACAAAGACCTACTTGGCATTCACTTCTGCTATGGGTATGTAGAAGACATTTTGGTCACACCATTTTTGGAAAAGCACAAAGTTCATCTACGCCAATTATTCGAGCGCCTGTAGCAGAACGGTATCATAGTCAACACAGCTAAGTGTAACTTTGGACCGACTGAAGTGGAAATCTGGAATATCGTGTGTCGAAAGGGATGCAGCCAATTCACTCCAAGAACTAGGAGTACTCGGTTCTCGAATACGTCAAGGAGCTGCGGCGATTTCTCGGCATGGTTAACTTTTATCGGTGATTAATTCTGAATGCAGTTAAAGTCGAAGGAAAACATCTTGAGGAAACCTGGACTTCAAGTCTGAAATCGCCAACCCGCGTTAAGCAAGCGTGGTGATTAAGCTCAATCCTTCTCTGTATGAGAGGAGACCTGTGCCCAGCAGTGGGACGATAAAAAAGATTGATAATGATGATGATCTAGACAAACTTCACATAAATCAAATCGTGGTGTTATCAATTTTAAGGTCGGGTACGAAAATAATATTTGCTTGTGGTGATACTGAACAGCATTGTAAATCAGTTTCAGATTATATGTAGATTAAAATATGGTTGGCGAACTTAGCCTAAGAAAATTAAAGTAATTGGAATCACCAATGCAACTCCTTGAGTTAGAATTGACTTTTAATGCCATGACTTCAACAATTGGGTAATATGAATATTGAAAATTACTTTGACAGTTTCGTCTTAGGTGGAAAACAGAAAAAAACATTTCGCTTCAATTTTAAATGATCCCTAATACATGGTTAATTTGCTTCCAAATCCACCAACACCACTGTTCTACAAGAGACATCCATATAACAAACGTTTGTAAAAAGTTCGTAAAGGTTACGCAACCTCACGACCTATGAAGGGCAGACGGCCGTCATGGTGGCTGCTCCAGCAATTTGTGTCTTGAAGTTATTAGCATATCAAATACACAGAACTTACTAATGTTTTAAGATCACAGATATGAGGCTTTTGGCGTATTACAATGAACGAAACCTTTATTTATTTGTTTATTATAACGTCGAAGTCAAAAATTCTGAGGGACTGGACAATTTGCCAGCGGCGGGGTTCCGTCGGACTACAATTTGAGTGTCTTCAAGGCTAGAGTGAATAGGCTCATAATAAACTTGCGCGCTTTATCATCAAAGATTGCGTCACTGCTTACCATCAAGGATTGCGGGCAAGCACTAGCTTATAAATTATAAAATAAAAAAGCAACACAAAGCCACTTATAAGTCTTCGCGTTTAGACTTGTAATGAAATTTGTCTTGTGAACATACTTGAAGCAATCTTCTTCTTCTTCTTCAGCCTATAGAGGTCCACTGCTGGACAAAGGCCTCCCCCAAGGCTTTCCACGCTGACCGGTCTTGTGCTGCCCGCATCCATCGGCTTCCCGCGACCTTCACCAGGTCATCGGTCCACCTTGTTGGGGGCCTCTCTACACTGCGTCTTCCAATACGTGGCCGCCACTCCAGAACTTTACTGCCCCATCGGCCATCGGTTCTACGAGCAATGTGCCCTGCCCACTGCCACTTAAGTTTAGCGACTCGCAGAGCTATGTCGGTGACTTTGGTTCTTCTGCGGATCTCCTCATTTCTGATTCGATCACGCAGAGAAACTCCTAGCATAGCTTTTTCCATTGCCCTTTGTGTGACTCTGAGCCTTCGTATGAGGCCCATTGGGACCACGTTTCAGCATCTTGAAGCAATACCATTTTACTATATACTATATTTATATATATTATTACATTAATTAATTTAGTCATGCGTTTTTAACTGAACTGACAGATGTGTTCCCGGGGAGTTGTTCCGCTACTTCTTCTTCTCAGCGAAAGCACTAGGAACTGGCGAAGGGTGGGCAGTTTCGGACGACTGTCTTATGTAAAATTGACGTTCAAAAAGTACTGATTCTCAGCCTAATTTGCCTAAATGACTTTTGATTTAGATTTAATAGATAAAACCATTAAAATCACGATTTTGCACTACTTGCTAAAACAAAACTGGATTATTTAAAAAGACATACTGGATATAGGCCTTCCCCAAGGATCTCCACGACGACCGATCCTGCGCCTCTCGCATCCAGCGGTTTCCGGCGACCTTCACCAGGTCGTAGGTCCACCTTGTCGGCGGCCTATCCAATCTGCGTCATCCAATGCGTGGTCATCACTCGAGAACCTGTCGGCCCCATCGAGCATCGGTCTTACGGGCAATGTGTCCGGCCCACTGACACTTAAGTGTCGCAATTCTTCGGGCTATTCTATACTTACATAACTTTAACTAATTGCGATGCATCAAGTAACACCATCAGTTGTTAAACATGTCGCCGTTACCAATGGGTACTGGGCAGGGCAATACTTTCTACATAAATTATTCGACATTACGTCTTATAGACGTGTTTTGTATAGTTTCATAGAAAATTTTAGTGATATAATTGGTATAGACGTTGTAATTAGTATACTGACTGCAGGGTTAGCACAGTGGTAAAGCTATTGACTGCTGCGCTGAGTGTCACAGGTTCGATTCCCGCACGGAATAAATAATTGTATGACCTACAAGAAGTTGGATGTTTGTGTATGTGATTTATATATTTGTAAACGCACCCACGATACAGGAGAAATTCGTAGTATGGGGCAGAGTTTAAAAAAAAAGAAAAATCCTCCTAGATTGGGGAGGGGCACCCTCAGGGTAGCCCCGGCCCTTTCCTGTCTGAGAACCAAAAAAATCAATCGTTCACGTGACCTGAAGGCTGGCCTTTAACCAACATTGCCATACAATGTGGCAACGCTGCCACCGTTTTAGGCACTTTTCCTGTTGACAATGATGCGGACGAATATTTTGATGACCTTTGATTCTTTTATATATTTATAAGGACTAATTTTAATTTAAAAATATTTAAAAGTAAATTCATATAAAAAAAATATTACGCGGTTGTGTATTTTCATCAAAGATTTGTTTTGGAAACTTTCTCATAGCTAGGAGGCTCAATATTAGTCAAGTCTAAAATAAATTTCAATTCAAATAATGATCTAACAAAAAAAAAAAAATATCTAGCATTTACACTCTCACTCATCAAAAACAAGCCGGAATTACAATTCGAAAACCGAATCAATATTTCCTACACAATTGACGATCAAATATAAATTCCAACACAGGCCTGAAAAGTCAATCGTTCACCATTTTTATTCGTGTTGCATAAACTGCCTATTTTTAAACACTGACGTACAAATTCTATTACAATATTGAAAATATACACACACACTAACATAAATACAAACATACAAATACAATATGTACAACATATTTTTAAAATACGTTGGCGAGATGAATGGGCTGCGTAGCTCGTAGAAGCGTCTATGCTACGAAAACTGTAGACCTATGCTACGGCGTAGCGTATCTACGATCTAGGCTACGAGAGACGGTCGGCGTGTAGCTTAGAATCGTATAAGTATTTGTTGGGCGGGCGGACTAGTATAAACTTGTTTGACGTTAATTTATTTCATGATTTTTGATCTATGTATATGCTTATAATGATGTTAATATAATCAAATATTTTTACAAAATTCATTTAATAAATGCTTGCCTTAAACTATATAAGAAAAACATTTAAACACATTTTTTTAAAGATAAATCACATTATATAACACCATATTAGATTTATCTAACTTATATGTAAATCACCCTTTTTTTGTTCTGGATGAGAAATCGTCAAATGACCTCTCCAGCTCTAGGCAGAGCAGAAAGGCGTGTCAGACTTTTACTGACTAAAACCCACCCGCGTTTCTTCACTTGCGCCAGGGCCTCAGTTTCTTTTTTAACCAAGCCGCAACATATGTATGTAATTCAACCTCTAACATCTTTACTGAACTGCAATTCTAGCAAATAATAGCTCACAAAACGTCCCAAGTTCTAACACACACAACCCGCACTACCATCCGTGCGTAACTATGACGTAAGTACGTGCACACATGAGCCACGCACGGCGACATATGTCCCACGCCGCGCGACACATGTCGCTCTACGTAGGACGACACGTGGCGAAGATCTCGCGACACATAGTGACGTTACTTACTACACGTGCGACCGCGTGTGCTTAGGAGCTAGATTTAGAAGGTTTTTATTGAAATTTATATAAAAGGTTAATGACGTCGTTATTATTAGGACTACTAGCGTCATTAACTAGACTGTCTTCGACAGCCTGATTAAAAAAAAATATAAGCTTTTATTTTCAATTCATTACAGTTACACACTAGAGCTTTAAGAAGTCGTGGTGGCCTGTGGTTAAAACACCAGCCTCTCAAGTATGAGTGTGTGGGTTTGATTCCAGGTCAGGCAAGTACCAAAGTAACTTTTCTAAGTTAGTAGTTATAGTACTTTATAAGTATATCTTGTACACCAATGATTGATTATAAGGTGAAGGAAGACATCTTAAGGAAACCTGGACTTTAAGTCTGAGATCGCCAAACCCGCATTGAGCAAGCGTGGTGATTATGCTCAATCCTTCTCTGTATGAGAGGAGACCTTTGCTTAGCAGCGCGACGATAAAAAAGGTTGATGATGATGATGATGACTCGAGCTTTGCCAAAGAATGATGGAACGGTGTATTCCGGGTTTTAATCTTGTGGATTAGTTGAAGAATATACCAATATATTCCATCGGTAAATTAATTGATGTCAATCGACTTCAATGGAATTGGACTGGACTGCCGCATTCCAGAGACTCAGTGGAGCGACTTACGACTTATGACTCGGTGGATTCAGCTTAATGGCAAACGACATACTAGGTAGGCTCAGAGCTGGATGGACAGAGAAAGGTGGAAGGAAAGTGGGTGCGTCTTTGCTCAGTAGTGGGACATCAATCGCAAATAATAATAACACTGTCAACTTGTCATTGACCGCTGACAATTGACAGTGCCTTTATGAAAATTAAGAAAAAAGAAAATGCGTCTTAACAGTACCAGGGAGCAATTGAGGCCCAGTGGTGATGGCCACGACTTTGTTTTGTAGATAGTGGTTTCGAAACCAAGCTATGACTATACTTAATGGTGAAGGAAAACATTGAAACAACAACACTGAATTGGCATATTCTAGAACCAAATATTTGAAGACATGTGACCTTTAGCAACCCCTTTAATAGAGAAGAAGCCCAATAGTGAGGCAGTAGCTGTGTTATCTGCACAACAGAACAGTGAAAATTATAGAAATATTAATCAAAAACCTTGTTTAATCGTGATTTCAGCACTTAGCTAACTAAATGAACAAATTTTCTGTCAATTGATTAGTCAATTGACAGAAAATTTGTTCATTTTTTTATTAATATTTCTATAATTTTCACTGTTCTGTTGGGCTCATTTCCTTTTTTTTTTTAAAAAAAGGAAATGGATTTAATTAAACAGTGAAAATTATAGAAATATTAATCAAAAAAATGAACAAATTTTCTGTCAATTGATTAGTCAATAGACAGAATTTTTTTTTTTTTAAAAAAGGAAATGATATTTCACATAGATGACATGAGATTTCAAAATTTGTTCATTTCCTTTAGTTCAGTTTGAGATATTTCTGTTTCAGTTATAAATTGTCATCTACAAGATACATTCCGTCATTTTTGTACCTTTCCTGTACACCGAAATACAGAGACAACATTTTCACGACAGAACTTACTAACTCCGTAACTAAACTGAATTCCTTTTCCATTTCCTTCATAAACTAGTTTCCCCATAACTTAAGTGTGACGTTTCTCAGAGATGACGTCATCAAGGGCTGGAGGGTAGTCTGTGACGTCACCCCTAATCGTTACGGGTGTTGTGTGGTTTGCTAATTGTTAGTAATTACTTTTAGTGTTGTTGTGTGGTTTTTGTTTGAAAGGGCGTTTATTGTCATGTTTGCATTATTTTTATACAGGAATATAGTGTAGGCTTTTTTTATTATTTGAAGTAGAAGTGCGTATACTTAAGACTATTTTCTGGATGAATGCAGAATTTGCAAATACCTATTATATTTAATTATAAATGTTTTTTTTTTCAAACAACGAAATGATCGTGGAAAGTTACGTCTTTCATCATATACGCGAATTTTTAAGTCGTGAATTCATATATCTTTTACACTTGAAGCAAACATGCAACAATCATACAATATTGGCATACTCATTCTTCAAAAAACTCAACATTACAACATCATCGTCTTTAAAAAAACAGGCAAAGCCAGAAGGCAGGCCCTAGCACGCATATCAGGGTCAAGGTGATATGTTTGTGCAACTTTCGAATCCTCCCCCCTCCGTCTGATGCGCTTACTTCTCGAGGGGGTATCCTTGCGCGTTATTTATAGGCGCATTAAGTGTAATCTCACCACGGAAGGCCGGAGGTCAGATAATAGCTTAATAACACTGATGAGTGCAATGTAAAAGCTTGATTTGAAGTGTGTAAAAGATAACTGTAAAATTATAAGTTTTATTATATTTTATTCCACTTTTATTATACCACTTTTTAGTAAATATAGATAGCCAAGTCGAAACGTATTAACTTTTAAATTAACAAGTTATATATTTCGTAGTTATTTTTGAAAGTTCAGAGAACATGTATTTGGGCTCTTTAATAGACAAATTACAAAATCATAACTAGGCATTATTTTTTTTTATTAATTACTAGCTTTCCGCCCGCGGCTTCGCCCGCGTGGAGTTCGGTTATATCGCGCTTTTTAGATTTCCCTCGGGAATATCATTTTTTCCGAGATAAAAGGTAGCCTATGTTCTTTCTCAGGGTCTAAAGATTGTCTGTGCCAAATTTCATCAAAATCGGTTGAGAGGTTTAAGCGGGAAAGCGTAACAGACAGACAGACAGACAGACAGACAGACCGACAGACAGACAGACAGAGTTACTTTCGCATTTATAATATTAGTATGGATAAACTAGCGCTTGACCGCAATCCGGCCTGATGGTAAGCAGTGACGCAATCGTTGATGGTAAAGCGCACTAGTTCATTAAGAGCCTATTCACTATTCAAGAGCATTTCATAAATCCTTACTAATATTATAAATGGGAAAGTGAGTTTATTTCTTTGTTTGTTTAGCTTTCACGCCGTAACTACTGTACCGATTACTTTGAAATTTTGCAGACGTAAAGTTAAAAGTCCGGATTAATTAATAGGGAGTTTTAACTTTACGTCTGCAAAATTTGCTGAAGGAAATCTAAAATGCGCGATATAACCGAACACCACGCGGGCGAAACCGCGGGCGGAAAGGTAGTAATTGATAAATGTATTTAATTGAAAACAATTTAATTGGTTATAGCGTATTTATAACCATCAAAATGACGTCTATAAAACAACACTCAGTACGATTTATTTAGCTTCAGCTATTTAAATGAACTAAATGATGATGAAAATGTCGAAGTTTAGCCATATCAGCAGTTGGACTGGTAAAGCGGACCCCAGACTCCAAAAGCTGAAAAGGCTTTGGATGCGACTGGGATTAACGCTGGGATGATGATGATGATTTAAATGAACTAATGTAGTATTGTTCCATCCATCATAGATCTACAATAGACGTTAAAATCTACAATATAATATTCTCTAGAAAACCATTAGGTCTATAAGAATTCATTTCCTCATATATGTCATAGAGGTCTCAGATAAAGGACATAACACATTTAAATCATTCGATAATACTCTAGTCTAAGTTAAAATCACGAGTACAAAGGTATAAGGAAAAGCTGGGCCTGGGCAGCCGGCTTACTCACGCCGACAGCCTTGATGCGACGCGTTGCTTTTGTTGCAAGTGTTGTACTACGACTGTGTTTATGGGTGGTGGGCAGGGGACTAGGTCTTGTTATGACGGGAAATGCTTACATTATGTTATAGCACAGATAATTTTATATGTGCTATGTTATGATTTTCTTTATACTTCTGTTCGGTATTCATATTAATAATACTAATTATATAAATAGAATAGAATACTCTTACTCACCATAGAACATAGATACAAGGATTTTACAAAGTATGACACAATGGGCGGTCTTATCGCTAAGAGCGATCTTTTACAGACAACCTTTGGATGGAATACTAAGGGGAAGGAGAGAGAAATAGTATAAGTAGTCTGTAGTATACTATTTACATAGAATATATAATAAATATGTACGTTAAGTGTATCATAGTAGTTAAAATAAATATATACATCTTATTAATAAACATCATATAAGAGCAAAAAAAGAATTATAAGTTTAAAGAGAGAGGAAGTGTTTTTTTTATCATAGTTTTAAACAACATTTGTTCACAATTTGTGGACAAAGTTTGAGCACGTCTTATGGACACGGGCAAGTCATTCCATAGCCAAATTGCTTGTACAGTAAAGGATTTAAACGTGAAAGTCTCTTTTTAAAACAAAGATTGGATTTGGGTGAAATTTGGCACACAGGTGTTTTAAATAGCAGCTGTGAAGGCTTCATGTCACCGAGTTACATTTCTGAGAGTAACCTTCGTACTTGCTGTTGTTAAGGTTTCTCGTAGACTTGACACAAACGATTCTTCAACGCGTTACGTAACATTTTTCTCCAGTGGACGGACAATGTTGTCTGTGATTTCGTCAAGATCTTGCCACTTAAGTAGACCGATGACCAGTTCGAACATAACTAAATTGCCTCTATTCTATACAGACATGATGGCTTCAAATAGCCAGAACCACATTTGAATCTTATCGTGCCAGATGGGTGAATTGCGCAGCGATGTTGACAATCTGGATAGATCCTGTATACTGTTGGCAATGATGAAAACTTGATTTCAGGACCTGGAATTATCCTCTTAAAGCACGTCGGACTGAAGATCACGTCGGGGTACCCAGGTTAGAGGTATGAGGAATTGGGTGTAAAGTTTTGATGCGGTAATCAGCATCAATCATAATTATACATAATTTTATAATATTGCAATGTTGATTTTTATATCAAGTCCAAAAAACTGTGATAAGCAGGGGTATCATTGAATTCAAATTCAAATGTTTAAGGCTCAACACGGCAGGTATATAATCATATATTTCTAGTCTTCAGTTTCTAGTGAATACGCATTCCACTGTATTCCACTAATTAAGCATGTAAAATTATCATTATAAATTTTGTTATAAATCAATAAGTTTTTTAATTATTGCTTTCATTATCTCAAGGCGAAAATAGTAACGAAACAAGTATGTAGGTAATTTTATTTTTGTTGTTATTCAAATAAAAAAAATAAAACTTTACTGGCATAAAACAGTGACTTAAAAAATGAAAGTCTTAGTTAACAATTGTGCCATTTCTGGCAATTGACTTAATCTAATTTCAGTATTTTATATTTTTAGATAGAAAAAAAATATTTGTTTTGCTTCTTTAAGCTACTCGTTTCTTTAAGCTTTCTCGGTGGTAGGCCATAACATCGGCTACCGGCAGAAGTTACCACCCACCAGACAAAGTCTCGTCGCCAAGCGATTCGTCGTATTCCGGCATGATGTCTGGTGAAGCCGTACGGAGGACGGGTCTGAGCAGTTGTGTTGCGATGTGTGGCGGGTACGATGCGCCAAATGTTGTTGTGTCGGGAGTTTGGTCGTGGAGAGTCTCCAGATGAATCTCCCTCAAGCGCAGCTTCGTTCACCTCACTCAACTGCCGTCATCTTACCTATTCCTAAGTTTTTTAAGTGAATAGGCTTAATAAACTAGTGCGCTTTACCATCAAAGAATGCATCACTGCTTACCATCAGGCGGGATTGCAGTCAAGCACTAGTTTATAATTATTAAAAAAAAAACTATTTCTTCAGTTTTAGTGGATATGAGGACCTTTAAGTGTCAAATCAGCATGGTGTTACCAAAGCTGCGCGCACGCACCCGGTGGTTACTCATCGAGACAGCCTTGGTTCAGACGTCTTTCTTTTGTTATAGCTCTCTTAATGTACATATGCATGTTTATCCATGTTATTGAACAAGGCATCAGCTGAGATGTTTTAGTGTTTTTTTCTGTATTCACACATATTTTATGAGTGATAAAGTTAATGCTTCTGTATTTTGTGACTATAGTGGAACATTCTTGTTTATAAAAAACTACTTGCGCCACGCGGTTTCACCCGCGTAGGCTTCGATATGCTCCGCTCCTATTGCTCCGTAGCGTGATGTTATATAGCCTAAAGCCTTCCTGGATTAAGGGACTATCGAACACAAAAAAAAATATTCAAATCCCACCAGTAGTTCCTGAGATTAGCGCGTTCAAATAAACAGACATACAAACAAAGAAACTTTTCAGCTTTATATATTAGTATAGATATAGATAACATCACGCCTGTAATAGTCGAGAGATTAGGCAAAATTTATAAAACATCGTTATACAAAATTTTCTGATTTTTCAACCATTTTTTGGTTGTTTTAATGAAGCTTTGTTTATCCATACTTATTTATGTTTCTTTTTAAATTTGTTTTATTTAGCTTGCCTTGTTTATTTATTTGTTTTTTAATAGATACTAGCTTTCCGCCCGCGGCTTCGCTCGCGTAGAGATCGGTAATATTGGGGAATATAATTTTTTTTTCCGGGATAAAAAGTACCCTATTATTTAATCCGGACTTCTAACTTTACGTTTGAAAAATTTCAAAGCAATCGGTTCAATAGTTACGGCGTAAAAGCGGAACAAACAAACTCACTTTCCCATTTATAATATTAGTAAAGATATCTATTTATTTCTTGTGTGTGTCTCCATATTTTTTCTTTTACCTCGAAAGTACACCCACATTATGCCATTTATGTCTAAGTCAAATGTAACAGTGGGCGACCCTGCCATCCAGCAAACAGAAATGCTTTTGAAATCGAAATCTTCAAGAAAGTCACTTTTTAAGAAAATCTGTGTCATTTTCAAAAATTATTGGAACATAAATTTTTTGGACCGTTTTGGTTGAAGCCTTTCTTTTGTCCTACAGTAGGACAATAGAGGAGAATACAGTGAAAGTATATCTTGGACACCAATGACTGATTACAAGATAAAGGAAACATCTTGAGGAAACCTGGACTTTAAGTCTGAAATCACCAACCCGCATTGAGCAAGCGTATTGATTACGCTCAATCCTTCTCTGTATGAGAGGTGACCTGTGCCCAGCAGTGGGACGATAAAAAGGTTGATGATGATAGAGAAAGGGAAAATGCAGCAAAACCTCTGCATATAGTTAGTATCCCTATGTAATACATTTCATTACCACACAATAGCACATAGTGTGCCTATTTGATGACGTAATCAATTATAATTGGTCAGTTTGTTAATGTAAATGCATTCTACATAACATTGTAATGAAATTGAATTAATACTTATGTGAAGGTTATTTGAGAAATAAATTTAATGTGCATGGAAGGAATAATGTTATGAGTTTCCCTTAATTATAATTTAACAAACTCTTCTAATTGAACAAACAGTTGTGCTGCTGTGGAGTAAGTTACACTACTTCTTCTCAGCTAAAGCAGTTGGTATTGGTAAAGGGCGGCTGTTTTGTAAGACTGTCTTACGTCACTTTGAGGTTCGAGAAGGGCTTGATTCAAATGAAACACATTTTATTTCTATTATTATTCTTCTTCTTCAGCCTATAGATGTCCACTGCTGGACAAAGGCCTCCCCAAGGCTTTCCACGCTGACCGGTCTTGTGCTGCCCGCATCCATCGGCTTCCCGCGACCTTCACCAGGTTATCGGTCCACCTTGTTGGGGGCCTCCCTATGCTTCATGTTCCAGTACGTGGCCGCCACTCTAGAACCTTACTGCCCCATCGGCCATCGGTTCTACGAGCAATGTGCCAATTTTCATTGGAGAAGCTAAAAGCGACATCTGTTTATTTAGGGTAGTTTTTGGAAGACTATTTAACCAGAACAACAAAAGAAAACCCGAAACTAAATCCTTAATGTGTCAGAAATATTGAACGTTCTACAGCTACAACCTATTAAAAATGCATTAAAAAAGAACTTGCATCTAAGAAAAGACTTTACGTAGAGGTTTCCGTAATCAAACACGAACTTCAGGGCCGCCCGGTGTGTGGTGCGTGCGCGCACCTTGAATTGCATAGTTACTTACTTTTTTTTTTTTTGGTGCATTCGTAGCTCCGTGGGGAGATGGACAGGATTGAGGAAATAGTTGCACTTTAGTCATAACGCCTTGTCTTGGTACGTTGTCTTATCTTGGAACAAGATATATAGATAATGGAAATAAACGTGGTTAAGTAACAGTAGTCGCGAGAATGGATCGTTCAGGGTAAGCTAGTGCCACGGTCAGTCTATGGATGGGTATATATTTTAGATACAGAGACATCTCCGTGCCTCGGAAAGCACATTAAGTTATTGGTCCCGGTTGTCATTTGTGGATCTTTCAGAGCTGTTCTGGGTCTTTAGAAGCAGAGCAGCGGTGGCTTAGTGATATCAGCCGTGACTTACAAGTACGTCGTTGTAGGTCGTGGGTTCGAACCCCATCAGGCACTTTGCTTTGTGTAAATTATTTCACCATCACTGCTCAACATCATGAAGAAACCGTCATGTCTAGAGCCAAAATAAAAATATATAAGACATGTGACATCTACCAACCTCCACTGGGCCCGTGTGATTTTTATTCACCGCTTGACCGCAATCCCGCCTGATGGTAAGCAGTGACGCAATCGATGGTGGTAAACCGCACTACTTTATTAAGAGCCTATTCACTCTAGCCTTGAAGACACTCAAATTGTAGTGTGACGGATGCACCGCCGCTGGCAAATTGTTCCAGTCCCTCGATGTACGCGGTTGATTGTGGCCCACTCCTTCTCACCGGGAGGAGGCCTGTGTCCCAACAGTGGGAACATTATAAGCTGATTATGATTATGATGATGGGTCTTCAGAAGTCCAAAAATCTGGCAGCCACTTTTACCAAATGGTAGCGTGGTGCTCAGTTACTAGGCGGAAGTCGGAGAGTACAGATGTTTTCCTTCACTAATAGTCATTGGTAACATTTAGTAAAGTTTTGTTTTTATTAATTTACTTATCTTTTGAAAGGTGAACCCCTTTCTCCACACGCGAATTGTTTTGCAGGCCTAGATAACAATTTAATAAAATTCTCTTTGACTTTAATTAAAGGCTCTATTTACATTGAAACCTTGAATGACTGTTATAATAAACATCATAGCAATGATGCTATGATGCCAACAGAGTGTAAAGTGCACTCCCTGAAGTGATCCTCCCTTTTCTATGGAGGACCATAGAAAAGGGAGGATCCTATGAAAAGACGGGTGTTATGTCTGGCGGGCGCTTGCCCAACAGTTCATTTTGGGAAGATGAGCAGTAAACTCTGCTTGCGAGATTTAGAATTCGTGTGACGTCAGTATGACTTGTTGTTCCATGTGGCGCTTGTAGGTATATTTTAACCGAATGGAACCAAGGATCTCATATTTAACAGTAGCACTTGGGACCATTAAACCAAAACTACGGTGCAGTCCTCTAGATAAGTGTCTATAGCAAAAGTGCCCAGTACTGTACATAGCCACCCAAATGAATATCAACTTTATTTCCATGACAATTAAGTTGATTTCAAAGTGACTAGAGTACTATTCGAATCGTTATAAATATATTTGAAGTTGTATCGTAAACTGAACTTTATTGTGTAGGAATAAAAAAATGTTTTTCCATACACTCACATTTATTTATATTTTTGGTGAATTAGAAAATGTATCTTTAGACTTCCATAAAATATTTGGTTTTGTACTAAGCTGTTACACAGCTTAGCCAAAGCTTTCCTCCGCCATTTCCAGGATCCTTAGATAAAGCCACCTCGACCGTCGAAGTTGTTCTGGGCAGACCTCGACTTCGCACACCCAACAAACTCACTGCGAGACTGTTACCCAGTTATAAAAGATTATTGGTACCACGTGTTTTAAACCGTGTGGTACCGAGCTTAGAATAGTACCAACCCATATCCTCTGGTGGTTGTCTTAAGAGGCGACTAAGGGAACTTTCACGAGGGAAGCGGGCAGCAGCGCTTCTCCTGTGGAATATCAAATTACTGCGATCCCAACCCGCTTACCAAGCGTGGGGTTTATGGCAAACCCCCAGTCAAAGAAATGAAGCCCTTGGGGGAGGCCATAGGCTGAAGAAGAAGACGATTGTTACCTCGATCACTTTGATGGTAAGCAATGATCTACAACGGAACGAGTCTGCCCAGAGGATGGCTGTTCACTCTTGTTTTGAAAGCAGACCAAGTGATTGTAATTTACATTAAAGTCTAAGTAACTGTTCTAACAGTGTTAAGAATTTAACAAAGAATGCTACCAGTGAAAGTTTACCCACACCTGGCTTAGTAATTTTCGGGTGAAACGTGTGCAAACTAATAAACAGCCGGAATTTTCTCTGTTTGGAATAATATTGACTTAGAACGTCGTAAGCTGCAGTGGAACTTTGTTTTCTGAAAATAACGATTCAAGTAACCTCAAAGGATTTAATTCAAGTAAACCAGGCACATTGGCATTTTTAATGGGTGTGTCTTTTAGAAATTGGCAGCCTCAGTGCCTTAGCGGTAGCGAACGCGGCCACTGCGCAAGGAGGCGCGGATTCGATCCCCGCGCCGTGCAAATATTTGTATGCATGAATATGAACATATGCACTGGTCTGGTCGTGCCTCGGATGTTTTCCGAGCACGTTAAACTGTTTGTCCCGGTTGTCATACGAAAATCTAATAGCAGTCGTTACAGGTTGTTGGAGCCCTCAAAAGTCCAACAATTAGTCTAACTGCAATGCTTCGATATCGCCTTCGGGTTGTGAAGGTCAGACGGCAGTCGTTTCACGGAAAATATCGAAGTTTAGCTAAAATCAGCAGTTAGACTGGTAAAGCGGCCCCAGACTCCATAGCTGAAAAAGCTTCGGATGCGACTGGGATTAACGCTGAGATGATGATGGTCTGTCAGAAATAGGACGTAGCTGGCTTCACATTTGCAATACCCATCTCAAAACGTAAAAGGACGGATAAGGAACTTCAATGAAACACTTCAAACTGACATTAATTCAAAATTATTAGTAACGTCATGATATATTTCGAATTTAGAATTATACTAGCTGCGCCCCCTAGGTTCGGCCGCATTAGATTCGATCCGATAGAAATACTAGGTACTGTAGGACGAGATTCCCTCACGATATTTTTCTTTCACCGATGTCAGTGATGTCCAAGGCAGACATAGAAATAACATTGAAATTGGAAAAGTCACATTGAAACATACCCGTATTTGAACCTACAATCTCAATTGATGATTTTATCTAGTCTTTAAATGACTGCAATATGAATTCAAATATAAAACTATTCAGTTTTCGAATCATTTCGTTTTTATTATTACTCAAAAAGTAACTTGTTATGACCGAGAGATAAACATACTTATGTACATATAAAAATGATAATATACCAGCACAATAAAGTTCTGTAAACTCTTTAAAGAATTAATTGTCTTCGGTAATATTCGGTGGACAAGAGGATCGCCGAGCGCCTTCGGGAATCTCCGGGCGCACGAGTTTAGCCGAAGTGTAACAGACATGAGACGCAGTTAGCACAATAGATTGAATAGTTTTCTTGTGATTTGCAACCAGACATCTGATAATGGAAGGTCAACGGTTAGACAGCTTCTAGGAATTGATGGAACTCAGTAGATATTTATGTGTTTTTTTTATGTTTCAAACTATTTGGAATAATTTGGGAAGAAGACGATGTTTCAAATGTCATAAATAAATTTCGAGGCTGATTAGTTGATTTTTTGAATAAAAAAAATGTATTAAATTATTCGTTTTTTAAATAAGTATTTAAAGACGACACGGTTAGTGTAGTGGATGAGCGATTGATTGCTGCGCTCCGCGTCGCGGGTTTGATTCCCGGACGGAACAAATATTTGTATGACCTACAAGTAGTTGTTCCGGGTCTGGCTATACCCCACAATACAGGAGTCGTTCCAAAATATCGTCAAATAATATTGTCAAAATAAAAAAAAGAGGTTAGATAAATATAAACCCCCTTATTCATAAACGCTGCTTAGAGTTAACTAGTGATTAGCGATTCTTTAACCATACATTTTTGACCTTTTAACGTAACTTAACTTTAATCATCATTTCTGAATAAACACCACAGATTTAAGGGGTTCATTCATCAATATGATGAATAAACCACCAATGAGATGATTAAAGTGACGTGCAAATGTCTAAAATGTATGTTTAAATAATCGCTAATCACTAGTTAACTTTAAGCAACGTTTATGAATAAGGGGGATAAAGTTATATTTTTGTAAAAATTTTTTAAACATGCGGTTTGACAGCTCCCGTCTTCTCACACATCATCTCTCACCACCATCACCATCGCCATCTCTTTCACACACTATAAAAGCGAAGCAGAAACAGCGTTGGACTGTGTTTAAATAAATATACACAAAATATCACAAGCAGTAAAGTCCACTGTATGGTCGTTCCCCAATAGCTTCGTTCACATTTACACTTCATAATTTATCTTGATAACATTTTCTTTATTCCTTTACATCAAGTTCCCATACCATGATAACCATATTACTCACTTTCTGACTTCATAAATCCCACTGTTGGGCACAGGTCTCCTCTCATACAGAGAAGGATTGAGCGTAATCACCACGCTTGCTCAATGCGGGTTGGCGATTTCAGACTGAAAGTCCAGGTTTCCTCAAGATGTTTTCCTTCACCTTATAGGTACTTAATCATAAATGCACTATTATAATATAAAATTACACTTCCGACATTACCTACTGTATGTAATATTGTTTTGTAGCTATATAAGTTCACGATAAGCTAATAAGACACTGTGTTAACGCAGCTGGAAAATCGTTAACCTCAAATCACCTGCTCATTTTACCTTGACCTCATCTGTCGCACATTTTCTTTAACACAAAAGCTCAGAATAATCTGGAGATGCATAAGCTGTCTTTGTACCTGCAAAAGTAACACCGCCAATACATCTTGAGACATGTAGCCTTGTCATTTGTTTCTCAATGAAGGTCAAGTTAAGTCGGTACCTTGCAAGTCTCTGTGTCATAGATGGAAAACAGTAGGCTTACGTTTTTTTGCCAGTATATCTTGACATATGTTGTGTTGCCTTTTATATGGTAGCTAAGGTCGTTTTCAATTGGTGGTATTCAACAAGTTCACTCTTGGGTCTCCTTTTATGAGACTCGCTTTTGTTTCCTATATTATTTGTTAGTTTATTTTCTCTCTACTTAAAGCGAAGGTTTAGCATGGATCGTGCCAATAATATTATGTGCAATTCTTCTTTACTGTCTTCGAATTCAGGATATAGTAACGGTTAGTTATCCGTTTTTAAATAAATAACATAGATTTTTTTTTTTATAATTGTAAACTACTTGACCGCAATCCCGCCTGATGGTAAGAAGTGACGCAATCGTTGATGGTAAATCGCGCTAGTTGATTAAGAGTCTATTCACTCAAAAAAGAGAGTGAATAGAAAGGATGATGCAAAGGTGATGCTATGTTAAGCCCAACAACACGATTAACGATGTTGCGCCAGAGGGAGATTGATTTAGAGACCCTCCACATCCAAAATCCCGACACAACAACATTTGGCGCATCGTACCCGGCACACATCGCAACACAACTGCTCAGACCCGTCCTCCGTATGGCTTCATCAGACATCATGCAGCACCACGATGAATCGCTTGGCGGCAAGACTTTGTCTGGTGAGTTGTAACTTCTGCCGGCAGCCGATGTTATAGGCTACCACCAAGAAACTGAACAGACAGTTTTGCCGCCGGGAAATTTGTACTGGCGTGCGTTTTAGGATTCCTTAGGGTCTTATGTAACTTTGACGTTCAAACAGTGCCAATTCTCAGACTAATTTGAATTAATGAATTTTGAGTAGCTTCCGTGAAAAAATATAGTTCAAGCATTTACAACAAATAAATTACTTTTGTTAGTTACAGGTAAGGGTCAAAATGCATTACTACTTTTGAACTTTATTGCAATAACAATAAGTGTCAAAAGTGGTACTCCACTTTTGACACTTACTGTTCATGTGCTACTTATCACACCAACTTACTATAATCTGTCAAATCGTAGATCTTCAACTTTATCGCCAAAGCAGGTCCAATCCTATTCATATTACCGTCATTTTAATCAATTATCTAAAAGAAGCTTATCGACTTTTAAAGCTAAGAAAACCAACAATAGATATTCCACGATAGACCATCGACGTTCACAAATCCGTCGCGCGACTAATCGCGCATGAAAAGCCAGCTTTAAACCTTTAAGGTTTTGTATGAAGGGCATTGAATGTGTTAGGATGTTCCTTTATGCTTCGTGTTTTATATTTCATAACTTAGGTTAGGTCTAAGATGTAACTGTCTTAAAACCCCGGATGTGTAGTATAAAAGCTTTTTTTTAATAAGTATAAACTATCGCTTGACTGCAATCCCGCCTGATGGTAAGCAGTGATGCAATGGTTGATGGTACAGCGCGCTAGTTTATTAAGCCCATTCACTTAAAAAACCTTAGTGAATAGGTAGGAAGACGGCTGTTGAACGAGGTGGTGCAATGTTAGACCCAATAACACGACCAACGATGCTGCGCTAGAGGGAGATTGATGTGGAGACCCTCCGCGACCAAACTCCCGGCACAAAAACATTTGACGCATCGTGTCCGGCACACATCGCAACACAACTGCTCAGACCAGTCCTCCGTACGGCTTCACCAGACATCATGCCGGAACACGACGAATCGCTTGGCAGCAAGACTTTGTCTGGTGGATGGTAACTTCTGCCTGCAGCAGATGTTATCTGTTATTGGGTGTACGTGCTTTACTTCTGCTAGAAGCTGACGTAGCCATTCTGATGACCAAGAGATTGTGAAAATGTCTTTGCTGCTAAATAAATAAATATATACGGACAAATCACACAGATTGAGCTAGTAGTCCCAAAGTAAGCTCGAGACTTATGTTAATGGGATACTAACTCAAAGATACTATATTTATAATAGACTAGCGGCCGCTAGCGACTTCGTTCGCGTGGAGTTACTTCTGCTCCGCTCCTATGGATCGCAGCGTGATGTTATATAGTCCTTTCTGGATTAATGGGCTATCCAATGCAACAAGAATTTTTCAAATCGGACCAGTAGTTCCTGAGATTAGCGCGTTCAAACAAACAAACAAACTCTTCAGCTTTATATATTAGTATAGATATATATTTAGATAAACATCCAAGACCCAGGCCAATCAGGAAAAAATCTTTTTTCTGTCATGACCTGGCCGGGGATCGAACCCGGGGCCTCCACGTCTCAGGCAGGCGTGTTGACCGCTGCGCCACGGAAGACTAGTTGTTAAGTAACACTTCAGATTGAAGTATCATCCAAACCAGTCCGTTAGTCATTAGCAGATAGTCAATAGCTTCTCACCGCTGGAACGCAGGCTTCTTCGCTATATTAAGAGAGTGGGACATGGCCCTCGCCGGCCCAGTGCGGGATGGTTGCCCGTTTATCAAGTGTTGTAATAAGAGATCTTTAAAAATGGATTTTTAGCTTTTACTATTTCTTACATAAAGACTTAGTTTCTAAGATTAAGAATAAGTCCGATTCGAGAATCTGCTGTTCAAACTCCAAATTTAAAGGTAATTTAAACCTAAACCAGAAAATATAAATATGTAGTTGTTTTCAAAGCAATTCGTTTTGTACATATATCGCTACCAACAACAGGTTGTAAATAGTATATAAATAGGCTGTAATTTATACTTCAAAATGTCTGTTTTTATGCGCTGGCGCACGAAGCCGTTCTACTGATTTTAGTGCAATTTACCATTTTTAGTAATTTGCCAGGCTTTTGGATGCTTGTTAAACTATTTTTGACATTCATGAAAATAACTAGCTTTCCGCCCGCGGCTTCGCCCGCGTGGAATTCGGTTATATCGCGCTTTTTAGATTTCCCTCGGGCATATCAAATTTCTCAATAAAAGGTAGCCTATGACCTTTTTCAGGGTCTAAAGATTGTCTGTGCCAAATTCCATCAAAATCGGTTCAGAGGTTTAAGCGGGAAAGCGTAACAGACAGACAGAGTTACTTTCGCATTTATAATATTAGTATGGATAATGTGAAAAGGTACAAAAGTATAATAGGATTTTTATATCTACTCTATATCTTTCCGCTGATACCAAACGCATCTTTTTCTGCGAAACTAAAACAATGAGAAACAATTTCTAGTTTTACGCTAAACTACTAACATCTATACCTACTTATTCTAATAATTACAAGTTACAACTATAAATATCATAGCAATGACATCCACAAAGAAGATTTTATCAATTCCCAAAACATTTTACCTACACTAAAAACATAACACATTGACTTTGCTAAGTCTTTGAATGCTCCTATCATAGACTCAACATGCCTAATAGACACATGCACACATACACACACAAACACAAACAATGATACACGCGTTGCTGAATAGTTTTTAGGCAAGCAACCCAGGCGAATGTCATTTGAAAATCAAGAGTTAACGACACGAGGCATGGCGGCCGAGCTACTACGGATTTAGACTAGGCAGCTATCTTGTATGGCCTTCGGATATGTGCAAGCGCAGGATTGGAGGCGTCAGCAGGATTTCAAGGCTATGCTTTGTAAAATATAGGGTTTGTTTATGAGTCATAATTAGTTGGTTTTTTGAGATAAATGATTGTATATTTTAAGTACTTAACAAAATGAAATTTTAATCATAGAGAAAAATTAAAAGTACTTTTTATAATTTAGTTATAAATAATTGATTAGTATATCCAGTGATAATTATAGAGCTAATTGGTTATTCTTGTTGGTTTTGATAGTTGTAAAGGTTTTTGATTAAAATATTTTTAATCAAACATATATTTATGAGGGCTATTATTAATTGACTGTTAATGGAGTAGCCCAGATTTTTGACGATATTTTGCGAGCATCTATATAGTTACAGTAACTTGTTTGGTAAGGAAGATGTCTGTGTGGACTTGATAACCTGTTTATAGACTGGACGGCATCCGGAAGACGCAGGATCGGGTGCCTGCATGCTACTTGGGATAGGTCTGCGTATAATAATGGATCTACTGCCCCTCTTTTGACTGACTTAGCGAAAAAAAAGCGTAACAACAACAGAGATTATTAAAAAAAGAATCTTGCTGTTATCGGATGCTTTTAAAGGCTAGTTTTTTTCAAATCCGTTTAGATTAGAGTTGAGTGATATTAATAACTATTGTACAAACATTAATTAGGTAAATGATTTGGAAAGAAATTAGTAAATAGTTACTTGTTTAAGATACTGTTGTAAATATAAATTTTGATGCATGACGTGATTTTTCTCTCCTGAAAAAGGTCCTGGAAGGATGTTAAGTAATTTTTTTTTTTTTTTTTTTTAAATTTTTACTTAACATCACGCTGCGGCGTGATTTCCCTGTAGGCAGAACAGTCCCCACATTTATGTTTAGCTATTGTTGCTGTTCCATTCATGATTAAAGTCCAATAAATTCAAATCAATCATATTTGATGATAGTCCTGCAGCAACATATTGATTTCAAAAACAATTTTTTCAGTAACGCCTTTATATTTGAAAAAAATAAAGAACAATTCTACTGTTAATGATGATGCACCAAATGACTCCAGTGACTTGGTTGATCACTCGCCTATTTCTTACAAAATTATGTTTGCGTTTCTGTATTCTTTTGACAAAACTATATGTTTTATAATTCATTTAGGCGCCGCTGTGGTTTCTTTTGGAAGACTATTGAAGATAAATAATAACTTTTTATGACATTCCAAAATGATTGAAATAAATATTTTTTTTATACTATTTGCATATCCGTTTTAGTGAAAAATGCATTAATTTAATTGGTAGGTAACCTGTCCTCCTTAGTCAGAGGTATTACGGTCTCTAGTCGTAAGAATCGACTGGTTCAATAATACCTATTTTTTGTTTTATTAATTCCCTTGGTATTTATTTGTCCAAGGAGGTTTTGGATTTATGAGAACGTAATACTACACTTATTCAAGAAATTAAATTGATAAATAAACAGTTTAATAAATAAGTATCCTTTCTGAAAATCTATCAAGCATAAACCTCGCAGGCTTTTCAAAAGATCACTTATGAAATATACTACCTAAATATATATATTTTTAAATACTATTTATTTAAGAATACAATACAACGATGAAAAATAAATTTAATTCTATCTAATCAAAGTATTGAATGTTGGAACGAACATACTGCGATATTATCAAACCGCATCAAATAGGCCTAACTTGCATTCAATGGCAGGAAATGCATTCATTATAGTATATTTATAACACTATAATAATACCTGAAATTACTGTACCTAATTTATTGATCCAAACTGTAAGAAATTGTAATTCCAAATTCAAAATTTGAACATAAAGCAACATGGCGGGCCCGCGCCCGCGCACTTCGTAGGCTTCAAAAAAAGAACACAGAATCAAGATGGCCGACTTTCTCGGCAGTGCCTAGTACTGCTGACGTCACTCACGACGTGTCCTTGTCACTTTGTCTAGGGAGAATTCCCGATTTATTAGAAAAATATACGTTTTTCAAAGATATCTCGTGTTTTTGTAAGTTTAAACCTTCAGTTTTGTGGTCCGTGGCGACGAATACGATGCTGAGTATTCCTTTGTGTCATTTTATTTGAAGAGTGAATTTTTAAAAATATTATTGCAATAATATTTCAAGAACGGATCTTCATATAATACGTAAGGAAAAATTAATAAGTAAATTAAAAAATAACAAAAAGAAAATTAAAATAAAAACAGGGACAAATAAAAGTACTTACCAAAAAATCATAAACAGGAAACACAAAAGTCCAATAAAATAAAATATAAATTCTAAGTATAATAAAACACAACACGACACTTTAGGCACTAGAGTCTTTTCCAAAGGTGAAAAATCTTGGTTTTTATTATTAAAATATTAAGTCATAATCGGTGACGTCTGTAAAATAAATTCCGAATGAACACTGTGCCCGACTGCCGCGGAATTATAGATCAAAACGCTCGTTGAATTAACTAAAATAAATTCTATTTATCTATTCAAAAATGAACTATCATATTCAAATAAGATTCCAAGTGGAGCGAAGTAACGCGATTCGGGTTCTTTATTCAAAAAATCACAACATACTGGCGCGTTATAAAGTTGCAGGAAGAACGCCTTTCCCTAGTGATGTAGACACAAAAATTCTTTTCAAAAAATCGCCAACGAGCGTTTTGAGCCAAATAATCTAACCTAACCTAACCCAAGCGGGCGGGCGACTGGCGGGCGCGTAGGGGCCGCATTGCCAAATATTTTTTTTTGCATCTCGGCCGAATTATGCACTTGTATGCGACTTACGTCGTCCCTTCATTGTAGTAGTGCGACATGTACCGATTGGGCATTTTTACGTGCTGTCAGTGTGTGGAGCACACACACGAACGCAACCGACGAAATTTTTGTCTGTGCGCGTTGCGAGCCCTTCGACGTGAAGTTTATTTAAAAAATTCGGCGTGTTATGTAAACACGGGAATTTTTTTTAGACACTAAAATACTTAGGTGTTGCCCGAAGGGTCGATGGCCGCGTTTTTCGGGAACTCTGACTAATTTCTCTAAAAAGATCTCTTTCGTACACACTCCGGTAGCACAGGCTGTCGCAGCCGAACTCCCAAGTTCGGTTTACGAACGCCGCTCGTGTTTCATCGTTTCGGCGCGAGTGAATTTTGAACTTGGAACGTTTGCTTTCCAAATATTGTCTATAAATATTAGACTTATTACCTACTCGTGATTGGTCGCAGAAGCTCGTCAAATCCGAATTCTGAATTTGAAACCACCAATCACAAAATCTTGAAACCGTATCACATGTCACGATCTAAACCTGCTTGCTTTCTTTTCCACACATTTTTTCCGATGACTTCATTACTTAATCAATACTTAGAGCACTTTGATATTAATAACACTAGGTCCCAATTCCCGTCTATGGCTAGTCAAGCACTAAATTAGACTAAATGGAAGACGATTAGTGTCGACTAGACAAGGCGGTCGTCTAAAAATAACCAATAAAACTACCTAACAATTTATGAGTTTGATATTTTTCTAAGAAACTGATTCATAAATGTTATAAAGGAAAAATGTTGGGATGGGATTCTTTGCAAGAAATAAGTATCTCGACGACGTACTTATGCAGTTTTTGTGAGGTGAACACATTTAAAGGTAAAATTCGAAATATTGGTAGTTTCTTAAAAAAAAAAAAACGTTGCCCCAATCTAGGAATTTCTCCTGTATGGGGGGGGCATTTAAAAACATATAAACTCATACACAAACAGCCAGACCCGAAACAACTAGTTGTAGGTCATTAAATCATTTTTTCCGTGCGGGAATCGAAGCAGCCAAATCACTTAACCACTGCGTTAACCGTATCGTCAATTAAAGATAGGTAAAGTTTATCTTTTAATCAGTCATTGCTGTCCAAGATATACTTAGAAAGTACATATAACTTAGAAAAGTTACAGTGGTACTTGCTTGACCTGGAATCGAACCCGCACACTCATACTTGAGAGGCTGGTGTTTTAACCCCTAAGCCACCACGACCTTCTGTGTATGAGAGGAGACCTGTGCCCAGCAGTGGTAAAAGGTTAAAAGGGGCGATAAAAGGTTGTTGATGATGATAATGATGAAAGTTTATCTTCTTTCAAGATATAACAGTAGATAATCCATAAATTACTGGCATCTACTTCATATCAAACGCATTTCACACAAGAGATTTTGTTATCTTCAAATCTGACATATTATTGTTTTAATGTATCTACTGTTTTGTTTAAACTTTGATATCTGCTAAAAAACAAAAATCTGTAGAGTACCTACCACAACTAAACTACCTCTTCAGCTAGATAAGACTAGATGATAGTCACATAACATCAACAATGTTTCGTCGTGAATAAAGGCCGAGACGAACTCTGAGTTCACAGAGCAGACAGACAGGAAACGTCGACCTCATGAAATTTTTTTAAATATGATTGACATGAAAAAGTATTTGTAGATGTTATACAAAAACCTTTTCCAATATGTCAAGCATATTTATAAAAAATATTGATAAACTCATTTAACATCATCATCATCATCAGCCTCTCGTCCACTGTTGGACATAGGCCTCTTCCATGGCACGCCAACAAGCTCGATTCTGAGTAGTTCTCCGCCAGCCACCACCAGCCACTTTTTTGATGTCGTCGCTCCATCTCGCCCAAGGGCGTCTTACGCTACGTTTGCCGAGACGCGGTCTCCACTCGAGGACTCGTTTACCCCAACGGTCGTCGGCCCTGCGGCATATGTGACCAGCCCATTGCCACTTCAGCTGGCTAATTCTCTCAGCTATATCAGTGACTCTGGTCCTCTGTCGGATCACCTCATTTCTGATGCGATCCTTCAGAGAGACGCCCAATATAGCCCGAGCAGTGAGCATTTAACATAACTTACAGTAAACGTCGATTTAAAATCATAACGCATTCTAGCATACCAGATAGATTACCGAGACTTTCAGAAGTTCATCTCAACTCCATCTTTACAGCATAAAGCCGCCCCATTCTGATATGTGATGGCTTTGTTAAGTATTCTATTCGCGAATCATTTGCCAAAAATATAAACAAACATGAATAAATGGAAAAATATCATTAATTCAGATACAATAAAGTTGAGTTTTCATTACAACTTCGAAAATGTTTATAACTTTTTAAACAGTACAAGTCACTATGAAATGAACTTAATTGACATTGAAATAAAGACGGTATTTGTATAACTTGAAAAAGGGTGGGGTCTGCAGCACTGCGAAGGTTTACTATACCTCTCTTACCCCCATTTACATTCATTAAGTCTCACCAAAAACTTAACTCAACACGACTTACAAAAGCCTTAAAAAACAAACGCTGGCTCAGCCAACTAACTCCTATATTTAAGGTACACTAAACCATAGGGTATAAAGGGCATCGAAGCAAAAAAGGACAATAAAGGTCGACAGGCGACACAGGTGTTTCAAAAATAGTAAAAAAAACCCTTTGAAACTACTCAGTGGGCTCGAGAGCGGCAAGAACTATATATAGAGCAGGCTTGTGGAATTATAATCAGTGATTTAGGTTATGGATGAAGGATTATAGATGAAGTAGCTGCATCTCGCGGTTTTACCCGTAAAAGTACGATCCTGGAAATATGGCGATAGAAAGTACCGTATACGTTAATCCTGGTCATAAAACATCTGTGTGCCTTATTGTAAACTAATCATAAGTAATAAATATCATACATCTATCCATCAATAAATATAAACTTTCGCGTTTATATTATTAATAGGATAAACCATATCGTCGACCGTAATCTAAATAGGTGTAAGGGACAAATGGCAACTTTACAAGAGCGCATTTACTTTTGCTCAATACGTAATTTAAAAAAAAAATCAGTTTCCAGTGGCTTATCGCACTTTTTTTCAAGTTTCGAAGATGTTATATAGACCATTCGAAAGAGCTCTAAAACTGTGTCGAACTACATTCATAGGTAATTTTGGCAAAATGTCCTTTACGCCAATTTAGATTACGGTCGTCGATATACCAATTTAAAATAAAACTCTTAAATAAACTGACTTTCACATATTATAATAAAAGTATTATAACAAATTAGGAGCAATCAGTTTTATAACACAATTCAGTAATATCTTCTTATTTTTTTTTTCATTATTTTTTCTTCTATATAATTTTATTAAAAAAAATCGCCAGCGGGTTACATACTTCATATTTAAATAGATCAGTCCATAGAAACCACCAAAGATGTTTTTAGATAAGATTTTTTAATTATTTTTTTTTCGAAATTTTACAGCATATCAATAGTTATTAAGTCTATAAACAGGGTGTAGGCCAATTGCATGTTTTCACTTATAGAATAATGGTACTAGATAGCAGACAGTGCTACTTTCGCATACTGCATATTTGTATCCAATGCATGACTCATGTTATTTTGCTCAAGAAGGGATTGCAAAGAGCCTTCTTTAATTTAGGTACACTAGTATTAAAAATATCTACATATGTTAACTTCCCGGCAGGATTCATTAAACGGCTCGAATTAATTATGGATGAATTTTGTCTGTAAGATATAGCTAAATACCTAACTGGTTTTTGCCGACAAAAAAACTAAAATCAAGAAGTACTAAGGACATACAAAACCCATGTAGTATTTAACTCCATAAACTAGGGTAAACTGAATAATAATATAAAAAATAAAAAGTGCATTTCCTGCAGCATTCAGCGATAAATGTTAAAAACACTGCGCCCGCGCATTAGATCGATAGGCCGGGTTGCCGGCCTGCCGCCCTTGTTAGACGAAGGACGAATCGACTAATACTGGTAGGACGCAGAGTAGGACACAGACGCGACAATTTTGGACTGTGTGGCAATAAAAGAGGACTGAAATCATTTAAGTGAACGAAGATTACATTCTGAAGCTGTTCAGAGTGAAATTGTCGCTGATATTATTCACCTACTTATGTAACTTTAAGTTCATTGGGTCTTTGTCTTTCTACTTCTTTGAGAAAAGGACAGAAGATAAACATTAGTTCTGTCAAATGAGTCAGCGTCTGACGTAAATTGACGTAGTTTTAGTAGCCATGTTATAAGTATTTTAAATGTAGGACTAAACTCATATTTACCTCTGTCCTTCTCTTAATGAAATGGAAATGAAATGATGCACTGAAGTTAAATTTAGCTTAGTGTAGTGCATTCAGTAAGTAGTACTCAATGAGCTAAACCTAAGTACGAAAAAAATTCATCATCCTCTTCTCTTCATCATCATCATCATCAACCTTTTTATCGTCCTACTGCTGGGCACAGGCTTCCTCTCATACATAGAAGGATTGGGCGTAATCACGACGCTTGCTCAATGCCGGTTGGCGATTTGAGACTTAACAGTCCAGGTTTCCTCAAGATGTTTTCCTTCACCTTGTCATTCAGTCATTGGTGTCCAAGATATGCTTAGAAACATAAAACTTAGGTATCTCCTGTCCCGTCCTTACCCCTTGTCCTCATTTCAGATTATTTGTGTTTTGAGCAACGAATTCTTTCATTTCTCTCTATTGGGTGTCATTCCTTTCAAGACCTGCCCAAAGCTCGTGCTAGTAAGAAATCAATTCCATCCGAGAAGCTATGGTAGAGCGCGTAGAGCGGTGCACTACAGGCTGTCTCCGAATGGGACGAAGGCAAAGCCAAAATAAGCCCGTATACCTAGGCTCATTCTTTTCGGATTGTATCCTTGGAGTGCACCGACCGCCTTCAGTTTTTGGGAGTTGAAATTTCCTCGAACCTAAACTTTGGGCGTTTCATCGAGTCTAAAGCCAAGGTGGATGTCAGGAAACTTGGCGTTATTGTAAACATCAAGCGGTACTTCACACTAGGACAGCTCCTAATGTTCTACAAAGCACAGGTCCGTTCGTGTGTGGAGTACTGCAGACACATTTGGGCTGTTGCGAAATGCCACCTGGCTACTTTGGATTCGGTGGAGAGGCGTGCGAAGAGGCTACTCAGATTTTATTCAAAACAGCCTTAAAAAAAATCCAAAGCCACAGGTGATGAGTAGCCAGCCTGTCGGTGTTCTATACCTTACCTTTTGGAGAGTGTGCGAGGGAATTGCATGACTTAATTCCATCTCCGTTCCATCATCGGATGACTCGTCGTACGGCGAGTTTCCACCATTACGTTGTTGACACCACTACGAGCCGAATGAAGCCTTTCGCCTTGTATTTCAACACGCGTACATTGGGGGACTGGAACAATTTGCGGTGTTTCCGTTTAACTAAAATTTAAGTTTATTCAAGGCTAGAGTGATTAGGTTCTTAATAAGTTAGCGCGCTTTACCATCAACGATTGTGCTTACCATCAGGCGGCATTGCCATACTATCTTATATTATATTTAAAAAAACAAAAACATCTTTATTTTAAATTTCTCTTATCTTTTGAAATCTTCATGAATACTCTCCATCTCGGAAGAACTTAGTGTAATGTCGGAATCCTATCAAATAAACCCCCATTGTTCCTTCCGGTCTGGGAGATACTTACCTTCATTATATTCGCCATACTTGTACAAGCCGAAAACTGACGGCACCATGTAGTAGCTCGCCAAGCATTAAGGACCCAGCCCGGGTCTACGGCGCGTTATCTTCCTCCTCGCGCGCCTCAAAAAGCTATCAGCATATCGTGACGAGTTCCAGAAGGACCCATACCTATCAAGGCCGCATCATCATCAAAATAATCAGCCTATAATGTTGCCACTGTTGGGACACAGGCTTATTCTTGGTGAGAGGCAGTGGGCCGCAATCTCCCACGCGGGCCCAGTGCGGGTTGGCAGAATTACTGTCACATGTCACCAAGGCCGCGGGTTGTACGAAAATACAGGGAAATGAAGAACACGGGGTTGTATATAGTAAAAGTCTGTCAAGTCCCTACCCTCCGCCTAGAGCGGAAGAAGTTATTTAACAATATCTCATACAAAAAAGAAAAAGGGCGTTATGCTTCCTCTCCGGCCATTCCTCTATTACAGGCCTCACGGCCACTTATACAACAGTATTTTTATCTATTATTGTGAATAAAGCTGTAAAGGGCAGTATAACTGCAATATAGTTATGATTTATCTCAGCACTCAGATAAAGTTGAGACTTTGGACGGAAATGATCTTACCTTGTTTCTCACGTGTGGGAGAAAGAAAAGACCTCATGCTTAAACTGTTTTGTTGTTCTGAAGAAATCCTTTTCCTTGGCCAACTTTGCTGCCTGAGAGACGGTGGCTAGGTTCGATGAAGCACTTTTAAAGTACTTCGCCATTCCCTGCAGTAATAAAGGTTCTGTATGAAAGCCTGCCAACGAAAGCGAACCCTATTTTTAAGCCTCCAGTGTCCGACTACCCGTCAGTGAACTGTATTTCATGAACCGAAATAAGTAGACAGTTGAAATTTTGACAAAATAACATGAAATGATAAAGGTGTTTAAATGGAGACCTCCATACAAGCAAAGTCCTTTCAGTTGGGGAGTTTGTTCCGCCATTTTTTCTTTTTCCCAGTACTAAGAAGTGGTGAAAGGCGGGCGATTTAGAATAGAATATTTTTATTTCAGACTAGAGTCCATAAGGTTATTAACAATTTTACTTAAGTTCTAGTGTTAGAAGGTTACACGGTTACATACAATTAACATTATACATAAAATTAACTTTGATTTGGGAGACTTTTTTTTGTAATTTTTACGTTCTAAAAGTTCTGGTTCTTAGCCTAATATGGATAAATGGCTTTTAGTTTTGATTTTGAGAAATTTAAAAGGAAACCTCCATGCAAGAAATGCTTTTTTGTTTGGCATTTTTTCCTTGTATGTACGAGACCGACAGGACTTGGCCGATTTTTATTTTCCCTTGACCTGATTTCCCAAATCGATCTTCCTCATTCAGTTTCACACCTTCATAGCCTGAAATATAGGTTTAAATGAACTCGATTCGGGTGGTACAAGCATTTTTTTTTATAAATTATAAACTAGCGCTTGACCGCAATCCCGCCTGATGGTAAGCAGTAACGCAATCGATGATGGTAAAGCGCACTAGTTTATTAAGAGCCTATTCACTCTAGCCTTGAAGACACTCAAATTGTTGTCCGACGGAAAAACCGCATTAGTTTTAGAACGTAACTTTCTAGCATTATATATTATGTATTAGCCTACTTTAAGTTAACTTTATATTATGAATTTTTGTTACTAAACAAACTATGGGGCGGGCACATTGCTCATAGCACCGATGGCCGATGAGACAGTAAGGATAGACGCAGCGTAGGGAGACCCCCAACAACCGTGGACCGATGGGTCCACCTTATTGGGGGCCCCCTACGCTGCGTCATCGCCTGGAGCAGATCGCAGGAAGCCGATGGATGCGGGCAGCACAAGACCAGTCATTTTAGAAAGCCTTGCGGGTGGCCTTTGTCCAGCAGTAGACCTCTATAGGCTGAAGAAAATACAAACTAAGTCATTTTATACATTCATTGTAATCTATGTTTTTAATAAATTTTATTATATTTATTTATTTATGGCCCCTTCTTACTTTTCTTCTTTGGTTTGTCGCAAAACAAGACATCACATCAAAAATGTCGCTTCTGCGGACATTTTCAAACGTAACATTGTTCTTGTATGTACTGTAAATAAATGCACACACGCTCAGCTGCGCCCGCGCCGTTCGTAGACGCCCTTTGTTTTGTAGCCCACGGTCCGAGGATTAATGTTTTTTGAGAACATAAAATGTTAATTTTTCGTCTGAGACTTATTTTTCAAATAGGTAGTTGAAAATTCAAGTTGTATGAGTGTTTTTTTTTTTAGAGGATTGATTTATAATATGTCTCTGGGTTTTAATGGTAGTGACCGTCTGACTACTACATAATCAACTCTTTCTGAATATTAAAAGGGTTTCTAAAGTTATATGTACTTTCTAAGTATATCTTGGACAACAATGACTGAAGGTGAAGGAAATCATCTTGAGGAAACCTGGACTTTAAGTCTGAAATCACCAACCCGCATTGAGCAAGCGTGGTGATTACGCTCAATCCTTCTCTGTATGAGAGGAGACCTGTGCCCAGCAGTGGGACGATAAAAAGATTGATGATGAAAGGGGTTTGTCCCTAAAAAATAACACTCGCACGGGTCGATCAATCGGGTTAAGTTATGCTTTCCGAGGCTGTTCCATGGATGAGAAGACCAAAGAAACGGTACATGGAATATGTGAATAATGATATGATTAGAAAGATGGGTGATATTAAGATAAGGGGAGGAGAATTATGATGTGTCAGATAAAATTTACAAAATCATTATATTAGCAAACTAATTTGTTGATCGCCAAAAAACTAAAAATATTTTATTACGAAAGTCATTACATATTTCTGTAATTAAACATAATGAAGCAAACATGGCCACTTTCAATTCGATGAACTCTACATTCCCGTAACTCTATGGTAGAGATGTTTACTATAACGTTACGTACGTAACGTTTTTCCTTCCTCGTAAACAAACATTACGTTGTCTAAAGAAAAGCTGGTGTGCGTATGCGCATGTAGAGCTTTGGAATAAAATGTAAATATGAAGATTTAGATTTTAGATGAAGAGAGAAATAAATGGTCTAGCTGCAATGCTTCGATATCGCCTTCGGGTTGTGGAGATCAGACGGCAGTCGCTTCACGAAAAATATCGAAATTTAGCCAAAACAGCAGTTAGACTGATAAAGCGGATCTCAGACTCCAAAGCTGAAAAAAAGCTTCGGATGCGACTGGGATTAACGCTGAGATAATGATGATGATGGGAGAGAAATAAATATTGTATTTAGTTTTATTGCTAACCTGCTGCGCCCTGCGGTTTCACACGCGTAGGTTTCGATATGTTTTTTTTATATGCTCCGTTCCTATTGGTCGGAGCGTATAACCTATGTTGTATAGCTAAAGCCTTTCTGGATTAATGGGCTATCCAATGCAAAAAAAAAAAAAACGAATCGTACTAGTAGTTCCTGACATTTGCGCGTTCAAACAAACAAACAAACAAACTCTTCCGCATTATATATTAGTATAGAATAGCCTTAGTATAAATACGATGTAAAGAATTTTTTATGTAAAAAATATTTTTTTCTATTCGGTAGAGATGATGTTCTAGGAATTAGGATTCTTTCTCTGATAATCTATACTATATATAAAGCAGAAGAGTTTGTTTGTTTGTTTGAACGCGCTAATCTCAGGAACTACTGGTCCGATGCGAAAAATTCCTTTTGTGTTAGATAGCTCATTAATCGAGGAAGGCTTTAGGCTATATAACATCACGCTTCGACCAATAGGAGCGGAGCGTATAAAAAAAACATATCGAAACCTACGCGGGCGAAACCGCGTGGCGCAGCTAGTTATTCATACTCGACTTAAATATCAGGAAAATCTGAGAAACAACCATTACCTACGTCAATATTCCTAACGGCAATCTAATATCTAGATTCTAGATATTAGATTGTATATTTCTATAGTAAATTTGGAGTCTAACGAAGATTCTTCTACTTTCTTCTCAAACTTAACTACATTTTAGAACGAATATTTAGAGCCAATTATATTTTATTGTAAATTAGCTTTCCGCCCACGGCTACGCCCTAAAATTCAGTTATATCGCGCTTTTTAGATTTTCCTGGGCAATACCAAATTTTTCCGGGATTAAAGTATCCTATTATTTAATCCGAACTTCTAAATTTACGTCTGCAAAATTTCAAAGCAATATGTTCAGTAGTTACGGCGTGAAAGACGAACAAACAAACAAACGAACTGACTTTCTGATTTATAATATTAGTATGGATTTCGACCTACATCTATGTCTCTATGAGACTAGAATACTAGAGTGACCTTGAACGGTCACTAACTCTATGTAGAGTTGTTACGTCTATGATAGAGCGTGACCTACGCCAACGTTTGTCGTTAGAATTTTAATAGTGGGTATGACTCTACCGGTCATTGTCTGTTTTATGAGCGCATTCGTTTCTGCGTCTGTTTAGAATTTATTTATACTGTTTTTTGCGTATATTATTATTATAAAATATTGATAAAAAAATTATAAAGTTCTGCTTGTGAAAATCTCCTAGAAATCTTGCAGTTTGCAGTTTATGGCCATTTTTTTGTTGTTTTTTCCCACTGTTGGGCAAAAGGAATACACCTTTTATCTTTTAGCCATCTAGGTTTAGAGCAAACTAATTAATTAAATAAATAAATAATATTATAAATATTAATTTTTAATATAAACCCTTTATAAATCAGTGGATGCAAGGTCTTTATTTCTATGAAACAGCATTACTTTTCTTCTGGATCATTCGAGCAAAACTTCCTAAACTACTTTATAAAAATGACTCCACTGAAATAAAATATAGAGTCACAATCATAAACTGCAAGAGATTTATATGAAACGTTTGACCTACACTAACGTCGTCTCTATTCGGCGATCGCAACCTTGACTCTCGGTCAGCGACTCTACCAACGAGTGACGTCACCAAACTAGTTACATTATAGAGTTATGTGTTCTTAGAATTTGTGTGAATGTGTGCACGTTGTGGTAGGACTCTACGTCGACATGTGGTGTAATGATTTCTAGAAGTAAATATTATATATTTGTTAATGTTTCGGGAGGATGGCCTTGGACCATTGTTATTTTTATATTCTCCGTTGTTTTAGTTTTTGCTATAGTCTGGTAGTTTGAGTAATTTATTTGCTCTACCAAAATGTCACAGACGACTTAACAATTGTGATGTTTAGTTGTTACCCCAGGACTTAACAATTGTGATGTTAAGTTGTTACCCCAGAACTTAACAGTGTGATGTTAAGTTGTTATACCAGGACCTAACAAATATTTTATTTAGTTGTTATTCCATGACTTAGCGAATGTCATGTTAGTTAAATTGTTATCCCAGGACATAACAAGTGCAAGGTTAAATTGTTACCCCAGGACTTAACAAATTTGATGTTAAGTTATTACCCCAGCACTTAATAAATGTTGTGTTAAGTTGTTATACCAGGACTTAACAAATATTTTATTAAGTTAGTATTCCACGACTTAACGAATGTCATGTTAGTTAAATTGTTATCCCAGGACGCAACAAGTGCAAGGTTAAATTGTTACCCCAGGACTTACGAAATTTGATGTTAGGTAGACTTTAAAAAAATTATAATGAGTTTTTATTCCAGGACTTAACAAATGTTATATTTAAGTTACTATTACATGACTCAATAAATGTCATGCTAGTTAAATTGTTAACCCAGAACATTACAAGTGTAAGGTTAAATTGTTACCCCAGGATTTAACAAATTTGATGTTAAGTAGTTATTCCAGTACTTAACAAAATGCTTACCACTAGTAAAGAAAGAATAATCAGTTAACTTCGATGGAAACTGCGTCCATATTAAATTATGATGACCATTATAAGAAGCAATGACGTACTAATGATCAAAACATAAACAAATGAGCACAAACATTGTGTCATTGTTCTATTCTACTACTGACCTTGGGTTGTGGGTGGACAATGACTCTATTCGACCTTGAGAATGTATGGGACTTAAAAGGTCATGAGGACTTTGGGGCTGGCCCTTATTTTTGAGATGACAAAAATCTACTTGAAATATTATTGGTTATTTCCATCATCTCAGCGTTAATCACAGTCGCATTCGAAGCTTTTCAGCTTTGGAATCTGGGGTCCGCTTTACCAGTCTAACTGCTCATTTGGCTAAACTTCGATATTTTCCGCGAAGCGACTGCCGACAATCGGCTTCGGGATGTGGAGGTCCCACATCCCGAAGGCGATATCGAAGCATTGCAGTTAGACCAATTGTTGGACTTTTGAGGGTTCCAACAAGCCGTAACGGCTGCCATTAGATATTAGTATGGTAACCGGAACTTAAAAGTAACACGTAACGGCTTGACGTGCTTTCCGAGGCACGACCAGACCAGTGCAAATATTCATATTCATGCATACAAATACTTACACTGTGCGGGGATCGAACCCGCGCCACCTTGCGCAACGGTTGCGTTCGCTACCGCTACGCCACGGAGGCTGTCCTTGGTTATTTCCATCATCTGCCTAGCTTTATTCCCAATTGTGTTGACTACTCGTAACATCTATCAAAGATCAACGAAGGAACTAGGAATAACGGCTTAACGTGCTGTCCGAAACACTGATATTGGCCGCGTTTTCCTTGTTCATCATCATCATCAACCTTTTTATCGTCCCACTGCTACGCACAGGTCTCATATAGAGAAGGATTGAGCGTAATCACCACACTTGGTATGGTGGCGAGTCACGGCTAGTGACGGGTTGGCGATTTCAGACTTAAAGTCCAGGTTTCCTCAAGAGTTTTCCTTCACCTTGTAATCAGTCATTGGTGTCCAAGAGATACTTAGAAAGTACATATAAGTTTAGAAAAGTTACATTGGTACTTGCCTGACCTGGTTTCAAACCCGTACACTCATACTTTAGAGGCTGGTGCTTTAACCACTAGGCCACCATGACATTTCCTTCCTCCATTTCCTTCATTTCTTTTTAATGATATTTCATTATGAAAAGGATAGAAGATAAAACGTTAGTTTACACCTGTCAAATTAGTCCGCTTCTGACGTAAATGGACGTATTTTTGGTCGCCATGTTTATAATCGCATTTAAATTGCCTATGGAGTATATTAATTAGACAGCAGGAATCGGCGCCATTATTTAGCCAGGAGTGGATATATTTCGGCTGAAATCATAATGATCATGTAACATGATGCATTTTCACCCAGCGATTTGAGCTGCGCTTTATCCGTCAGTCCACGTAAGTTTTATAAGTACAAGATAAGAATATCTTTAGTTAAACTTTGGACAGTGGTATCCATTGTTTAACTAAATATATTATTCTTTTCTATTATATATTTTTTTGTTTTGTTCTTACTTGGAATCTACAGAGGAGAAAAATTTCGTGAGAAAAAGTTATGACATACGTGCGTGTAAGAACAGGGATATCATATAATAGTGTAATACTTATGAGGCGATATATGGAACAGCAAAATGAAAGCTAATAGTTGTATGATTATTTTTTTTTTGTTTTATTATCTTATTTTTTTCTTTTTTTAAATAATTATAAACTAGTGCTTGACTGCAATCCCGCCTGATGGTAAGCAGAAAATGCAATCGATGATGGTGAAGCGCACTAGTTTATTGCCTATTCACTTAAAAAGCTTAGGAATAGGAAGGATGACGGCTGTTGAGCGAGGTGATGCAATGACCCAAGACCAACACGACCAACGATGCTGCGCTAGAGGGAGAAATGCTTCCCTAAGATTATCATTAAAAAAACACCATACTTTTTACATCGTCCTATGTTTATATTAAAACATGACGCATTATCCAAGTCACCTTTGACCTTGAACCTGACTCTGCCCCTGAACTTGCAGTGGTCATTCACCGCTCCTACGCCTATCCGGCCAACTATTGTCAGTTCTGCGTGTGGCAATTCATGTCAATGTGCTGTTCTGTTAGAAGAGTCTTAGTCACAATTGAATGGCCCCGGCATTCGTGATGCGAAGATTTATGTAGTGTTGCTAAGAGGGTAAGCAGAGATGCAAATATACCCCATTATTCATAAACGTTGCTTAAAGTTAACTAGTGATTAGCGATTCTTTAACGGTGGTCACACTCTATCTAAATTGTAGTGTGACGGTGTTTCCGTCACACTACAATTTGAGTGTCCTCGAGGCTAGAGTGAAAAGGCTCTTAATAAACTAGCGCGCTTTGCCATCAACTATCGCATCACTGCTTACCACCAGGCGGGATTGCGGTCAAGCGCTATTTTATAAATTACTAGCTGCGCCACACGATTTTACCCGCGTTTTTTTTTATATGCCCCGCTCCTATTGGTCGCAGCGTGATGTTAAATAGCCTAAAGCCTTCCCGGATTAATGCGCTATCCAATGCAAAAAGAATTTTTCAAATCGGACCAGTAGTTTCTGAGATTAGCGCGCACAAACAAACAAAAAAACATACAAACAAACCTAACTCTTCAGCTTTATATATTAGTATAGATAAAAAAAGGAACCCCTTGCTACTTATAATGTGTGTTACATATTTACTTGTATTTAACTAACTTCTCTCCTTTGGTTACCATTCCATATACAAAACTTGTAATTAATATTAACAGAGCTTTAAATACAAGAGACAAACAAAACAGGGCACACATAAAAACTATTGCAGAACAAAATAAGACAAGCAATCACTAAACAGGCAGCATTGCCCTCTTCAAGGATAATATTATTTATAAAATTACTCAGCTCAAACGGTCGGCTACTTTATTACTCTTTACGCGTACTCAAATTGTTTATAAAGTATATTAATGAGAAAAACTTTTGTAGAATCGTGTAAAATTGGCTAATGACTGATTGTACCAAAATCAAGTACATATACCTATATCTCGTCTGTGAATCGAAAATTGACAGATGACAGGTCTTTTTTTTGGGAAGGGAAATCATCAAATGACCTCTCCCGCTCTGGCCGGAGCGGAAGGGCGTGTCAGACATTTACTGACTAAAACCCATCCGTGTTACTTCACTTGCCTGCTTGTTTCTTTTTTAAACAACCCGCAATCCTGACCCAGGAGGCATCGGTCTTCATGGTCATTATGTCCTAACATCTCTTTGAGGCGCGCGTAAAACACAAGGCGCCGTCGACTCGAGCCTGGTCTAAGACTTATTCTAGGTTTTAAATTTGGTTTGAATACCCGTTGTGAGGACTGCAATTTTCTATATTTATGTCTGTATGATCCTATAATTATAATAAAGGTCTGCCTTAATAATCTAGCTGTCAACAGCTCATTACTGAACATGAGGTACTGGGTCTAAATAATATGTAATAATGTAATTAATAAATAAGTTCTTAGGTGAAATAAAGGAGGCAATTATATACCTTATTTCGGACGACTAAAGACTAATACGACTGACTTAAAAACTATGTTATTAAGATTAAAAAAAAACACTTTGCCCCAGACTAAGAATTTCTCCTGTATCATGGATGCGTTTACAAACTCATATACACAAACAGCCAGACTCGTCACTCGGAACAACTAATTGTAGGTCATAGAAATATTTGTCCGTGGGGGAATCGAATACGCAGAACAGTAGTCAATAGCTTAACCACTTTGCCAACCGTACCGTCTAATAATTGTTTATTTTTAACATTGTATAATTATGTGAGCTGTCATGTTCTGTATGTCTGGAGACTTTTATATAGGTAACTAGCTTTCCGCCCGCGGCTTCGCCCGCGTGGAGGTCGGTTATATCGCGCTTTTTAGATTTCCCTCGGGAACATCAATCTTTTCCGGGATAAAAGGTAGCGTATATTCTTTCTCAGGGTCTAAAGAATGTCTGTGCCAAATTTCATCAAAATCGGTTGAGAGGCTTAAGCGGGAAAGCGTAACAGACAGACAGACAGAGTTACTTTCGCATTTATAATATTAGTATAGTATGGAAATATGGATAAGTTGTTATATACATTTATGTTTTTTTTTGTTTGCTAGTATATTAGACTAGCTGGCATATAGTAATTAATTTGATTTAGTAATGGCGTTTCTTCTGTTTGTTACTATAAATAGTAGATATTGCATAAAGTCATATGCTTTTTTTTTTAATTTACAGATAGCTGTGCTGCTGGGGAGTTGGTTCCGCCACTTCTTCTTCCCAGCGAAAGCACTAGGTAGTGTCGATGGGTGGGCGTTTTGGGCGACTATCTTATGTAATGTTGACGATGAGAAAAGTGCTTATTATCAGGCTAATTTCAATAAATGACTTTTGATTTTGTTTGTAAAGTTTTACAAGCTAACTTAAAATGATGGGAACCTATGCTCATTCCCGTGCAATTGAAAGGGATTGTCCACTTTATCTGATATTATTTTCAGGATTCTTTTGAGCGTCCCTCAACCTACCCGTTATCAAATAAAAAAGAAAGAAAGCAAAAAAAAAATCGAATCTTGCGCCAAACTCTATTTATTTAAACATTTTTTAAGCCATCATCATCATTATCATTTCAGCCGAAAGACGTCCACTGCTGGACATAGGCCTCCCCCAAGGATCTCCACGACGACCGGACCTGTGCCTGCCGTATCCAGCGGTTTTCCGCGACCTTCACCAGGTCGTCGGTCCACCTTGTCGGGGGCCTACCCACGCTGGGTCTTCCGGTGCGTAGTCACCACTCGTCGGCCCCATCGGGGATCGGTCCTACGGGCAATGTGCCCGACCCACTGCCACTTAAGTGTTGCAATTCTTCGAGTTATGTCGGTTACTCTCGTTCTTCTGCGGATATCGTCATTTCTGATTTGATCACGCAGTGAAACTCCAAGCATAGCCCTCTCCATTGCCCTATGAGTGACCTTGAGCTTATTTATAAGAGCCCATTGTTTTAACTCACCTACCTAATATTTTACCTTACAAACAGATAATAAAGAAACACATGTTATTAAATTGTATGTATGTATATTGTATAGACCAAACGGATGAGGCGTATAAAATATCTTCCTGTATCATATCAAGCGTACTTGTCAACAACCGCATTGATTAAGGCTGCTCGTTAGGTCGCTAAATCACTCACATTGGATGATTTGTCCCAGGTACATGTAAACAGGATCACATTTCAGTTAAAACTTTTTTTTTTGACTTATTATAAACTAGCGCTTGACCGCAATCCTGCCTGATGGTAAGCAGTGACGCAATCGTTGATGGTAAAGCGCACTAGTTTATTAAGAGCCTATTCACTGTAGCCTTGAAGACACTCAAATTGTAGTCCGACGGAAACACTGCCGCTGGCAAATTGTTCCAGTCCCTCGATGTACGCGGTATAAAGGAGGAGGCGAAACGCTTCGTCCGGATCGTAGTGGTGTTAACAACGTAAGGGTGGAAACCAGCCGTACGACGGGTCGTCCGCTGGTGGAACGGAGATGGGGAATTAAATCATGCAATTCCCTCGCACACTCCCCGAAATGCATCCTATAGAACACCGAAAGGCTGGCTACTCTACGCCTGTGCTCTAGGCTTTGGAGACCAACCCGAGTTAGATCAGGGTCACCAATCAGCCTCTTTGCACGTCTCTCCACTGAATCCAAAGTGACCAGGTGACACTTGGCAGCACCAGCCCAAATGTGGCTGCAGTACTCCACACGCGAACGGACCTGTGCTTTGTATAACATTAGAAGCTGCTGTATTTTGTAATATAAAATTCTCCTGTCACAGTTTTTTTTCGAACTCATCCAAAACGGCAGAATCGATTTTAATGAATTTACATATGTATAGACATTGAAGAATGGAAAATCATCACATTTTTTTTTTATTATTATTTATAAACTAGCGCTTGACCGCAATCCTGCCTGATGGTAAGCAGTGATGCGATTGATGATGGTAAAGCGCGCTAGCTTATTAAGAGCCTATGCACTCTAGCCTTGAAGACACTCAAATTGTAATGTGACGGAAACACCGTCGCTGGCAAATTGTTCCAGTCCCTCGATGTACGCGGTATGACCTCTCTTGCTCTGGCGGAGTGGAAGGGCGTGTCAGACGACAGTTGCTTGTAGGCCAGGGCCACGGTTTCTTTTTTAACCAACCGGCAACCCTGATCCAGGAGGCATCGGTTTTCGTTGACTTCGTCACGATGTGCTGACATCTCTTTGAGGCGTGTGAAACACAACGCGATGTCGACCCGGGCCTGGTACATTGGTTGAGCCTGAAAATGGGCCTTTATTGTATCCATAAGTGCAAGTTTCTAATAAATAATCGTGCTACTACTTACGCGGGTCGGACCTGCTTGAACACAGGCTTCCTCGCTTTACAACCTTTGGTTTACAACCCCCGTTTGCCTTACGACTACGCAAGGAGAGCGATTATTTTTGGACATCACTGTTTTCAAGAATGCAGCTGAGTATGTTAAAAGCAGCGGCTGCCTATCTGATTTCTATAACTCACTTACTAAGTAATACGATACCGCATGGAAAGAATAGTTGTTAGACTAAAGTCAACAACTAACAACCAAACAAAGTTTTTTTTTTTTATTTATTTATTTTCCACCAGGCGTTACCATCAGGCGGGATTGCAGTTAAGCAATCCCGCCTGATGGTAACGCCTGGATTGCTTAACTGCAATCCCGCCTGATGGTAAGCAGTGATGCAATCGTTGATGGTAAAACCCACTAGTTTATTAAACCTATTCACTTAAAAAACTAAGGAATAGGGAGGATGACGGCAGTTGAGCGAGGTGATGCCTCAAGACCAATACGACCAAACAATGCTGCGCTAGAGGGAGATTGATCTGGAGACTCTCCACGACCAAACTCCCGACACAACAAAATTTGGCGCATCGTACGCGCCACACATCGCAACACAACTGCTTAGAACCGTCCTCTGTACGGCGATCTGGGCGATTGTTATTACTTTGCCACAAGACAGTTCCACACACAGACAGTTTACACATCTAGACGATATACTCATCACCGGCCCACCACTTAGTCGTCATAATGTGCAGTTATTAGCTTAATGTCAACCACCTAGGACCAAAGTCAGGTCCAAGGTCAGGTGGTTAGGTCGCATAGACCGGACGTTGAGATAGGTCGCTGATAGTGTGATTCATTACTGCGCTCGCGACAGTAATGTTCTAGTGCCAGTTAGATAATGAACTGGAACAGATGAGAGTATTGTTTGGTATTACAAGCTGAATATTTTAAACAAGGTCAAATTATATTATTTAGCGACACTTTTTAGATGTAATGGATTAAAATATTAAACAGATACGATATATTCTAAAAATGTGCCGAACACAGCAGCAGCACACATGCATATTTTTATTCGGCATACATTGGTACAGTGTGAGTGAGATGGGGCAATCTAAAGCACAGAGAAGAAAAAAGATGGCTAGTGTTTGTCATGTTTGCGCTGTTAGTGTTTGTCGTTTGTTTTACGAGTGTATCGAGAGTGATTAAAGCGAGATACAGGACTTACCTCCTTTTGTGCGCTTCATTTTAGTGCGCTAGTGACATATCTACCTTAGTTTAATATTTTATCGTTGTGCAATGGATTAAATAAAAATATTTTATGTTTATTTTATACATTCTTTATACAGGCCCCTTCGATCAAATTACGATCTTAAGTAAATTTTGCCACATGACTGAGTACTTATTATAGCTAACGCCAGTGGTTGTATGAAGTCCTAGATACTTTCAAAAAATTCTCTGAAATCTAAATTAAAAAGTATTGAAAGCCAATACTACGTGATTAAACATTTTCAAAATCTAATCATAAATGGATACATATACCTAAAATGTAGGGAAATTAAAGGTATTGACAGATTGAGCGATTTTAAACGTTCTTAAAATTTCAAAAATCCTCTCTACTCAATCCTTACTAATATTATAAATGGGAATGGTTGGAATGGTTTGTTTCATTGTTTGTTCCGCTTTCACGCTGTAACTACTAAACCAATTGCTTTGAAATTTTGCAGACGTAAAGTTAGAAGTCCGGATTAAACAAAAAGTACCCTGTACTTTTTATCCCGAATAAATTACTTAGTTCCAAGGGAAATCTAAAAAGCGCGATATAACCATTAACACGTGGGCGAAGCCGCGGGCGGAAAGCTAGTATAAAATATTTTTAATTTAGAGTTCATCAAATACACAACATTCTAAATTTGAAAAAAAAAAAATCTATAACTACTTAAAATCCTCCACACTACATCCAAAATATAAGTAACCACAACGCATTCACAGTGACTATGTATGTATACAAACACTTGATATTCAATCTCCTGGCCGCCATACTAGTTAGCATATATTTAGTGTGAATGAATTCTAGCTGCCAAGGTCTAGGTATCAGACATTGCGCAGGTCATAGTACCGGTTGACTCATGGCATAGATGTTACGCTGACATTTGTGTGCGTTGATTTGTCATAGTGTGCGTTAGTATCGAAGAATTTCGGCCATGAGGAATATTATTATTGTGGCCTGTGGCTAAATTTTAACATCCGTACAGGTCGATCTATCAGGTTATAAGCTATGCTTGCCGCGGTTGGTGTACGGATGGGTCGAAATTATCTTTACATAACGAGACGCCTCTGTGCCTCAGATAGCGCGTTAAGCTCTTGTTATCCGTAGATCTTTGATAACTAGTTATGGATAGCCAGAAAGCCTGCCTAGCCTGAAAATCTGATAAGTAATCTTACCGGATTCAGCTGGATAGAGTGATGCGACTGCCAACTGAGCTTCACAACCCAGATAATGGGTAACATATTTTTTTTTATGTACTTGTAAACCTATTGCTTGACTGCAATCTCGCCTGATGGTAAGCAGTCATGCAATCGTTGATGGTAAAGCGCGCTAGTTTATTAAGAGCCTATTCACTAAAGAAACGAATAATAAATAGAAAGGAAGACGGCCGTTGACCGATGCAATGTTTAACCCAACCACACAACTAACGATGCTTCGCCGGAGGGATATTGATCAGGAGAACCTCCACAACCAAACTCCCGACACAACAACATTTTGGTGTCACCCGTCCTCCGTATGGCCTCATCAGAAATCATGCCTGAACACGACGAATCGCTTGGCGGCAAGACTTTAGTGTGTGGTAACTTCTGCCGGCAACCGCTGCAGCCCGGCTTACCACCTAGAAAATACAAGGGGTATTGTGTAAATACTGGTTTTCAGCTGAATTCATGTAGAATGGAGACTGACCCCACCAAGGATCAGGAAAATGCTGCCATTAATTATTAAAAATATTCTATGATTTATAGAATTTGTTAGATAAAAATTACATAATTATTCTATCGTGAAATTATGATTTTAATTGTAATATTTTATACAAAGGTTCTACTAACAAAAGAAAGATGAACAAAGGAAGTATTGTATATCGAAACGATAATTATGAAAAGTTACTGCTAAAATAACTGCCCAAGGCCGATATGTATGTACTCCGTCATTACCGGAATCTTGAAAACACACATAAAACGAAAAAAAAAGTTACGCTTGAAATCTAAAAAATCACGATAACCTACGCATCTTAAAAGTATACAAAGACATTCCGTTACGACAAAAAAATCGCATGCACTAGACCAAAACCGCGTATTAAACAGACATCACGAGTAGGTACAAACTATAGGTATTCAGTCTCAACCTTGGCAGTGCTGACGAACTTTTGCCTTGGGCTGGCTGTCCAGCGATAAGAACAGGAACAGAAGGACCAATCCTACAGACAGGTAAAGTCTATTCAAACGTACATTTCAAACTGATGTAATTTCAAGGTAAACAAACATCTACTTTATTTAAAGGAGCAATAAGTTTATTTCAGAGTGAGTGGCACTATTAAAAAAGTTATAAATATGTTTGAAGTTCTAGGGAAAACTGATGTTTATTGTGTAGGAGTTAAACTAATTTTCCATTAACTTGTATTTGTTTCTTCTTCAGTCTATAGAGCTCCACTGCTGGACAAAGTTCCCTTAGTCACTTCCACTTGTTCACTACTTTGTTATCTTTTTAAATTAAATGTTATCTTATTTACTAATGAAGACAAAAATGCAATGAAAGGTCAAGGAGTTTTGCTTGTGAGATGTTGAATTACGTTTAATGAGACGACTAGATGGCGCTGTCGAGAAATGAAAATAACACTGCAAAGCGTAAAAACCTTATTATATATATATAGAGACACATAATAAAGTTTTAATGCCTACAATACTTATTAAGAAATAATAATATATTTATATTTAGTAACATTGTCACTAGAAAAAGCTCCATTTATGTCATTCAAGGCATATTACTAAGGCGAAGAAAACCTGTACAAATGCTTTTAGGTTGAAATTCTCCATGCCCCGTTGACTTCGTTACTTGTTTACACCCATAGGGATGATTCCTGGATAAAAAAAAATCTATTTAGTCATTCAGAGTTTTATGAAATCAATAAAAATTGACAAATATAAAAGGCATCAAAGATCAGGAGTGGTGGCTGGTGACGTCACTGGCCGCTAAAAAGTATAGCGTGCAGTGACGTCACACGAGTTTTCAACGCGCCGTGTCGTCTTCATTTTTTGTTTATATGAAAAAAGAAAAAATACGTGTCTAGTATTTTTTGGAAATCTGACTGACGGACTAAATAGTTTCTTTTTTAGTCAAATACCCTATTGTTGGTGGACCAAAATAAATAAATTGTAATGCAATTTATTTACATCTCACGTCCTTAAAGATACGACCGAGCCTTCTGCTAATTCCCCTCTAATGTCCCGACGCACTAAATTTGTTCATATTAGTTACAAACGTTGGGTTATTGCTTGTATTTATTTTAGCTTTAATGGTGGGCTGTTTATTTTGGTCTGATTTGTAAATCAGGTAGTATCGGAGTGACGTTGACCATGTGTGAGCTGCAGTTGGGCGGTCTCAAGGCTATAGTTAGGACCCATGTATTGTTTCTGACTGCTAGAAGTTATTCTTGATGACGTATGTGATGTCTATAATTGATCTTATTTATCCATTTATTTCAGGCATCAAGGCCCAAGCAGTGGGCAGCTCGCCGCCCGGTAAGGACCAAGCCCGGGTCGATGGCGCGTTGTGTTTCATGCGCGCCGCAAAGAGATGTTAGCACGTCGTGACAGGGGTTCACGAAGACCAATGCCTGCTGGGTCAGGGTTGCGGGTTGGTTAAAAAAGAAACCGTGGCCCAAGCGCACAGGCAAGTGAAGGAACACGGGTGGGTTTTTTAGTCAGTAGAAGTCTGACATACCCTTCCGCTCCCCCCAGAGCAGGATCGGTCATTTGATGATATCCCATCCAAAACAAAGAAAAGCCCCAAACATATACAATACTATATTAACGTAAAAACATAAAATACTATCTCTCTCTCTCTCTCTCTGACCACGATCCTCATATCTGAGGATCGTGGTCAGCATTGGGGCAGCATTTCGAATTGATGATCTGCCTCTATCGGTTTCAATCCAGCGCGTCTCTCACCACCATGTAGAATTTAGAAGACGACGAGTCTTTGACTTGATCGGTGCATCTGGTTGGTGAACGACCGCGCGATCATTTGCCTTCGGTGTTCCCAACGACAATAAATTTTTCTAGACTTTCATTGCCTATGCGCATTGTGTGACCGAAATAGGACAAAATACGTTGCTGCCTATAAATACGTACATATAACATAATTAACTACACCTAATGTGTACATTAGGTGTAGCTGGCTGGTGTCACGTAGCTGTCCACAAAACCGGCGGTATACAAAACCCTTCGGCCAGAACTGTTCTTTGAGAAACTTCTCGAGACAATGTGTCAGAACGCGCAACTCAAACGACTTGAAATTCGTGTTGTGGTTCCAACCTCTCGAACCTCCTCCGTCCAGTTGGTCTTGTACTCAACGACCTCCTCAATCTTCTTGGAGTGGTGCAGTCGGGATACCTACAGCAGCATCGTCGGTACTCGGTAATTTTTAGCAGTATGTTGGACCTGTCAGAGGATAACTGCACTGATACCGACAAAGCATGAATCCATCCTTGTCGCACGTGTCCTTAACTGCACCCTGCCTTTTCAGAATCAGCCCCCTAATCGGCGAACACATTTTTGTCAAATGATTGTGACTAGTTGGGATCGTTTGGACCGAACGGACCAATGGGTGGGCCAAACGATCCGAACTGATCCCAACTAGTCTAGCTAGTAAAATGTGTTCGCCAATTAGGGGGCTGCTTTGACAGGCTCCGTTTACCCCCTTTTGTTTTATCTTGTTTAATCTTAATCTTAAAAACGTTCACAGTTTGATCTCAGTGTCATATGCCAAAAATCACTTCTAATTTAGGGATTTTTTTTTGGTATTTTTTGACATGTTTTTGATATTTTTTTTTGTCATAGAAATGAGACTGTGAATGGATATTTGAACGTTCTAATTACGACACTTGGCCTTCTGAGCTGCTAGGGACTTTGTTGCGCCAGCCTACTTCCTTCCGCCTTCTTACCAGCGAAATCACTGGGTAGTCGGCGCGCGTTTCGGGGGGCTGTCTTATGTCGTATGTAATTTTGATGTTGGAAATGAGCTGATTTTTAACCTAGTTTTAAAAAATATTTTTAAATTTTATGTGTGTGAATAAATTCCTGAAAAACAATTGTATTTCCTAGCTTTAGCTTGAAAGTCTTGAAGTAATAAGACTCCATGGAACTCAAGAAGTAATTTACAAGGTTTCTTCTGCAGTCTGTGTATTTTTGGACACCAGACAAAATTATGTATTTACATACTGTCATTAAAGGAGATAAAATTTAATTTAATTAATTGTAATCAAATCATAATCATAATCATTTATTTGCATAAAATATGGTATATAAAGATGGTATGGTTACATTACAAAGATAAGATCATACATGTTTTGCTTATATTTATAGCATGCAAAATTTATAATATTCTACATTGGTTTATATTCTAAGTATTCCTTAATACTATAAAAATTAATGTCATTTAGCCATTGATGCAAATGAATTTTAAACAATCTCCTATTGAGTAATTTAATCTCACGCGGCAGTTTATTATAGATTCGGACGGTCATAGCTAAGCAGCTTTTGCTATACTTAGCTGATCGAGGGATTTCGTCTAAAACAAGCCTAAATTGGTCACGGCGATTTCTATTGCTTTCATGTTTCCGGACAAACATACATATTTCATATAAATATAGTGAGGGTAGTGGTTTATTTATCAAATTAAACACCTAGTTTCTTACTACATTTTAGCTATATCTGACGACCCTGGTTACTTATCTCTTTTGGTGTCAGTACCTACATTGTAAAATGAAACTCAACAATGAAATCTCTTGGAGTCATTAGGTCATGGATTTTAAATACGTAATAACACTCGCACTTGCCATTCCTTATTAAAAATGGACATACTATTGAAATGTTCCAATACATAACATAATCAATCTATAAAGTTCGCACTCCTGGAACACAGGCCTCCACGCCGGCCAAACGGTTGGTAGATGTCAAAAGTCTTCGAAGTTTTACCTCTAGAACCTCAGTTTCTTCGCAACGTTTTCCTTCACCGTTTTCAGAGCAGTAGCGATGAAAGTAATTTATACAACGTAAATTTCTTAAAGGGGTTCGAACCTACGGTCTACAAATTGTAAGTCGCAGTAGATACCACTAGGCCGCCGCTGCTCTCCCAAACCATGAAATAAATAAAAAAACGGACATACATACGAACATTTGTCTATGTTATATGTACTTTCTAAGTATATCTTGGACACCAATGATTGATTACAAGATAAAGGAAAACATCTTGACGAAACCTGGACTTTGAGTCTGAAATCGCCAACCCGTATTATATTGAGCAAGCGTGGTGATTACGCTCAATCCTTCTCTGCATGAGAGGAGACCTGTGCTCAGCAGTGGGACAATTAAAACAGTTTGATGATGATGATGATAAGAGCCAAATCAAACCCTGTGGTAAAACCTTTACTATCACATTTCTACCGATTACCAATCAACGCTGCCATGAACCTACCGCGTCAGGACGCAGCTGTACCTCTCGGACCATGCTTTGAATCACCATTTTCCTTTCTTCAAACATTTTAAAGTAATACATACCGCACAGTACCTAAATCAATACACAAAACTAACGACTAAACACACATTAACATAAGACATTTGCCTTGAACTTAAATCGCAGTACATTGCCCCGCGTCACCTCTCGTATTGTTAACACAATATTACTGCTTTGCAATTCTATTCCAAGTTAGTGATGTTTTTGTTATGGTTTGCCTTTGTTTATGATGTTTTCTTCACGACTTGAGGCTGGTGGAGTACTGGCGGCTTAATAATTGATCCATCAGGTTAAACTGCCCTAGTTAAGGTCGGTTCGTGAATGGAATCCCCATTTTTACATTTCAAGACCCCTCTATGGCTGTGAAGGAGTTCACAGGTATTATAAAAATAAAAAATGCTACAGAATAATAAAATGGCACATAACAGAGACTTCAAATTTATCTATGTTATTAGTTTTAATATACACATTGCATCTGTCACAATCTTCCTCTGAGGCCTGGAGCTATATCCTGCATCTCTATTCATAACATATGCATGTATTACGTACATAATGCGAGCATTAAACCCACGACCATGATTCATCTATTCTTAGAACACATATGAAGATAAAAACACCCACGGACCGCCAGAAGTAATGAAAATGTAGAAGCGAGGGTTCATTGAACTTTTGTTGCTTCCTGAAAATGAAAAGCTGTTTTCTTCCAAAGTTTACTTCCAGAGTGGCTCGAGGATTATCACAAGAACATGAACAGATGCTTTCATATTATATTGATTATAAAATAAAACAATCACTGCAAATGCCAGAACTGGAGATTTCACACTAGCTTTCCGCCCGCGGCTTCGCCCGCGTAAATTACGGTTATATCGCGCTTTTTAGATTTCCCTCGGGAACATCAAATTTTTCCGGGATAAAAGGTAGCCTATGTCCTTTCCCAGGTTCTAAAGATTGTGTGCTTTCCGCCCCCGTCTTCGCCCGCGTGGAGTTCGGTTATATCGCGCTTTTTAGATTTCCCTCGGGAATATCAAATTTTCCGGGATAAAAGGTAGCCTATGTTTTTTCTCAGGGTCCAAAGATTGTCTGTGCCAAATTTCATCAAAATCGGTTGAGAGGTTTAGACGGGAAAGCGTAACAGACAGACAGACAGACAGACAGACAGAGTTACTTTCGCATTTATAATATTAGTATGGATTAGGCTTCCTTTTGACAACAAACTTTAATGAATATTTTCATTATCACCAGAATTGGCAAAGTAATTCGTTCAAATAACATTCAAATTATTTATTTGAAATATGTAGAAGTGATAAACACAAATTAAAAGTCTATTAAATCTACATAAAAATAGAATTGATTCTAGTTTCCCTCCATTTCAAAAGGTAGTTTTGCCTGGAGAAGTAGTCTTCTAAGGTCGATTGGATTAATAGGGATTGTCTAGTGACAATCCCTATTAATCTAATCGACCTTTCCTACAATATTAGCCAATGACTTTGTATGGGCGGTAAACTTTTTTACTTATGACGAAACCCGACTACCACGAAAATGTCTTTTCATTTTTAGATTCCCCCTTACAATCTCACAAACTTTATTTCATTAGCTTTGCTTTAAGAGCCAAACCTGTTTCCCTATGGGCCAAAAATCCACCTCTCCTCTCTTTTCCCACATTTAATCAAAATAAATAGACATTCCTGACCATAAACTTCAAGCCGCAACACAAAGACAATATCCCTAACAAAATCTATCTATAAATGGTTCTCACATCAGAACTCCTTTCGCGGCCTCCCAGCGAACTCCCAATATATACATAACAAGTATATAAGCGCATAAATATAAAATTGCGTTAGTTCATTAAACTGCAGTAGATAAACACATAGGTACTCGTATGTTGTATGAACCCATCTCTACTGGCAGACCAGGTCATACATTGCCGGCGGAGATTATTGGCTCACTATAAGTATCAAAATAATCATCTAATAATGTCTGTTGAATTTGGCTTGCAGCAAGCGAAAATCCGAACCACTATTACGGTTTGGATGGGACATTACAGCTCATAGAGAAGAATACCAATTAATGGAGGTGAGGACGCCTCTGTCTTCCCTACAATGGAAAAAATAAGAATAATCCAGCCAGCGTCCAGATTGGTTTTAAGCAGACAGAAAAATGCAGCTCATGTTTTGTTTCATTTACTAATAACTAATGCAACTGTAATTTACAGTATGTAACACACTTATAAGTTATCTGACAACACTAGTAAATTCACGTCATAATTTCAGCTGAAAGATGTCCACTGCTGTTCCCTGCCTCCCGAAGCGCCTGACTTCAACCAGTTTTGTGTTTCTCGCGACCAGCGTATTAAATATACAACCATAAGACTGACAAACGTTTGGGGTTTCTTAAACAACGCAGTTGGGTGTCACAAGCACGGCTGTTGTCCTTGTTTCGACTCCCAGAAACTCTGTCCATTACTGCATCAGCACCACTGTGCTAAGAAGTCCCCTGAAAACAAGAAAGAACTTTTATTAGACGCTATTTATCACCCAGGGTTTACATGCATCAGCACCACGGTGCTAAGGAGTCTCCTGAAAACAAGAAAGAACTTTTATTAGACGCTATTTATCACCCAGGGTTTACATGCATCAGCACCACGGTGCTAAGAAGTCTCCTGAAAAAAAAGAAAGAACTTTTATTAGACGCTATTTATCACCCAGGGTTTACATTTACTTACATTAGTCATATTACTTCGTTTTAGGTATGATCTTAGCACAGAATTATTATCTGAGTAGTTTTTTCCCAACTATATTGGGCCTCGTTTGCAGTCTAACTGGATACAATTGAATACATGGCAATTGAAGGTCAAACAGGTGACTGCCTATCTGACCTCCTCAACCCAGTTACTGGGTAAGATTGGAGGTCAGACTTTTGGACTTCTGACGACCCGTAATGACTGTCAAAGATCTACAAACGACAGCTGAAAACAATGGCTTCACGTGCTTTCCGAGGTATGTAAAGAAGGTCACCCATCCGTAGTCCGACCGCAGCAAAAGCAGCTTAACCTAATCAATCGAACTTTGCGGCTATTATTATTTTAGCCTCGAGCCATGGTCGAATGCGGGCAACTCTATAAAACCACAACATATAAATCTAGATTATGTTTATAGACCGTTATAGACCATAAGTGGTTGTTAGTTCCTAGCCCACATGTAGCCACTCTAGACCTCGTTGTCCCGATTAACTGTATACACAGGGTGACAGCAATAAATTAATTGTTAACTACGTTATCGCGCTCGGATCAAAATGGAAAACCGGCGTTTTTAGTTTCATTTTTATTAAAACAGTAAAGCTGATTGAAATTCAAAGCATTTATTTCAAATAGCCATATAAAAGACACTTTTGAACGTCAAAATCATACTAATTAATATTATAAATGGGAAAGTGAGTTTGTTTGTTTTTTTGCTCCGCTTTCAGGCCGTAACTGCTGAACGGATTGCTTTGAAATTTTGTAGACGTAAAGTTAGAAGTCCGGATTAAATAATAGGGTGTATATCCTGGAAAAATTTGATATTCCCCAAGGAAATCTAAAAAGCGCGATATAACCGAACTCCACGCGGGCGCAGCTGCGGGCGGAAAGCTAGTACTTATACAATAAAATAAATTGTTTCGAGATCGTCAAAAGGTACATTTGTATGGAGAATAACTCCAACTTTTTAAAATATTTTACAATATATTGTATATATTTATTGTAGGTGAGCCCTCAAAAGTCCAACAATTGGTCTAACTGCAATGCTTCGATATCGCCTTCGGGTTGTGGAGGTTAGACGTCAGTCGCTTCACGGAAAATATCAAAGTTTAACCAAAATCAGCAGTTAGACTGATAAAGGGGATCTCAGATTCCAAAAGCTGAAAAAGCTTCGAATGCGACTGGGATTAACGCTGAGATGATGATGATGATTTATTGTAGGTGAACGAGTCACCTAGAATTACCTAGGTAACTGTACCAAAAAAGTAGAATAAATAAAAATTAAGCCATGATAGATAATAATTTACTATGTTAAAGATACATGGCGGAAATAAAAGAAAGGAAAAAGAAAATACATTTATTTAGCACATATTAGAACTGATGTGGTTGATGGTGATATAAAAGTATAGTAGATACATAACACCATTGCAAACAAAATAGTCTAAGTAGGTACGTTGTTTTCCATTTTCCTCAAATATCTTTTTTAACCGACTTGAAAAAGGAAGAGGTTACTGAATTCGACCGTATATATGTTTTTGTTTTATGTTTGTTCGCGCATAACTTCGGCGTTTATGAACGGATTTTGATAATTCTTTTTCTGTTAGAAAGAAGACGTTCCCAAGGTGGTCCTATGATAAGGATATCAGGGTTTGATGGTGGAAGACCAGAGAAAACAAGGGAAACTTTCAAAAATTGCAGGGGCGACTAGTGCATTTCTTAGCATTATCATTAAGTATTTTAAAGTACTACAATTTAATAAAGGGCTGGAGTAGATATGATCATGGAGCCGGGAGACAGTCGAAGGAACTCCTCAACAATTCACAGTAGCTACCTTGTGTTTGTGCTTGAATAATTTGTGTGTTTTGGTGAATGTTATTAGGGAGCTAATGATGACGACAAAGGTCAGTTCAGGGAACTCCTAAACGATTTACAGTAGCTACCTTGTATTTGAACTCAATTCATTTATATTGATGAGACCTCTGCACCCATTGGGTTAAAATAATGGTCTGCAGTAAATTTGATGATGAAGACCATAGGCAGTTGAGGGAATACTTACGGGTAAAAATTAAAGTAAACAAAATTGCGTCGTTTCCGACAATATTTGCGTCAGCTTCCAGTCTAACCGGATGCAACTGAATAAACAGTACTTTTAACAACTAAAACGTGTAAAATAAAAACCTTTTTACAAAAAAACAACCGACTTCCAAAAACCACTACAAAGTGAAAAATAACTAATTTCGGAAGTCGGTGTCAAAAATGAATATACAAAACCAAAGACACCGACTTCCCAAATTAGTTATTTTTCACTTTGTAGTGGTTTTTGGAAGTCGGTTGTTTTTTTGTAAAAAAGTTTTTCTTGATTTCTACTCTAGCTTGGTTTTGCTAGATTTTATATACAGCTGGTGCAGTTAAGTTTTCTAGTAGTCACTCATAATAATATTGTAGTTAAACAAACCGTGAGAAACTCCACTCCCATACTCATGATGTTCGTCTAAAACCCCAAAATGTAACTCCGCACACCATTTTGCCTGGCACACAATGTAATCCTCGCTGCACTGAACATTTGCCAAATATTTTTTTCTAAATATGTAACCGTCAGTTCGTTAACCCCGACCGCCATTATCGGGCTCGCCGGACGAGTGTTTTAGATCGGCGCAAACGCATCGTTGTGTGCATTTACGACGCACATTATAATCTGCATGTGTGCGAATTTTTATGTCCCGACTTGTATTTTTTAGATTCGGATAGGTGACGTCATTAGGACTGTGAGTTCAAATGTTCGTACCTTTTGAAGGTTATTTCAAGGAATCTATTCGTGATGGTCATGTTTCCTATTGACGGAAGGAAAAATTACAAGAAATTAATAACAGAAGTTTTTCTGACGGTTGGTGATGCCCAAGCCTTAAATTTTTCGGCACCTACTTGTACTTTTCCAAAGATTTTAATATTTTCCGCGTTTATTAGCTGACGGGCTTGAAGATGGCAAAATCTAAAAAAATAATATTCTTTGTTCACTTGGTACTCGCTCCTGGTATTTTAAGGTTTCTATTACAATTATAGACCGCAATCCCGCCTGATGGTAAGCAGTGATGCAATCGTTGATGGTAAAACGCACTGGTTTATTAAGAGCCTGTTCACTCAAAGAAAACTTAGTGTACAGGAAGGAAAACTGCAGTTGAGCGAGGTGTTGCAATGTTAAACCCAACGACACAACCAACGATGCTGTGTCAGACGAAGATTGATCTAGAGACCATCCACGACAAACTCCTGACACAACAACATTTGGCACATCGTACCCGGCACACACTGCTCATTGACCCAGTATCATGAACCCAGATACTGGGTTGTGTAGATCAGTTAGTCAGGAGCTCTCTTTAAAATATTGGTATTCACTTGCAGCCGGTTGGACTGGGAGCCAACACCAGAAGTGCGTAGTGCTGCATGCCCCACTCGATTTCAAAAGGTTAGTACCTGCTATTGTTTATACATATTTATATGTATATGCTTACCTATAACTGAAAAGTTATAGCTTTTGTGAACTGATGTTTGTTGTAGGTAGGAATGGGAATTAGAGTTATTTTTCCATTAATTCATATTTCTATTATTATCATTATTTTCATTTTGTCAAAGAAATCGCCAACGCAGGACAAGTGGAATAAAGTGAAATTTTTCTTATCTCATCATCATCATCATCATCAACAACCTTTTTATCTTCCCACTGCTGGGCACAGGTCTCCTGTCATACGGAGAAGGATTGAGCGTAATCACCAAACTTGCTCAATGCAGGTTCGCGATTTCAGACTTAAAGTCCAGGTTTCCTCAAGATGTTTTCCTTATTTTCCTTATTAGGCTTTAAAAATATGTAATTATTGAATCTAAATTTCACCAACTCGTGCCGTGTGCTCTACGATCTAGGTTGACGCCCTTTTTTTTTTTTTTCTTGGTTGAAATCCTCATAGGATGTCCGCCCTGGGGTGGCGACGGGGTCTGTCAGGTATCTCTTCAATCACGAGCGCGCGTGGGGCCGCGGGAGTCTAAATTCTTCCACGGCCCCATACCTTCGTGCTGGCCGGGTCTGTCCGGGCCTCGTCTCAAGATGTTTTCCTTATTAGGCTTTAAAAATATGTAATTATTGAATCTAAATTTCACCAACTCGTGCCGTGATTCACTCTACGATCTAGGTTGAAGACCTAGGTCAGGTCAGTGTGCCAAATATCATACAAATCTGTGCATTATTTTTGACGAACCATAACAAACAATATCTCTTTCCCATTTTTTTCTTTCCAATCTATAGCCATACAAAACAACATTACATCAGCGTCTGTCATTAACCCTAGTAATGAATATATTAAAGATTCCTCAACTAACAGAGACATATTATAATTAACACGATACTAAAATGGGTCATTGTCATAACCGCCTAAAATTGTGTTACAAGCAGAAAAAAAAGACATAAACGTTAATAAAATACCAGGTTCATATTTTATAGTATAGATAACTATTCAATACTTCAAAATGTATATGCGTAATTTCAAATAAAACTAAAATAAAGTAGTTATTAAACAATTTCGAAAGAAAAGTCCGCTTCGGTGGGCTGTTACCACTCTCCCTCTTCATGCAAATTCAATCATATAATGAAAACTGATATGGAAAGTTAACCTTTGAATATGTTTTCCCAAAATAGATATTCTAAATACTTTAATAACTCAGAATAAAAAATAACGAATTAAAATAAAAACACTTTTTGTAAGTTGCAATGTTGTTACTAAAATCTACATCTATTTGGTGGACTTAATTCATTTATAAAAAATATTATGAAAATAATAAAATTTTGTAAACGAAACGTTATTCATGAATGCGTCCAATACTCAGCTGATCACGTCCAGCGCCATTTTGACGCGGCTCGCATACGAACGAAATTATTGCTCCTGGTTTAAAAATAGCTGGTGGTGTCAAAGTTGAGTATATCTTTTCGGTTCCTTGTGTATTTTGGTAAGTGAAGCCTTAATAATTCATAACTTTACGTTATGTGTTAGATTTCTAAAGTATTTATCTAAAAATACTAGTGATTACAACATAACCTCAAAATAATGCTTGGAATGAAATAATTTCTCAGAAAAATCCATTTGGTGGACATCTTTTCGGTGGAATTTGTGTCCACCAAAAAGATGAATGTCCACCAAGTGGATGAAATATTTTATTTTTGTTTTGTGCACTCTGGTTATGCATGTGATTGTTAATGCGAATTAGATATTTAACTGCATAATAGAAATATTGCATTCGGGAGGCGGTTTTTACGAGTAATATTATTATTGTGGATACTGTTTTTGGCGTTTTACGTTGAATGTGCCATGTTCGCTGTTTCTTTATTTATTATTAAAGCGGAATAATATCAACAACACGTAAAAAGGAACACACAAATAAAGTAAGCTACTTTTTTTTTTACCTTGACCGATATCTTTCCATCGCATTCAAAAGTCATCAGGGTGAAGTCAGATTATTTCTAGACAATGACTAAACATGTCGGCTTGCAGTTGACTTATACGTGAAACATTTGTATTCCACTTTAATAATAAATAGTTTCGTTTGTGCTTTGTGCCTTGCTTAGGCTCCCTCTTTTCTTTACCCACAGACAATGGCTAGAACTAGAAATAAATTGACTGAAGATGAGAAGAAGAAAAGAAGACGCGAACAGAAGAAGTTAAGTATGAGGAGAGCAAGAGAAAAATTGAAGAAAGATCCAGTAGCATTAGAAGAAAAGCGGAAGAAGGATAGAGAGTACTACCATAGGAAAAAAACACTAGGAGAAATTAAGACGATAAATGATTTATCAGATAGACAGCAAAGACAACTACGAAACAAATGGATATGGAATAAAGACACTAATGCCAAATCTTAAATTTTTGCATATTTTAAGCGATGGTCCCTCTACACAGTACAAAAATAAGACCATGTTTTATTTACTTGGGGCATACTTAGGCAAAGAAACACAGGCAGATAATATAATGTGGCACTTTAGCGAGAGTGGCCATGGTAAAGGGGCCCCTGATGGCATAGGAGGTTGCCTCAAACGAACGGCTGATAAGTATGTAGCAAAAGGAAATGATGTAAGCAACATTGATGGGTTCATAGAATGTATGCATGAGAACTGTAAAGGAATCGAAGTAATTAAGATTGACGATACTATTGCAAAAGACATTGAAATCAAAATTCAAAACTGCGATGTCCGCCCTTTTCGTGGTACTATGCAAGTGCATCAAGTTACATGGGACAAACGCGAACCAAGAACCCTGCACTACCGAAGATTAAGCTGCATTACTTGCCATCCAAGTGCTATATGTCATCACTATGACTTAGGTTGTATAAGTTTTGACTTACCATTACACAATATGCACGTTGAAATACCTGCTCCCACCCCAGTTCAGTGTTCTATTCCCAGCCCTTTACCAAGTCTACCAAGCCCATTAATGAGTCCTAATTGGACTCCAATAGTCCAACAGTTGCTCAACTCTATAGACAGGAAAAAGTTGAGCCCAACAGTTACTGAGACTCAAAGCAATGATTTAGAAAAACCAACCTGCTCCAAGATTCTGCATGGCCTCCAAAGTCGAAAACGCCTTAAGTTTGCTGATGTTTACTCCGACAGTTCATGTTCACCACCTACTTCAAGACCTGGAACTCCGATAAAAGTTCACCAGACGCATTGTCATTTTTGGTCGTCATCCGAGGATGAAGATATTATGTCCACCAAGAAGACATAATATTTTTGGTGGACAAAGGGATTTATTTTATTTTAATTTACTTTTCAATGATACTGCGTTGGCTTTTTTTTATCGTTTCTTCTGAGACGATTGGATTAATATTATAGAAAAAAAATTCTATTATTATGTTAAAATTGTTGCTAAACTACACTTTTAGTACATTCGGTAGACATCTGTGTCTTTTCGGTGGACCTATAAAAACGTTTTTTTTAAATAACTATTCTAATTGTTAAGTTTGATCTCAAACAATAATTTATTATTGTTACAATTGACCTCTTTTATTAAATAAAGGACGAATTCTTTAAAAATAACTGATTTTGTTTTATTTTTTCATCTGAACCTTGTTTTGACAATGACCCAAATAAACATAACTCACCTTCAAACAATCAACAAACACCATTCATAAACCAAAGCTACCTTTAACAAAACTACACAATAATAACAAACTAAATAAACTATAAACCGGACTATTTCCGGTCCTCGTCTAGACCTGAACCCCCGACCCTTGAGCCGGGGTCAAGTACGGTCAACTAGACAAGTGGGTAACTATGAATATGTTATTGTTAAGGGACTGGGGGAAATAGTTTAGTAGGGTGTTTTGTTGTAATTTTTTTTTTTTACATATAAACCAGCGCTTGACCGCAATCCTGCCTAATGGTAAGCAGTGACGCAATCGTTGATGGTAAAGCGCACTAGTTTATTAAGAGCCTATTCACTCTAGCCTTGAAGACACTCAAATTGTAGTCCGACGGAAACACCGCCGCTGGCAAATTATTCCAGTCCCTCGATGTACGCGGTATAAAGGAGGAGGCGAAATGCTTCGTCCGGATCGTAGTGGTGTTAACAACGTAAGGGTGGAAACCAGCCGTACGACGGTCGGGTACGTTGGGTCGGGGGCTTGGTTTTCTATTGTAATTAGTAATAAACAGTAACAGAATACCAATGTGGTGGATTAAGGCCCACCCTCTCTCTTTTGGGTAGAAGATTCATGTGTCCCTACAATAGAAATCTTATAGGTTTACGGAAAATAAACTATTACACTATTTCATTTTCCATAAACCTATAAGATTTCTATAATGCATACAATAATACTGTAATTTCTCGGTGAATATCTTATACTAGCGGCCGCCAGCGACTTCGTTCGCATGAAGTTATGCTCCGTCCCTATAGGTCGCAGCGTGATGTTATTATCATATCATGTGCCTTCCTGGATTAATGGGCTATCCAACGCAAATAGAATTTTTCAAATCAGACCAGTAGATCCTGAGATTAGCGCGTTCAAAGAAACGAACAAACTCTTCAGCTTTATACAACGTGTAACAAAAAGGGTATATACATACCAAGGGCATGGCATCTTTAGATGATATCAAACAATATCGGAAGGGTTTCAACTCAAAATAAAATACTCAAAAAATTGGTACTAAATTTCCGGTTTCGTGTGTTTCTTAAAATAAAATCATAACAAACGTGGCAGCACACTACATATGTTAATAACTACTCGTTACCCGTCACGTTACTTGCGAAAATCCGATAAATGTCTTCAATATCCCTGTGCGACTAGTATGATAGTAGCCTATCACAGGCACTGTTTTTCCTCAAAACTTCCTAACATAAAAAGATAGAATTAAAAAACCCTTCCAATATCGTTAAATATCATGTAAAGATGCCATGCCTTTGTTATGTATATACCCTTTATGGTACACGTTGTATATTAGTATAGATTCATTATTCAAGCAGGGAACATTGTCTATCCATAGTCCAAGGTAATAAATAGTTCCTCTATAACCGCTCAAATTCATAGCCCAATATAATAGTCCCGCATCAAACGGGTGCTGTCCTTGGGTGCACTTCCTTATCATTTCAAATTGACTGAGAGGCCTTTGCGAGGTGGCTTCGGCTGTTGGTCTACATCCGGACCCCTTTTTTTTTTTTTTATCCGAGTGAAAATGCGTTACGCACCGTACCCGCCGCTAGCTAGGCGACAGGCGTGTGTGGGACTCGCCCGGCTGGAGCCGGGAATACCCACTAAAAACACTCGGTTCCCTCGAGCCCTGCGTTGAGAGTGACCCGGGCTCGGCCCGAAGATCTGACTCCGGGCCACTCTCAGGGCTTACCGGCCTAATGTAGGCCGGTTACCGCGCCTAGGGAGGATTACCCGGGAATGGATAATCCCCAGACGTGGTGACCAGTGCAATGCGCGTGCGGGAGCTACCCACACACGCTGGTCACACTCGGGGGCTAAAGGAGACGGGGGTTCGTCCCCCGCCTTCTTCGCCCCGCCCGTCTACGCCGGATGGGAGCGGCAAGAGCATTCTCTTCCCGCTCCCTCTCCGCTGCCTCCTTCTGCAAGAGGACGGTCTCGCAGAAGGAGGCGGCAGCCTCCCATGCACTCTCTCTTTCAACCATGGCTCGCACCATGGTTGCCAGGGAGAGGCTTCCGCCTCCGAGCGCCGCAACGAGATCGCGGCGCTCGTTTCGCCAGGCCGGGCACTCCACCAAGGTGTGCTCGGCCGTGTCGTCGAGAGAGTCACAGTGGTGACACCGCGGCGACTCCTCCCGACGGGCGACACGGTGCAGGTAGTGACCGAAGCACCCATGTCCGGTCAGTACCTGCACCAAGCGGTAGGTGAGGCTGCCATGCCGGCGCCCAACCCATTCCTCCAGCACCGGACGAATCGCTCCAATCGTCCGGTGGCCGGCAGCTGGTGTGCGGAGTGCCTCCCTCCACCGACTCAGGGCCTCCCCCTGAGCCGCTATTCGGACCCGCCTTACCTCCTCGAAGGCGGGTCGTTCCCCCCGTTCCCGGGCCGCGACACGGTGTCGATGCACCTGGGACAGAACCAGGGCATCGACCTCCCACGGCGGCGTGCCCGCGAGCACGCAGGCAGCCCCATGGCTGACCGTGCGGTACGCCCGCACGGTCCGTGTCGCGATGATCCTCTGCGGCTTCCGCAGCAGGGCCACTGTGCGCCGGGAAAGGCACTCCGCCCACACCGGGGCTTCGTAGAGTGCCATCGACCGCACCACACCATGGTACAGCCGACGGCACGCCGAATTCGGCCCCCCCAAATTGGGGAGGAGCCGTCCGAGGGCGGCTGCGACAGAACACAGCCGCGGGGCGAGGAGCCTAAAGTGCTCCTCGAAATCCCAACGGGGATCCAGGATCAGGCCGAGGTACTTGATGTGCACCTCGACGGGAACCTGGACCCCCTCCACCCGGATACGGAGCCCCGGTGGGGTTCTGCGTCGCGGGGCGTGGAATGTCATGGCCCTCGTTTTCTCGAGGGCCACTTCCAGCCCCAGGAGGCGGATGCGTCGGACGACCAGAGAGGTGCCGACCGACGCGAGATGGACCGCCTCCTCCCACTCGCGCGCCCTCACCGCGACCATGGTGTCGTCCGCGAAACAGACCACATCCATTCGCGGCAAGAGCGCGCCACGCAGAACCCAGTTGTACCCCAGGTTCCAGAGCAGGGGACCAAGCACTGATCCCTGGGGTACTCCTACCTTCATGGTCCACGACTGGACGCGACCCTCTGCGTCCTCGTATAGGACCTTCCTCTCGCAGAGGTAGTCCGACACGAGGGCGCAGAGGTAGAGGGGCACTTCGTGAAATTTTAGTGCCGCCTCTATGCATTCGTGAGGGAGGGTGTTGAACGCGTTCGCGATGTCTAACGACACCGCGACGACACCCTCACCCCTTGCTGTGGCCGCCTCAGTCCACCTCTTGAGGCGAGCCACCGCGTCCATCGTGGACCGGCCGGTCCGAAAGCCGTACTGGCAGTCCGCCAGCTGCGGTCCCCTGCTTTCCAGGTGCTCCTGGATGCGAGCGGCGAGAATCCTCTCGAAGCATTTGCCGCTCTCATCCAGGAGCACGACCGGCCTATAGCCCGACGGTGAGTCGGGGGGACGTCCGTCCTTGCGAAGGAGGCAAACATCCGGACCCCTGGGTCCCGAGATGTGTTAAAGACTACATAATAATAATAATAGAGATGACAGGAAACCTATCAGTTAACCGCAATATTTATGTAAATTTCATTAATTCCGAATACATTTTCTTTCAATGATTTTCTGCTTGACTTTTGTCATCCTTATAGTAGAGAATCAGGTAGCCATGTTGGAATGCCTTCCAAATTAGGTAGCTAGCTAATTTCCCAATTATTCTTTAACATTTTCCTTTTTTTACTTTTTCATATGCCTGATCCTCTGTGGTAGCATCTTCTTCTTCTTCTTCAGCCTATAGAGACCGATATTTAGATAGAGAGACCGATATAGACCTGTAGATAATATACAATACAATACTATTCTGAAGTGTGCAATATTCACTATGTAGAAATAAATTTTCATGTTTGGAAAGGCGTAGTCACACCTTACATATACCTACCTACCGTAGCACCTTGACAACGTGTGACTACGCCTTTCCAAACATGAAAATTTATTTCTCCATAGTGAATATTGCACACTTCAGAATAGTATTGTATAACACTATTGTCAATTTACAACGAAGGCATCTTGGTAGAGTCTACTGTGTCCATTTACTTGCAACTACATTAGTAACTTTGTTCAGTTCAGTATTCTGAAAAGCTTGTTTTATACTTTTTCAGCGTCGTTTTTTGTCGTAGTTGGGTTTTAGATTTTTTACTTTTTATTATTGACGGTATAATTCTGAGCGAATAGCGATGCGGCCGTGTGCCGCGTGCCCTGCCCCTCTTCGCCCGCGTCTGTATGGCCTACCGCACATGTTTTAAGTTACCTCTTTTTGCGAAATAATATTTATTTTTTAGGAAGATTTTTTTTTAAGTTTAGCCCGGCTTTGTAGGCATTAGTAGAATCAGTTATCGATACCTAACAATACCTTCACGGATCGGACAGGGTTTTCTTTACATATCGTATATTAATCCTGACTATAAAACATCTGTGTGTCAAAATTCATCAAAATCCTTTTATACAATGTATGCACATAGCGAAGCGTTTCGCCTCCTCTTTTATACCGGGTACATCGAGGGACAGGAACAATTTGCCAGCGGTGGTGTTCCCGTCTGTAAGCGTGAATAAGCTCTTAATAAACTAGCGTGCTTTACCCTCAACGATTGCATCACTACTTACCATCAGTCGAGATTGCGGTCAAGCACAAGTTTTTAATTAAAATAATTAATTTATTAAGTAAATGATATTATTTTTTTAATTAGTGTTAATTAATTAATTAGTAATTACATAATTAGTTTTTAATACCCAAAAAAATAACGTCACTCTATAAGAAATAGTCACAAACCTACCAAACATTGACACAGTTCCATCGCACACTACATACCCGACAAGGATAACCAACCCCTAGCTCAAGGCCAAAGAAAATTAAATCCTCATGACATGTAACTATCTCACCGTCGGAGAAGTCGGTGACCCACTTCGCCATGCAGCCCACATGTCTAGACGAAACACAGGGGGTCGGGGATTGGGGTCCGGGGTCGGTCAAGTCCCCCGATAGACGCCACTAATGTAATTGGATTGTGTCCCCATAAGATTGGGAAAAGCCGGTTAGGGAGGTTGAATTTTCTTTTGTGTTTAGGGTTCCGTAGCCAAAGAATGAAAACGGAATTAGATTACTGAGACTACATTGTCATCCCATCAAACGTGATAGAGCTAGTCGATAGAATTACATTGATGATGCATCTCTGTTGCTATTATTTTACGGACCACACCAGGTTAAGCCGCCCGAAACTGTCAAATTATTCCCAATCAACTTTGAGCCTTAATGCTTTAGAGTTAAAGTTGAAAATATAATAAAGAAATCTGACAGATTGTAGTAGCTTGGTATGCTGTCGTCTGTACACATATAATAATAAATACTAACAATACATTTGTTTTTCGTATAACTAGGTGACCCTGATTATCAATCGTAAATTTTCGAAAAACCATTAAAACGTGAGTAATTTGTATATTATTTCGGTGTAGCGGTTTAGAAAAACTTTATACTGAGGCCTCTTTTATGTATATTGATAAAGTATGAAGGAAGTTATAACGTACCGACTAAAACTCAAAAGACTCGCCCTTGGCCGTTTTTTTTATGTATACATTTTAAACTATGTAGTGCAAATGGCGATGAGGTGATTGTTTGGAATCACAATCAAATCACACAGATCCTCGATTAACTTGTATTTTTATGTATCTAAAATTCTTTTCATTTTTAACCGACTTCAAAAAGGAGGAGGTTACTCAATTCGACCGTATATATGCTTTTTTTTTTTTTTTGTTCGCGCATAACTTCGTCGTTTATGAACCGATTTTGATAATTCTTTTTCTGTTGGAAAGAAGACGTTCCTAAGGTGGTCCCATGATAAGGATATCAGGGTTTGATGGTGGAAGACCAGAGAAAACAAGGGGAACTTTTAAAAATTGCAGGGGCGACTAGTGCATTTCTTAGCATTTTCATTAAGTATGTATTTTAAAGCACTACAATTTAATAAAGGTCTGGAGTAGATCTGATGATGGAGCCGGGAGACAGCCGAAGGAACTCCTCAACAATTCACAGCAGCTACCTTGTGTTTGTGCTTGAATAATTTGTATTTACAAGAACCTTACACCTAGATGGGTGGTGACTGTCATTAGGGAGGTGATGATGATGACAAAGGTCAGTTCAGGGAACTCCTAAACGATTTACTGTAGCTAACTTGTATTTGGATTCAATTCATTTGTATTGATGAGACCTTTGCACTCATTGGGTTAAAATAATGGTCTGCAGTAAATTTGATGATGAAGACCATAGGCAGTTGAGGGAATACTTACGGGTAAAAATTAAAGTAAACAAAATTACGTCGTTTCCCAACTATATTTGCGTCAGCTTCCAGTCTGACCGGATGCAACTGAATACATAAGTAGTACTTTTAACAACTAAAAAGTGTAAAATAAAAACTTTTTTACAAAAAAACAACCGACTTCCAAAAACCACTACAAAGTAAAAAATAACTAATTTCGGAAGTCGGTGTCAAAAACGAATATACAAAACCAAAGACACCGACTTCCGAAATTAGTTATTTTTTACTTTTTAGTGGTTTTTGGAAGTCGGTTGTTTTTTTGTAAAAAAGTTTTTTATACATTACCCATTATTGTATATTTTTGTTTAAAATTATGAAGAGAAAAGATTAGATTTTTTGGATCTCTGTTTGTTACAGTTTCACGGTAAATGACCTAATGGATTGTATATCAAATTCGGAAAATTTGTATACTCCAAACTGAATTAGGAGTTAGGACATACACTAGTTTTTATCTAGATATTCTCATGAGATTGAAAAACTGCAGAGCGCAGCTTGTGATGATGTGAGGGTACTTGGATGAGCTGGAGAAGACAAACGAAAAAATGTATACTTGGGCCGTGAATCGGAAGAGCTGGCAGACATGGGGAGCGGCCTTGGACTGGTAACTGTAAAACTTCTACATTTATATCTGTAATTTATTGTATTAATAAAGAATATTCATCTGTCTATGCCCAGCAGTGGGACGATGCAAGCAGAATCAAAAAGAGAAAATAATTTACTATGATCACATTTGATTTTACAGACGCTTCCCAAATCATGACAGAATACGCTATTCTAAGCTAGTAATACGTACGTAAGCAAGGTAACGCAAAACCAATCTCAAAATAAGACACCGCACTACTCAAGAAGAACACATGAAACTATTCTCAAATCAATCACCCCCTCTCTTCACCCCCCCTCCCCGCCAGACTACCCTCAGAACGCATACCCGTCCTACACAATAACCCGATCCCGTCCATAACCTTGGAAACTCCATCTTAACTATCAATAGACTCCACGTACGAGAGAGACGGCGGTAGTCTCGAGGAAGGAGGGAGGGAGACGGAGTAATAACATAAGAAACGCAAGGTCGTCGGGCAGTGGGTCACTTCGTCTAGGCAGCGTCTAGTACGCACACTAGTTTAGTTGTAGGGATAGTAAAACAGTCGGACATGGGGAATGTTTTTATTTATTTAGTTTTATAGATTATGAAAATTCCTGGTGTCTGTATGTGTGAAGTAGTTTTGGTTGTGTCGAGTTAGTAATAGTTTTGTTAGTAAACAAGATTGCGAAATGTGTTTTACTAATTTCAATAGTCATCATTGATATCATATGCCACTTTATTCTTGTTTACCTATCTGACGATACCGCTACCGCTACTAATAAATACTACCGCTGCTAATACGATACCGCTTGGTAAGATTGGTAGTCAGACTTTCAGGTTACTGATGGTTTCTAACGACCGTCAAAGATCCAAATATAATATTAGCAGTATCGAGGCTTAACTATCGTTTCTTGCGATACTCATTTAAAAACATGTTTACTAACTTTTGGTCATAATTCAAGTCATATAAAAGTATTATTTATTTTTGTTTATTAAGACACCTTTTCCTATAAAAAAAAAAAACAAGTGCGAGTTGGACTCGTGCATGAAGTGTCAGCAAGGGTAAGAATAGGTACCATAGATTTGTATAATAATCTCCTCCATATAAAAAGAAACAGGTTTTAGTCTTTTTTGGGAATGGAAATAAATATTTGTGAAAATTTCAACTTAATAGCTATCACATCGGTCCATGAGATACAGTCTGGTGACAGACAGAGAGATAGTGGAGTCGTACAGCAAGGGTCCCGTTTTTAAACTTTAGTTAAAGAACACCAAAAACACAATCAAACCTGCTTTCTTTATTCAAAACCTCTAGTCAAAGTACACGCTCCACAGTGGTCTAAAGCAACCAATCTTGATGTAATAAAAAACACCAATTGTTGCAACAAATGATCATGTTCGCCTTTATTATGAAGATCTATCTCTACAGCCGACTTATTCGTGTAGATTCATATCATGACAGCTGGCTTAAAACTTTTTACGTTTTTACAGTATTTACCAGTAAGTACCATCTTTATCGTCACGACTTCAAACGCTCATTCCCCTCAAACATCACCTGGGGACAACTACATCTCATGAACATACCGTGATCGCCGAAAAATGTAGAATTAGCCAGTACTAATTAGTGTCATACACGTTATTAATGAAGATGGTCGCACGCAGGCTGAATGCTTAGTGAGCAGTGTCAGTGAACTGAGGGCATGAGGGTATTTGAAAGACGTAGTCTGATTAACAGACTTGATTAGGGTTTAGAATGGTATAGAAATCACATGGGTATAGAAATACTTCCTCGGTACAGTAAGCTGTAGGAAAAACCTTTATAAAACTGTAGTTCTTTATGTTAACAAATATTTGCAAAAAACCTTTTTAATCATCTGCCCAAAGATTTTAAGCATCAAATCTTTCTCGTTTATTTTATTAACAAAACCAAACTTCATAGCTAAATAAGATAATGTTATCTCATAATTGAATATTGTAATATTCCAACTCGTTAAACACAGCTCCTCAAAGTAAGAGGGATTGGTTCATCACCAGCTCGCGGACCCAGTACGGATTGGCGAATGTCACATATATTCTAATCTTCAGTTCAAAGACATGCCAGTTCCCTCACGATGCGTCCGTTCACCGTTTTAATAGTAATGGTGATAAAATAATGTACACAGAGAAAAGTTCCTGCTAAGGTTCAAATTCATGATCTACAACTCAAGGTGCAAGAGTGACTATTATTATGTTATTTAGTAAAAAGCCAAAATAAACCTTATTCCGCTAACTGTCCGCTAGCTGTTAATCCTACTAACCACTTCTATTCACAAGCGCTACTTAAAGTTTAGTAGTAATTAGCAGCTGTGTGGCCATATATTTTTGACCTTCAACCGTGGTTTAACTATATTGATCCTTCATAATATATAATACTTATGTCTTGCTGTCTAAAATAATCATTAGTAGCTTTTCTTTCTGCTCAAAGATACTGGTGCCCATTGAACATGAAATCAAAAGGTCGATTCGGTGGTAGGCCATAACATCGGCTGCCGGCAGAAGTTAGCACCTATCAGACAAAGTCTTGCCGCCAAGCTATTCCTCGTGTACCGGCATGATGTCTGGTAAAGCCGTACGAAACGTACGGAAGACGGGTTTGAGGGGTTGCTATGCCATGTGTGCCTGGTACGATGCGCCAAATCTTGTTGTGCAAGATCAGTCTCCCTCTAGCGTAGCATCGTTGGTCGTGTCGTTGAGTTTGACATTGCCGTCTGCACTCTACAGCTACCGTCTTCCTTTCTATTCCCACATTTTTTTTTCTTTTTGAATAGGCTCTTAATAAACTAGCGTGCTTTACCATCAACGATTACATCCCTGCTTACCATCAGATGGGATTGCGGTAAAGCAATAGCTTATGATTATAAAAAAAAACCACCACTACAAAAATGCATAAAATAAATAATATTGTAAATGAATCTGCTATCGGTCCATTCTCACTACTCCACGACCACACGGCTGCACGTGTGTGTATGTAGGTGTGTGATAGTTGTCGTCGCAAGCCGTATTGTTCGCAAACACGCGATTATAGGATTACACACGTGTAGAAGATGGCGGGAATGGAAACGTTGCTGTTCATAGCTATGTTGGAGGGTTTTCCTGAGGTTTATTCAAGCGAGGAAATGGATAGGGTCAGTTTCCGGAATTTGATTTTATATAGGACGCGCCTTTAAGGAATTGTTGATGCTTTCGATAGGTTTGTCTCTGACTTCCTATAATGGGATACAGTTGAAACTGAATATTAATAAACGTAATAGTTTTGATGATAATACAATTTTATCATCAATATTTAGTTTTTTGTGGCAATATTAACATGTAGTTTAGACGGAAAGGAGTTCAATATTTCACTTACAGTATTATTCAAACACTGGAGATATCATAGTTGGGTATAAGTCCCGTGTCACCCGCATCACTCCTGAAGATTAAATGAAATCACACTGGATGCCTTCTAACGATCAATAGACAATACTTACAACCCAGTGGGCCTCGCTTAATGGCAATCGACCAAAAGGAGATGGCTTAATTCCCTGGGCTCCTAACCACTGGTTCTTGACAACTTTGAACGGAGAGATGTGGAAAGAGCATTGGGAGCCCTTTGCCCAGCTATGAGAAATTAACGGCTATTAAAAAATCAGTAGGCACTAATATATAAAGCTGAAGAGTTTGTTTGTTTGTTTGAACGCGCTAATCTCAGGAACTACTGGTCCGATTTGAACATTCTTTTTGTGTTGGATAACCCATTAGTCCAGGAAGGCTTTAGGCTATATAACATTACGCTGGGACTAATAGGAGCGGATCATACAAAAAAAAAACAGCGAAACCTACGCGGGTGAAACCGCTGGGAGCAGCTAGTAAATGATATTAAGGGATATGAATCGCTAAAATTAAACTTTTTAATTATTTATGAACTATACTTCATCGGTTTAGGTAGTAAATGGAAAGTAAACAAAAGAACCACGTGACTTCGTTAACCGACTAAATGTAATACCAGTCACTTCAGTTGTGAAGTGACTGGTACGTGACAATTGCACTTTTTAAATTAGCAACATTATTTAAGAATTATAACGTGTATTATTACTTAATACATAGCGCAAGAAAGTAAGAAAAAAAATATTCAAGGTAATGAAATAACTTCATATTATAAATCGTTTATTTTACGTTTGTTGCAAAGACACATGACACCGTACGGAGGACGGGTCTGAGCAGTTGTGTTGCGATGTGTGGCGGTTACGATGCGCCAAATGTTGTTGTGTCGGGAGTTTGGTCGTGGAGAGTCTTCAGATCAATCTCCCTCTAGCGCAGCATCGTTTGGTCGTGTTGGTCTTGGGTTTAACATTGTATAACCTCGCTCAACTGCCGTCATCCTTCCTATTCCTTAGTTTTTTAAGTGAATAGGCTTAATAAACTAGTGCGCTTTACCATCAACGATTGCATCACTGCTTACCATCAGGCGGGATTGCAGTCAAGCACTAGTTTATAATTATTTAAAAAAAACACAATTTTCACTAAGAAATCTTCCGCCTTCAAATTCATCATCATCTCAGCGTTAATCCCAGTCGCATCCGAAGCTTTTTCAGCATTGGAGTCTGGGGTCCGCTTTACCAGTCTAACTTCCGCCTTCAAATTGTTTCATATACCATAGGTACCAAGTTTTACCTCACTATTATCTGTCGGAAAATCATTCCTGTACAGCATTCCCTACATCGAACTCGAAACATGAGGATTATGAGGGCTTACACATATCATAGTCGATTGAGTGCTGTAAACACTGCGGTCGTATTAAATGTTAGAATATGGTTACAATAACAACAGTGAAATGGGGGTTTTACTAATAAATTATTGTTATATCCGGGTTGGCGGTAAGTTTGTATTTGATAATCTTTTTTGCTATAGTATTCTCTGAAATATTGTTATGTCCGGGTTGGCGGTAAGTTTGTATTTGGTGTCATTTTTGTTATATTGATCCCTGACATATTGTTATATCTGTGTTGGCGGTAAGTTTGTATTTGATAATCTTTTTTTGCTATAGTGTTCTCTGAAATATTGTTATATCCGGGTTGGCGGTAAGTTTGTATTTGATATTCTTTTTGCTACAGTATTCCTTGAAATATTGTTATACCCGGTTTGGTAGTAAGTTTGTACTTGAAATCCTTTTTGCTATAGTGTTCCCTGAAATGTTGTTTTATCCGGGTTGGCGGTAATTATGTATTTGGAATCCTTTTTGCTATAGTGTTCCCTGAAATATTGTTATATCAGGGTTGGCGGTAAGTTTGTATATGATATCCTTTTTGCTATATTGATCCCTGTAATACTGTTATATCCGTGTTGACGGTAAGTTTGTATTTGATATCCTTTTTTGCTATAGTGTTTCCTGAAATATCAATCATCACCATCATCTGGCTGCCTTTTCAAATTTATAAAAAAAAACCACGGGCCCCTCTGAAATTTCAATTATTTTATTAATTATTATTTTCTAAATATATCAAAAACCTTCATCGGCCCTTATAAAACGTCAAAAGTTAAGTGCCATACCTATTTTTAGCTGGCTTTCTTCTCTTTTTACCCGACTGCCAGGAGGGTTATGTTTTTAGCTCCTATCTTGTATGTATTATTCTTTATTACCTAGTATCTCCAGAACCGCTGAACGGATTTTCACATTTGAGGTATCGTTAGATTTGCCTTAATTGCCCAACTGCTACTAGATAGGTGACATTTTAAAAAAACCAAAATGGCGGATGTATGACGCCATATTGTGAGATATAAAAAAATAAATTTCTACCAAGCATATCGAGTGGGATATCAAAATGAAGGATTTGAAACACTAATTCTAAATATGTATATAACTTAATATTAAATGGAACAAAAAAAGAATTACATATTTTTTTCTGCCAAGCATATCGAGTTGGGTATCAAAATTAAGGATTTTAATCACTGATTATAATAAATATATTGATTCTAAATATAGTTTATATAAAAAAAGCCTTTAAACATAAAATTGCCGTTTAATAGAAAAAAAATCTTTTGTATTAATTGAAGTAATTACTCATGCAATCAATGTATTTTTGCCAACACAGTGGCAGTTTATTGATTCTTAAAGAAATCAGCTGGACGAGAGGCAAGTGGCAGTCTCCGAATGGGGCAATGCCAAACTTGTAGCATTTAATACCGCCAAAACACAGGCGTGTCTTTCACCCCCAAAAGGAGCCCGTTCACCTTGGCTCCAACTTTTCGAAATGTATCCTTGGAGTGTACCGACCACCTTCAGCTATTGGGAGTTGAGATTTCCTCCAACCTAAACTTTGGGCGGTTCATTGAGTCCAAGGCCAAGGCGTCTGCCAAGAAACTTGGCGTTATCGCAAAGGTCCGGCGGTACTTCACACCAGGGCAGCTTTTAATGTTGTACAAAGCACAGGTCGGTTCGTGTGTGGAGTACTGCAGCCACATTTGGGCTGGTGCTGCTAAGTGTCACCTGGCCACTTTGGATTCAGTGGAGAGGCGGGCGAAGAGGCTGATTGGTAACCCTGACTTAACTCGAGACGGTCTCCAAAGCCTAGAGCGCAGACGTAGAGTAGCCAGCCTTTCGGTCTTCTATAGGATGCATTTTGGGAAGTGTGCGAGGGAATTGCATGATTTAATTCCCCCATCTCCGTTCCACCATCGGACAACCCGTCGTACGGCAAGTTTCCACCCTTACGAGGTGAGTATGAGGTCGCGTTTTGTCGTGCAGGAGCAGCGGAGAGGTGCGATTTACCAATGCTGGTTGGAGATGTGACAGTTTCTCCATCATTGTGTTCAGTTCTTCACAGTACACATCTGCAGTAATGCTCATCCCGTTTGGTAAGAAGATGTGATGAATCACATCGGTTAGTCCACCAAACAGGGACCATCGCTTTTCTAGGGGTAAGATTTCGTTTGGGGCATTGTTTAGGCGCTGAACCAGGCCCTAATCAACTTGCTAAGCTCTTGCGGTTAGCAAACAGAATCCATTTTTCATCGCAGGTAACAATGTGTTTAAAATTCCTTCATTTGTTTGTCTGTTGAGCAGTGTCAGGCGCGTCTCGCGTACTTCGCGCTGGCGATCATTGAGTTCGTGGGGCACCCATTTGGCAAAATATTTTACCTTGCCAATTCGACACATATGGTCCAATATAGTTTGTATTTTTTGTTTGTTTTATCGAAAGCTGTTGCTATATCAGCCGTAGATTGTGTATCATCAGCTGCCACAATCGTTTTTAATTCGTCATTGTCGACCAAAAGTCTTCAGACGACCACGGGGTTCATTTTTAAAGTCGAAATTCCCAGAATAGCAGTGAGCAAACCAATAACAATTGCTGCGCTGGTTTGTAGTGTTAGCTCCGTAAACGTCGTAGATGTTGCGTGCCGCTTGTGCCGCGTTGTTAGCATAACGGTACTCATGTAATTAAAAATTCGAGTAACTATGGATAGTTACTCGAATTTTTAACGTATCCATAATGACGAAAAAGATTGAAATGTGATGGAAATGTACGAGTAATCAATAAACAAATGACTACTTTTGTAAAAAAAGAGCTCCATGTTGAAAAAAGCAAGATAAAATTAATTTGAAATTAGAATTATTAGCCAAACAGGTTTTTTTATTTGAAATGGCCAGTACTGCAGAATGGCAATTTATTATGTAAATAACTATTATAACGTGCAGTATAAATTATAAATGGAAAGAAAAAAATCTTCTACGTTAATAGTATGTATATAACGCGACCATGACAGAAAAGTTAGAAAAGCTCACAAAAGTATACAATGTTAGTGCTGTAGACATCTCATTTGATCCTAAAACATATGGTCACAAACCACGAGAGGAATACATACCTGAAGATCCCAATAAATCAGGTAGTATACCAAACCAACTCAAATTAGGTATAAGCTCTCGAGCCATGCTAAGACGGAACATCAATGTTAACAGCCCATTTCTACCTTTTCAGTTCGTTACAGTTTTATGCAGGCGGGTTTTTTGTTTTTAAATAATATTTTTTTTTATCTTGTGACTGACTCACTTTCAATATTTATGTTCTTCACACATTAAGAATAGGCAATAAGTCCGCCTCTGTATATTTCTTTGTGTGAAAGTGTAAATAAATAAGTAAATAAAATCCACGCATCATTTTTAAATACTTTTAACTTTCACTTGCTTTTTTATTCCGTTTGTAAAATCTTTAAATTTTTTCTAATGAAAATCAACATCATTTTGTTTCCATTCTAGATTCCATCTACCTTTACTAGATGTTATCATAATAAGACCTACATTATACCTGCCCTGATGTCTAAAAACTTATGAATACCTGTGATATTTTGTTGTTAAACGCAGCCATCAGTTTTGAATGCCCAAGGCTATCCTGTCTGCTGTCTGGCTTTACGTAGTACTAATCAATTAGTGCACCTTAAATGCTGTGAGATAGGGTGATTTCTACCCTTCTGCATGGTGCATATAATGTTTGAAATACCTTTTTTGTTTAGTTTGTAAATGTTTCTAAAAGTCTAATTGGTATTTATGAATTTGCAACTGTAGTTGTAAACGTATTCGAAACACTAGATCTTGTTAGTGGCCTAGTAGTAAATGCTGTGACTTAGGTAACGGTTGCAGTAGGTTCGATCCCATACAAGCGCTTAATTTTGTACTAGCTGCGCCACACGGTTTCACCCGCGTAGGTTTCGATGTTTTTTATATGCCCCGCTCCTATTGGTCGCAGCGTGATGTTATATAGCCTAAAGCCTTCCTGGATTAATAGGCTATCCACGCAAAAACGATTTTTCAAATCGGACCAGTAGTTCCTGAGATTAGCGCGTTCAAACAAACAAACAAACTCTTCAGCTTTGTATATTAGTATAGATTAATTATGTCATCACCACTACTTACAAAACATTTTGTGGGGCCGGCTTGTCCTAAAACCAAAAATTGGAAGAATTGAGAAATCCACCAAACCGTAGTTGGCCCGCGTTTTACGTCTCCCATAGTGAGTGAGTCCTCATAGAGAAAAGCTCTGTATTCAAATTGATTTAAAATCATAGGCCTATTATATTGCTATGCCTATACAGCCAATAGGACTGTCATCAACTCAACTTGGAGCATTCCACTGCTGTACGTAGGCCTCTGCCAGGATGAGCTCAAACACCCTGTCCACAGCCTTCCGTATATTATCTGTCCCCAGCCACCTTCTGAAGGATTCACATAAAGCTGTTCAGTACTGCATTTTTACTAATACCAGTTAGAAAAACCCATACAAACACCATGGGACAAAAACTAAATTGGCGAAATACCTTTGGGTGTACTATACAACTCTACTTATCCTCAAAGCGTATACCATATTGCGTGATATGTTTATGGTCACAGGTCAGGTAGATGAATATACATCATATCACAGATCATCATATTATACGACAATACTGCGCAATAGGTCTGGTGCAAAGACCTATGCGCACGCGACACGCCACGTGTTTAGTGCAACGACCCGACGGAGTAAGGCCAACTCTTGACACGTTTTAGAATATTTGGTGGCAAATAAATCTAAACAATCATTTCTTCCTTCCTTCTTTATGTATCATCATTTCAGCCGAAAGATGTTCACAGCTGGCCTCCCTCAAGAATTTCCACGGCAACCGGTCCTACGCCTCTTCGGACATCGGTCTTACGGGCAATGTGCCCGTAGGATCGATGCCCGTAGGGTCGACGGATTCTCGAGTGACGACCACGTACCAGAAGATGCAGCGTGGGTAGGCCCCCGACAAGGTGGACCGACGACCTGGTGAAGGTCGCAGGAAACCTTATGTACCTATATTACTAGCTTTCCGCCCGCGGCTTCGCCCGCGTGGAGTTCGGTTATATCGCGCTTTTTAGATTTCTCTCGGGATTATCAAATTTTTCCGGGATAAAAAGTAGCCTATTATTTAATCCGGACTTCTAACTTTACGTCTGCAAAATTTCACACATTCCCTATGTTTTTTCTCAGGGTATAAAGATTGTCTGTGCCAAATTTCATCAAAATCGGTTGAGAGTTTTAGGCGGGAAAGCGTAACAGACAGACAGACAGACATACAGAGTTACTTTCGCATTCATAATATTAGTATGGATTATGTAATTTAATTTTCAAACTTCAGTACACGTTACATTTATGACAAGAATCGGTATGTATCTTGAGTCGCAAGGAGCAAAATGAGAAGGCTTAGACAATACGTGTTTATTTTTTAAATTCCATAACTTCTGGGTTTTAAATTCTATAAATAAAATTAATACAACAAGGACTAGAATTGTTGTCTGCTTTGAAGATACATCTATATCTATACTAATATATAAAGCTGAAGAGTTTGTTTGTTTAAACGCGCTAATCTCAGGAACTACTAGACCGATTTGAGAAATTCTTGTTGCGTTGGATAGCCCATTAATCCAGGAAGGCTTTAGGCTTTATAGAACATCACGCTGAAACCAATAGGGGCGGGGTGGTATATAAAAAAAACGCGGCTGAAACCGCGATGCGCAACTAGTATAAGATATTTGTGTAGGTTATCTAAATTTCTTTGATATATACGAGTAGTTCATTTACATGCAAAACAAATTTTATTTTATTTTCTTAAAAGTTAATTTCACTATCCTCCTTTCCTGTTCAGATAATTCATATTTTATTTAAAATTGCTTGAATAACGACAGAAAAAGTAGGCATGTTTGGTGTCTGAAAAGTCACAAAGATCCTTTGAAGCAGCGGTTCAATGAAGTTACCAACAAAAACTCCATGGTACTATCTAACCTAAAATCCAGGAAAAAACGCTAATAACATCAAAATCAAATAAAAAATAATCTTATTTAGTACGCACAGTAAGCCTTATTTATCAAAAAACATTAAAAATACTCATTCATAAATAAAAATAATTTTAACAAAATATTTCAATGGCCCAATTCGAGCGACCTTCATCGTAGCGTAAAAATTACGTTAGTAGGTACTAAGAATTTGGCTCACGGCTGGGAAAAAAGTTACGTTAGAACTCAGTTCAGTCTAGCTAGAACTGACCTACGACAGATGTCTAAACGTAGGCGTTTGGCCTTCAACTCAATTTAGGACATTGATGCAAATATCGTGACATAGTGATCGTTTAGGTAATCCATACTAATCCATAGTCCATACTAATATTATAAATGCGAAAGTAACTCTGTCTGTCTGTCTGTCTGTCTGTCTGTCTGTCTGTCTGTCTGTCTGTCTGTTACGCTTTCCCGCCTACACCTCTCAACCGATTTTGATGAAATTTGGCAGAGACAATCTTTGGACCCTGAGAAAAAACATAGGCTACCTGTTATCCCGGAAAAATTTGATATTCCCGAGGGAAATCTAAAAAGCGCGATATAACGAACACCACGCGGGCGAAGACGCAGGCGGAAAGCATCTTTAGACCCTGAGAAAGGACATAGGCTACCTTTTATCCCGGAAAAATTTGATGTTCCCGAGGGAAATCTAAAAAGCGCGATATAACCGAAATTTACGCGGGCGAAGCCGCGGGCGGAAAGCTAGTAATATTATAAATGCGAAAGTAACTCTGTCTGTCTGTTACGCTTTCCCGCTTAAACCTCTCAACCGATTTTGATGAAATTTGGCACAGACATTCATTAGACCCTGAGAAAGAATATAGGCTACCTTTTATCCCGGAAAAATTTGATGTTCCCGAGGGAAATCTAAAAAGCGCGATATAACCGAACTCCACGCGGGCGAAGCCGCGGGCGGAAAACTAGTTGATTATAAAAAGAAAATAGTTTTTTTTTGCTATAATTGACTAAGAACCGAATTTTCATTCTAATGATAACTTTTTTTTTTTAATATTTACAAACTAGTGCTTGACCGCAATCCCGCCTGATGGTAAGCAGTGATGCAATCGTTGATGGTAAAGCGCGCTAGTTTATTAAGTGGCTATTCACTCTAGCCTTGAAAACACTTAAATTCTAGACAGACGGAAACACTGCCCCTGGTGAATTGTTCCAGTTCCTCGATGTACGCGATATATCAGACGAAGCGAAATGCTTCGTCCTGATCGTAGTGGTGTCAACAACGTAAGGGTAGAAATTCGTTGGACGATGGGTGGTCCGTTGATAGAACGGAGATGGGGGAATAAAAAAAAGTGTTTATAAGATTATCTATAAACAAAAAACTTTTTCCAATACTTGTAGTTACCTAAAGGCAACTGAAATACATTTTCTGTGAAAACCTCCAGTGTCTAGCTGTCGCGGTCCATGAGATACAGCACAAATATATTGGATACGTAAAACTGAAAAGGCGGAAACTAAATTTTCCTGCTTCTTCATAACATCAGCCAATCTATTTTTATTACAGTAATGACATTTTAAGTCATAATTCAGGAACATAATTTTTGAATAATTCTGATGTAGAATTTATATGTGCGATAAAAACTTAATACCTACAAGAAAAGAAATAAATATAGTTTAAAAAACTAAAAAAACACGCTTTAAAAAAATATTAAACTAAAAAGTTAAAAATAATTTTTAAAAAAGCGTGAGGCGCTTTGTGCCATAATTTTTGTATATTAAGCGCCTCACGCTTTTTTTAAAATTATTTTAGCTTTTTAGTTTGATATTCTTTTAAAGGATGTTTTTTTAGTTTTTTAAACTATATTTATTTTCAACTTTTTAGTTCGATATTCTTTTAAAAAAATCAAACGTATGAACGTATTGAAAACGGTGGGACATTTTACAGTAATGAGCCGCTCACTCGTAGTCCAAAGAGTTAGAGACGGACGAACAAGCAAGCAAGCAAGCAAGCAAACAAACAAGCAAACATACAAGTGTAACTAATAAAAAGCATGTAAAAATAACGATCGACTTGAGTTATTTTTCACTTTGTACTGTTTTTTTTTTGACAGGCGGTTACCGTAAGTTGGAAATGGATGTAGAAAGATTTCTTCACTAAAAGGACACTCAAAAAGTGTGAAAAGTAAAATTTAAGCTCAGTAAACGTATCAATGTGTCATACCTGCCTACTGTGTTTGTTTGATTTTTCACATTCCTACAACATGATTCTACTTTGCTGACGGCTTCGTATTTATTTGATTTCTTATTTTTTTGTGTTTGTTTTTTTTAATTATCCAAGTATGTACATTATAATTATGAAAGATGTAACACCCGTCTTGTCAGAGGTCTTCCCTTTTCTATTTCCTTTATTTTTATATATAGGCTTGCTGAATACAGTATGTTAACTAACAGAGGGCGTTCCCGTTAACCCGAAATAGTATAGCATACATACATGCTAAAAAAAATATTTCCATTCGAAAACAAAATGTTGAATAAAAATATGAATGAAAATATTCAATAAAAATTTTAAATTGACATGTAAAAGAAACACACTGTACACACGAACATGAAAGACGGCAACGTCGCAATTTATTTATACATGACGACTACTATTTTGATTTAAAACAGGAGGTTTCAAATTTATTTCCAATTAGATTTTTTTTTATTCGGATTTTTTTATGCTTATTTTTCTATGCTGATATTTTTATTTTAATCTTTTAATGATATATATTAACGAGTTTAAGGGAACGCCCTCTGTTATTTAACATACTGTATAATGATGATTAGTGTGATAATTAATTATTGCTCTTCCCAAATAAGTTATAAAAATGCAAAGGAAATTGATAAATTTTGTATATTGTTAGTAAATAAGTAGGAGACATCTCATGTTCAAAATCATACATGTCATATATGTTTGTGCGAACGCTACAAAACATGCAAATAAAACAAGATAACCGACTTTGATTTCAAATGGTGATATGCAAAGCGATTTCCATCACTGCTTAGAAAAATTTCCTAACTTTGGTATCTAAAATACTGAGACATCGTCGTTAACAATGGGCATTATAAGAAAGCTTAAAGGCACTCAAAGGGCAATGGAGAGGGCTATGCTTGTGGTTTCACTGCGTGATCAAATCTGAAATGAGGAGATCCAGAGAAGAACGAGAGTAACCGACATAGAAAAATTTTGAAAATTTGTCGTCCTCCGTGGCGCAGCGGTCAACACGTCTGCTTGCGACGTGGAGACCCCGGGTTCGATCCCCGGCCAAGTCATGATGGAAAACGATCTTTTCCTGATTGGCCTGGGTCTTGGATGTTTATCTATATATTTATCTATTATAAATATAGTATCGTTGAGTTAGTATCCCTTAACACATGTCTCGAACTTACTTTGGGACTAGCTAAATCTGTGTGATTTGTCCGTATATAGCCCGAAGAATTGCAACACTTATGTGGCAGTAGGCCGGGCACATTGCCCGTAGGACCGATTCCGATTCCGAGTGGCGACCACGCACCGGAAAATGCAGCGTGGGTGGGCCTCCGACAAAGTAGAGTGGCAACCTAGTGAAGGTCGCGCGAAACCGCTGGTTGTGGGAGGCGCAGGACCGGTCGTCGTGGAGATGCTTAGGGGAGGCCCATATCCAGCAGTGGACGTTTTCTGGCTAAAATAATGATGATTATGATAAATCTAATATAACATAGGCAATATACCTACAAGAATATAGAGTATACCCCCACCCCGTCAATGAAATAGAGTTAAAGAAATATCAACTTTATTTCATTGCCGTTTAAGTTAACGTTAAGTCACTGTTAAAAATGTTATAAAAACGCAGAGTAAAATGAACTCTATTGTCATATTTCCATAAATTCATATTTGTTTACAATTTTGGCGAATGAATCGCAAAAGCGGAAAAATTACATACTGCAGTCAAATAAATACAATGTATTTATTTATCCATTTATTTTAGGCATCAAGGCCCACATAAACATAACAATACTATATTAACATAAGACACTTTAAATAATATAAATATGTATATATAACAGTACCTATCTTTGGAAAATATGTACATTAACCCTGAGTTTTTTGAAAATTCTTTTAGTCTAGAGATTATTTTAGTCAGATAATTATTAAATCAACTCTCTTAGTACTAGTAACTATAATAAATGATTAAACACAAATGAATTACACAGGCACTGAAGCATGGACGACAGCAGATCAAGCTACCCGAAACAGTCAAATATCCGCAATCAACCTTGAGCCTACCCGCATTGAGCAAGCGTGGTGATTCCGCTCAATCCTTCTCTGTATGAGAGGAGGCCTGTGTGCAGTGGGACGTTAAAAAGGTTGATGATTATGACCCTTGAGCCTTAATGCTAACTTTATACCTAAGGATAAAGTTGAAAATCTAATAAGGCAATCTGACATATTGTAGTAGCTTGATATGCTGTCATTTGTACTTGTCCGCATCGCTGTCATCCGAAAACGTGTCTGGAAGACTGGCGGCATGGTCACGTTGAATGGAAATGCTAACAGAAATTAAGGTCTTAGATCTTAAGATGTTACGAATACACAATACTAATCGCTAAAGTCAAAGTCAAAGTATTTATTAGTGTGCTTTTTGGTGATACAATAGGTCTTATAGTTAAATTCAAAAAGAGAGTCACCAACATAGCTGAGAGAATTAGCAAGCTGAAGTGGCAATGGGCTGGTCACATATGCCGCAGGACCGACAACCGTTGGGGTAAACGAGTCCTCGAATGGAGACCGCGTCTCGGCAAACGTAGCGTAGGATACCCTTAGGCGAGATGGAGCGACGACATCAAAAAGGTGGCTGGTAGTGGCTGCTGGAGAACTTCTCAGGAACTTCTTCTTCGAGCTTGTTGGCGTGCCATGAAGGAGGCCTATGTCCAGCAGTGGACGAGTAGGGGCTGATGATGAACTCAAAAAGCTGCCAATTTGACATACACTATGTAACAATAAAGCTTTTTTTTTAAACAATTTAGATTACAATATCGTGATTCAATATCAATGAATGGAATTATATTAAGACCCTGCGTCCTAATAAATGGAATTATATTAAGACCCTGCGTCCTAATAAATGGAATTATATTAAGACCCTGCGTCCTAATAAATGGAATTATATTAAGACCCTGCGTCCTTATCGAGTCAGAATTGCATTCAAAGTGTTTCGTACACTGTCAACTGTGTGTGTGTGTAATTTTTCTGCACTCTTTTGAGTTTTCTTTTTTTTTTTTGTAATATTTTCTCATTAAATAAATAAATATATACGGACAAATAACACCGATTGAGCTAGCCCCAAAGTAAGTTGGAGACTTGTGTTATGGGATACTAACTCAACGATACTATATTTATAACAGATACATATAGATAAACATCCAAGACCCAGGCCAATCAGGAAAATATCGTTTTCCATCATGACCTAGCCGGGGATCGAACCCGGGGCCTCCACGTCGCAGGCTGGCGTGTTGACCGCTGCGCTACGGAGGACGAGAAATCATGCCACATTTCCACGAAGAAAGTCTCGTGTTACTTTTTCAGTTACGTTCATATACACGCATACGTTTTTCTGATGCTTGACCATCATGACCCATCGCTGAGCATAGGCCTCTCTTTTCTTGCCAATCTTCACATTCTACCCACACAACAATATGGTGCGGCCATGTCGCCGCCAGGGATTACTCCAGCTCATAATTAGCCCATAATGTTTCCACTCCATCTAATCTACCACGCAGGCCCAGTGGTACACTCCCGCTCATTATCTGAGAATAAGTGAGCAGCTGGTAATGAATTTTAAAAATAATAGTTTTCTATAGTTTTTCTACTAGAAACTGGGGTAAGTTGAATTCATCTTTTATGTGAAAACTATTTTCAGTTTCCATTGACCAGTAACAGGTTTGCTTCTCAAGATATGAAGAAGATTACAGACATACATAAATAGTCAACCTACAATAATGTCGGCTCAGTTAGAGGGAGAGATTAGTAGACGATAATTACGCTATTGAGAAATAAGCTATGCTGCTATCAAGAAAGAGGTGTCTCGTCGAATCTATCTTGGCTGGGCAGCGTTCGGGAAGCTACGCTACATCTTCTCGTCGTCCAAGATACCACAGTGTCTCAAGACTAAAGTCTTTGACCAGTGTGTGTTGCCAGTGATGACTTACGGAACTGAAACGTGGTCGCTCACAATGGGCCTCATTCGAAGGCTCAGAGTCACACAAAGGGCAATGGAAAGAGCTATGCTCGGAGTTTCTCTGCGTGATCGAATCAGAAATGAGGAGATCCGCAGAAGAATCAAAGTCACCGACTTAGCTCTGCGAGTCGCTGAACTTTAGTGGCAGTAGGCAGGGCACATTGCACGTTGAACCGATGGCCGATGGGGCAGTAAGGTTCTGGAGTGGGGGCCATATACTGGAAGACGCAGCGTAGGGAGGTGAAGTCGAAGGTGAAGAACGCGGGAAGCCGGTGGATGCGGGCAGCACAAGACCGGTCAGCGTGGGAAGCCTTGGGGCAGGCCTTTGTCCAGCAGTGGACATCTATAGGCTGAAGAAGAAGAAGAAGAACTACGCTATTCATGAAGTTTTTTTTTTTTTTTTTATTATTTATAAACTAGTGCTTGACTGCAATCCCGCCTGATGGTAAGCAGTGATGCAATCGTTGATGGTAAAGCGCACTAGCTTATTAAGCCTATTCACTCAAAAAACTGAGTGAATAGGAAGGAAGACGGCAGTTGAGCGAGGTGATGCAATGTTTAACCCAACAACACGACCAACGATGCTGCGCCAGAGGATGATCTGGAAACCCTCCACGACCAAACTCCCGACACAACAACATTAGGCACATCGTACCCGGCACACATCGCAACACAACTGCTCAGATCCGTCCACCGTACGGCTTCACCAGACATCATGCCGGAACACGACGGATCGCTTGGCGGCATGACTTTGTCTGGTGGGTGGTAACTTATGCCGGCGGCTGATGTTGTTGCCTACCACCGAGAAAATTGCATCTACCTTGAGCGCGTGATCAACATTTTCAGGCCAAACAAACTGAATAAACAAAATTATTAGTTAGGAAATGTACTTCATTACAGAAAGCCTGTTTTCTTTCAATATTTATTTCGTGGAAACATACAGACATCTGAACCAAATTAATTTGGTTCCGGCCGCCATTACCGTCGACCAAATCAATAAATCAGCATTTCCTTTATAATTCGAAATCCAAACAAAAAACCTCGATTCAGAAATTAAACAAACAATGTAAATTAAAAACCGTATATATAAAAAAACCGCACATCGTAATTTAAAACGTAATGACGTTCCATTTCGCAGGCCGACTGAACGAAAATTAAACATGCTTTGCAGTGTGGCAGTTAAAATTATTTTTTCACTACTTACACAGCCCACTGTATGTCCGCTGCCGTATATACGAAAAAAAAAAACGAAAAAGGCACTAATACAAACATGCAAATCCATCATGTGAACAACAAAATAACGCTCACAATGACACGTTTTAACGCAACACAGTGACAACTTCTACCGAATACTGAGGCAGAAAGAATGCATTTATACGCACACACAAGGAAAAAATCCCACACAGAAAGAAATTTTGGTGTTCCTATAATCAAAAATTGTATCTCTATGTGTGTGCATTCGCACGCACGGGTAAAGTGTTAACATGCTAGTTCTACAAACAACTGACTACCATTGCAATTTCAACTTTATTCTCAAAACTCCACAGTTTATATTCCAAAAAATCCGTTTAATGATTGGGTTGCATTGCCTGTGCATGTGTGCGCGAGCGATTCGTTCGTTTTGTTCCTTTTTTAAATTTCACCGTTTAGTTCAATCTATTTATTGGTTGATGGACGCGTGTGCGTTGCGGTGAAGTATGTACACGCGGTCAGTTTGCCTGTGTGCATGCGCGAAAGTGCGTAGAAAAATGGTGGGTTATAATTATGTATGATTTTTAACTAGCATATTATATGACGTTGTCTGTTCTTTGTTGTCGTTATAAAATGTAATATCTTTTGCGGATTAAGTAGGCTTAAGCAGTAATGTGCGTTAATGAAGTCATCATCAGATTAATTTCAAGATGTTCGCCGTGGAGACCATGTGTGTTCCCATTTCTACGTTTCTTGCAAGTCTTGCATTGCGGCATTCCAAAGCAATCAACAAGTAGTTTGCTCGTAAAGTACACGACTCTTGGCTTTTTCCGTACTACAACCATCCTTTTTAACATTTTTATTCGGCATCTCTAACTTTCCCTTACTGAAAAATCAGAAAACATTTTAGAATAAAAATAACATTTTCAGATAGTATGTAAAGTTTAACTTCATTTTTGTTTTCTTTCAGTTTCGGTAATAAGCGTCAAGTTCGTTCACCTTGGCTCCTACTTTTCAGAATGTATCCTTGGAGTGCACCGACCGCCTTCAGCTTTTGGGAGTTGAGATTTCCTCGAAACTGAACTTTGGGCGGTTCATTTTTGTTCATTTTGGTTCGGTTTGAGGGTCCAGGGCCAAGGTGGCTGCCAGGAAACTTGGCGTTATCGCAAAGGTCTGGCGGTACTTCACACCACGACAGCTTCTAATGTTATACAAAACACAGGTTGTTGACACCGCAACAACGCGTATATCGAGGGACTGGAACAATTTGCCAGGGGCGGTGTTTCCGTCGGACTACAATATTTAAGTGTATTCAAGGCTAGATTGAATAGGCTCTTAATAAACTAGTGCGCTTTACCATAACGATTGCATCACTGCTTACCATCAGGCGGGATTGCAGTCAAGCACTAGTTTATATTTTATAAAAAAAAAGCAAATCAGGGCAAAGTGACCAACGCTTATAATGGTTGGTCTGTGGATAAGTGATCATCTTTAGAAATCCTCTTTAGTCTCGGCTGCCATTTGGAGATAGTTGACAGTTCGTTGATTTGACAGTTTGACGGTTCATCAGAAGCTCAAAAGTCTGACCACTAGTCTTCCCAGGGGGTGTCGTATTAGCCAGTGGTTACCAGGGTTTTGGAGGTTAGTTAGGATGTCTATCCATCTCTTCTTCGTCTTCTTCTTCTTCAGCCTATAGAGGTCCACTGCTGGACAAAGGCCTCCCCAAGGCTTTCCATATTGACCGGTCTTGTGCTGCCCGCATCCATCGGCTTCTCGCGACCTTCATCAGGTCATCGGTCCACCTTGTTGGGGCCTCCCTACGCTACGTCTTCCGGTACGTGGCCGCCACTCCAGAACCTTACTGCGCCATCGGCCATCGGTTCTATGAGCAATGTGCCTTGCCCACTGCCACTTAAGTTTAGCGACTCGAAGAGCTATGTCGGTGACTTTGGTTCTTCCGCGGATCTCCTCATTTCTGATTCGATCACGTAGTTACTCAGAGTAGTAGAGTAGAGTAGTAGACTCAGTTCTGCCGCCTTTGCTGTTAAGAAAATTAGACAGATAACTGATGTGGATACAGCCAGAATTGTTTATTGTAGTTATTTTCATAGTCTTATGACTTATGGGATTCTTCTCTGGGGAACTTGTGCGGACATCAATACCATCTTTGTTTTACAGAAGAGGGCTGTTCGAGCCATTTACAACCTTGGTCCTAGAGAATCTCTTAGAGAAAAGTTCAAAGAGGTGAACATTCTGACTGTAGCTTCACAATATACAATATGTAAAGAAAACCCTGTCCGATCCGTGAAGGTATTGTTAGGTATCGTTAACTGATTCTAATAATGCCTACAAAGCTGGGCTAAACTTAAAAAAAAATCCCCAAAAAAAAATAAATATTATTTCGAAAAAGCGAGGTAACTTAATGCATGTGCGGTAGACAACCCGATAGCCCCGCCCCCCTTCACCCGCGCATGTATGCGCGGGTGAAGGGGGGCGGGGCATGCGGCACGTGGTCGCATCGCTATTCGCTCCGTCACAAATGGTGTTGTCAGTTTTTTAAAAATGACCAAATTTCGGGGAAATTGGAATTAATACCCGGGAAAAAAAGATTATTTCAAAATTCATTATTATTGTTACTGTGATGATTATGTAAAATTTTATATTATATTTGGTCAAGTGTTTACCTAACCTTTATTATCCTTATGGGTCGGACAGGGTTTCCTTTACATATTGTATATTTGAAAATCTTATGTATGTTCATAAAAATATCTCGAATTTTAAGAAAATAAGCGATATTCATAATATAAATACCAGGAACAAACACAATCTTGCTGTACATCACACTCGTCTCCACAGAGTAGGCAACTCGTTCATGGGTCAATGTATACACTTTTACAACAAGCTTCCCATGGACGTTCGAAACTTACCCATTAAACGATTTAAGAACCATATAAAGGCCAAACTTTGCAAAAGGGGGTATTATAAAATCACAGATTATTTAGAAGACAAAAAAGCTTGGGACTGAGCTGCTCGCTCTGTTAAGCATTGTTATTAAGCAATATGCGTAATTATAAGGTAAATTATTGTAAACATTTTAATTTTTAATGTCTGGACTTGAAAAAAGACGATGATCCCTGAGTTTGTTTCGGCTATTTCTTCTCAGAGGTAGTCAGTTAGGAAATGCCGGTTTCATCTAGTTAAAAAAATAAAATAAAAAATAAACATGACGGGTAAAAGTGATTAGTGATCCTACTTGCTTAATAAACGATTTCATTTCATTTCATTTCATTTCATTAGAGAAACTCCGAGAATAGCTCTTTCCATTGCCCTTTTTTGTGACTCTGAGCCTCCGTATGAGGCCCATTGTGAGCGACAACGTTTCAGCTCCGTAAGTCATCACTGTCCATATAATAAACTAGCTGACCCGGCGAACTTCGTTCCGCCTTAAAGGCAATATCACATGACTACTTTTTAAATTAGGATAATTTTAAATAAATAAATATTATTATTCAATGATTCTTTATTTGGGAGCACAATCCTGGCGGTTCTTCAGAAATCTTTAATGTGCTACAATTCTCGGAAACAACATCCATTGGCCCAATGCGAACGTCATTGCGCTATTGCGTTATTGCAGTATTGCGTATAGAAATGCTGCCCGATTGAAATCAGTATTTGATGAATTTCTTCTTCTGCTTCGTAAATTATTATCTAGCGCTTGATCTCTGAGGTTTGCTCGACGATTTCGCATTGCCAACCGAGCCGTTTTAACGGGCTGCCTCCCTTTGCTCTGGTGAGTGAGAAGCACGAAGTCGAGCCATACTAAGGCTGCGCTCTTCAAGTGCAATTTCTTGCTCTTCTTCAGTTCTTTTTTTTTTGTTTTGGATGGGAAATCATCAAATGACCTCTCCCGCTCTGGGCGGAGCGGAAGGGCGTGTCAGACTTTTTCCTAGACTAAAACCCATCCGTGTTCCTTCACTTGCCTGTGCAACGGCCAGTGCCATGGTTTCTTTTTTAACCAACCTGCAACCCTGTGGACCAGTCCTCGTAGACCCCCTCAAGGTGTGCTGACATCTTTTTAAGGCACGTGTGAAACACAACGCGCCGTCAACTCGGGCCTGGTTCTTACCAGGAGGCGAGCTGCCTACCGTGTCCTCAGGGCGATGCACACAGTGGTCACCCTGGCGTTTCCTCCCGCCTTATACGGAACAGGAACCTCCCAAAACAGCCGTGTCCGGTGAGGACCTACGTCAGTCGGAAGGTGAGGACGCCGTGGCGCCTCTCTAGCTACTCCTCAAAGAGAGGACTTACCGCCGCTATTGTGGCGTGCTCAGTGCTGGATTGCGACAATCACACTTTCCATGTCGCCATGAGATCCCGCCGGAGCTCTGTCCGCTGTACTGGCATTTTATGGATTGGATATGGACACAATTTAATGGATGTTATTATACATATAAAAGTTTCTTTTTAATTACTCTATCTATTAAAAGAAACCTCATCAAAATCTGTTTCGTAGTTTTAAAAATTTAATCATACAAAGGGACATAGGGAAAGAGAAAGTAACTTTGTTTTATAGTATGTAGTGAAGTGGTAAATGGCACAGCAATACAATATTAGAAATTTTGAAGTTGAAGTTTGCTTTGGGGCTTTTATTAAAAAAATTAAACCGGCAGACAGTATTTATATTCCTTGCTTTAAATGAATGCATCAGCATTCAACCGTTATGATTTTTTTTTAATATGCTGAGTAGTGCAGCAATGTGTTTGTACCATTTTTAACAAATGAACCGCTAACTTATATTTTGACAGAGTTGTTTTGTTATTCCATGTCACGTCACACGGGAACGACGGGAACAACGGGAACGGGATAAAAAGTATCCTATGTGATATGTCCTTCTCCTAGTTCTTATCTACCTCCCTACCAATTTTGAGCCATACTGGTTAAGCGGTTCTTGAGTTATAAATAGAGTAACTAACACAACTTTCATTTATATACATAGACTTCATTCAAATCGGACCAGCCCTTTAGGAGGAATTCAGTGACGTACACAGGTACAGCAGATTTAGGAATATACCCATGGAAAGCATTGTCATCTACATTTGTAACAACGATATCGTACCTCTCTCTAGCCCTAGAGCTCTTGTTTCAGTCTCTTAAAGTTAAATAAAAAATCTTAAATATTTATTTATTTCTATTTATTTTTTTCTCTTTTAGTTCATAAGTACAATTTTAGTTAATTTAAAAAAAATGAAAATATATTTTTTATTTTTTCCCCTTTCAGTTCTTATGTACAATTTTCTTTTTAAGTGACTCCAAAAACTAAAAAAGAACTATAAACTTGTCTAAAAACAAAAAAAAAAATACTTGAGTCTGCCTGGGTTTGAACCGAGGAACACCAGCCACCGGGAGTAGAACCATACCACTATCCACCACGCCACAGCCGTAATGTCAAGCCGCGCGAAATTAGCGCCCATATTACGCATGAAATATTGCGAAAGAGAAAACTCGAAAACATGCGCTTCCGCAGACATAACACTGAGTTAGATCGATTTCTCGTCCCCGAAAACCCCCACATATCAAATTTCAGCAAAATCGTTAGGGCCGTTTCCGAGATCACATGCTTTTTCAAGCAATCAGCGCCATCTGCCGGGCTGATTTGTGAATCTAAACCATCCAGGGGGCCACACAAACGCATACAGAAAAAATCATTTAAATCGGTCAAGCTGTTTAGGAGGAGTTCAATTACATACACACGTACAGCAGAATTATATATATAAAGATAATAATAATAATTTTTAAATAATAATTTTATTTTATTTATTTTATTATTAATATATTTATTTATCCGAAGCTTTTTCAGCTTTGGAATCTGGGGTCTGCTTTACCATTCTAACTGCTGATTTGGCTAAACTTCGATATTTTCAGTGAAGCGACTGCCGTCTGACCTCCACGACCCGAAGGGGATATCGAAGCATTGTAGTTAGACCAGTTGTTGGACTTTTGAGGGCTCCAACAACCCGTAACGACTGCCATTAGATGTTCGTATGACAACCGGGACCAATGGCTTAACGTGCTTTCCGAGGCACGACCAGACCAGTGGAAGTATTCATATTCATAATTGCATTATCTGAACCTAAAATACATAGTTAGGAAAAACCTAGGTTGATGAAAACTCGTGGCAAAGTCGCATTCATTGTAACGTAATGTTCTCTGTATTTCAGACTAATTTCACCAATTATTGATATCTTTTCTCGTTGGAAAAAGTTTTAAAAATTCAATATTGGCCCTCAGGATAAAACTTGGTATTTATAAAATTTTGCTTTTTTTTTTGGTAGAAATGTTTAGTGGAATTTGCCCTTCATATTCTTTTTCTAACTTCTGAAAAAAAGTAATCAAAATACAATTCTTTTTTTACTGGCTCTAGATTTTTATAGCCTTTTCAGTACCTATAAAACACGTTTCCTAGAATCATTATAATAAACAGTACTCTATCGCAATCCCGCCTGATGGTAAACAGTGATGCAATCCTTGATGGTAAAGCGCGCTAGTTTATTAAGTACGCATTCACTCTAGCCTTGAAGACACTTAAATTTTAGTCAAATGGAAACACAGCCGCTGGCAAATTGTTCCAGTGCCTCGTTTCGCTAGTATTTTAGGTCAAAAGACATTCCAAGCTAATTATACCGCACTGAACCAAATAATTTACTAAAATGCAAATGCAATAAGTTTAGACAAAGTAATATCGTCCTATGTTTAGTTTTTATCATTTTTGTATTCCTTCAAAACAGTCCCTGATGACGATATTTGAGTCCAAAATTAAATCATTTCTTTGCAAATACTTTTTGATACAAATTACTATTTTCACAATACCTATGGTATTGAACATTATTATCTTTAAGATCTATATTAACATAAGGTTATAAGAAGAAAGCTGCAGAGCGGTTCTGAAATCACAGTGAAAACTTTCCTAATTGGTTGACCGGTTCACCACCAGACAAAGTCTTGCTGCCAAGCGATTCGTCGTGTTCTGGCATGATGTCTGGTGAAGCCGTACGGAGGATGCGCCAAATGTTGTTGTGTCGGAAGTTTGGTCGTGAAGGATTTTCAGATCAATCTCGACGTAGCATCGTTGGTCGTTTTGCCGGGTTAAACATTGTATCAATACAGACAGACAAACTATCCAGTTAGGAAGGTCCAACTTCGAGAAAGAGGCCAATCGTCGGATCCAACTCGGCTGGGCTGCTTTCGGGAAGCTACGTAAAATCTTCTCGTCCGAAATACCGCAGTGTCTCAAGACAAAAGTCTTCGACCAGTGTGTGTTGCCAGTGATGACTCATAGAATTGAGACGTGGTCGCTAACAATGGGCCTTATAAGAAGGCTCAAAGTCACTCAAAGGGCAATGGAGAGGGCTATGCTTGGGGTTTCACTGCGTGATCGAATTAGGAATGAAGAGATCCGCAGAAGAACGAGAGTAACCGACATAGCCCGAAGAATTGCAACACTAAAGTGGCAGTGGGCTGGACACATTGCGCGTAGGACCGATGCCCGATGGGGCCGACGGGTTCGAGCGAGTGGCAACCACGCACCGGAAGACATAGCGTGGGTAGGCCCCCGACAAGGTGGACCGACGACTTGGTGGCGGTCAGCGTGGAAAGCCTTGGGGGAGGCCGTTATCCAGCAGTGGACATCTATAGGCTGAAGAAGAAGGCTTAATAAACTAGCGCATTTTACATCAACGACTGCGTAACTGCTTACCGCCAAGCACTAGTTTATCATTATAAAAAAATGCTAAAGGATCAACAGTATTAACACCTCATTTTATCAAACTATTCACGGTGAGAATTTTAAAGAATCCACCGGCTGTTGTATCCTATTTTCCGTAAATATAATATTCTATAACAAGGTCGTTGAACCCGGAAGGGTGTTAAAACATTGTACCAAAAGGGTTGTCCCATCAATGTTTTTAAACCCTCACAGTTTCCCTGGTATTTCCCGATCACTGATCGCATAAACCTTATGTTTTTTTTTAACCAGTGACAATAAAATAGGCTTTTGTTTTGCGAATACGGATTATCTATACTAATATATAAAGCTGAAGAGTTTGTTTGTTTGTTTGTTTGAACGCGCTAATCTCAGGAACTACGGGTCCGATTAGAAAAATCTTTTTGCGTTGTATAGCCCATTAATCCAGGAAGGCTATATAAAATCACGCTGCCACCATTAGGAGCGGAGCATTACTAAACCATGCAAACGAAATCGCTGACGGCCGCTAGTATATGTACTATCTGTCATTTTAATTTGGGTAATCAAAATCTAGAGCAATATATTCAGCTTAATAGACAGCATTCTTCATTACGGCCTGAAAATGTTTATACCTACTTACCTATTATTGATTTATTAACAGTATAACAATCATTATTCCCCTAAGAATGATATTGCCAGCTTGTCATTCGAAAGTTGTATTCGTCTTCATTTTAGAACATACTAAAAGACAGGTTTTGTAACAGTTCGAAGATAGCATTTCCTGGTAGGAAACGAAAAACGAAACAGTCTTCCATACAAGTTGTAAGTACTTTTCTTTAAGCTAATCTTTTCCATTTTCAAATTTTCACAAAGAAACTTGTCTAAAAACGTCGAAATACAAAACTACTGCAAAACTTATTTCATTACGAACACAACATTCGCAAAATCACGAACCTAAGTACCTCTAACACTGCCACCATCCCAGTTCCCCTCTTTCATCCCCTGCATTTGAATCTCAAAGCAAAAACGGACGTAATTAAAAATTCTCCCAAATTTAGGGTGTCGCCCTAACTAACGAAACTAGTGCTATCCGCCACGATTCGGCGCGAGCTGGTTCAAAGTGGTAACAACCGGTCTATTCCCGAATTCGTTGCTTGCCCTACAGGTGTGCATTAGTGCGGAGTGTATGCGTGAGGTGCGTCTGTGTGCGTACCGGGTGAAATGCAACTTGTTCTTAGGAGTAGAGAACGGCAGCGGGGCTCAAGCTGAGGTTATTTTTAGTCGTGTTTTTGGTAGCTGTATGTAAAAATTTGCAGGACTTGTATTGAAATGTTCAGATATCGAGCTGAAGATCATTAGAGAATGTTCTTCGCTATCTCCGGAAAACTGAAACTTCTGTGATGGGCAAACATAAAACAATAATAATTAGATAATTAAAGAGAAAACATGCACCTTTAATTCTTCTCGAAATATTTTTTGTACAAATCCACGGAAAAACATGATAGTCAAGCAAGTTCCACATCAAGAAATCTACTATTTGGTCTACTTAATACATGAGAAAAAAAAAGTGAGATTTAAGTATATGAGATCAATTGGCAACTGCTAACTGAACTATTTAGATGACGAAGTGCAAATACTTGTTTAGTTCTTATAAAGCCTCTTTGCATGACTGACGAAAAATGGCGTATATTGTTTTCACTTCTGCTTACGCTTTCAAGAAAGCCAGATGTGTTGTGTTTTCTACAAAACATTATCATAATATCACTTTGGCAGTCTTTTATCTCGTTTTTTTTTTTCATTATCTTTGCGAAAGCAAAGGTTTCAATCTGTATTTTTAGTAAGGATCTTCTTCTCAGAAAACCGTGTAAAAATACGAAAGAAAATTAAAGAAGATAGAGATATTATAGAGAGTACCCGAACGTGTGATGATATTCCTTTTGCAGATGGATTAAGTAAGGGGGAGAAGGAACTTGTGGGCAAGTAATACGTAATGAATAGTACAGAGGGCGGGTCTGAGCAGTCCTGTTGCAATGTGTGCCGGGTACGATGCGCCAAATGTTGTTACGTCGGGAGTTTGGTCGTGAAGGCTCTCCAGATCAATCTCCCTCTGGCGCAGTATCGTTAGTCCTGTTGTTGGGTTCAACATTACTTTGCTCAACTGCCGTGTTCCTTCCTATTCACTCAGCTTTTTTGAGTGAATGGGCTCTTAGTAAACTAGCCCGATTTATCATATAAACGATTGCTTCACTGCATACAATCAGGCGGGATTATAGTCAAGCCCTAGTTTATACTGGCTGGTATATGTGGCTCAGAGTTACACAAAGGGCAATGGAAAGAGCTATGCTCGGAGTTTCTCTGTGTGATCGAATCAGAAATGAGGAGATCCGCAGAAGAACCAAAGTCACCGACATAGCCCTGCGAGTCGCTAAACTTAAGTGGCAGTAGGCAGGGCACATTGCTCGTAGAACCGATGGCCGATGGGGCAGTAAGGTTCTGGAGTGACGGCCATGTACTGGAAGACGCAGCGTAGCGTAACGTAGCGCTTGCACGGTTGATACGTGGATGGGTGGATGGACCATTCTAACATACAAAGACCTCACTGTCTCCCGAAATCACCTTATACCGTTAGTCCTGACTGTCACTAGTAGATCTTTGACACTCATTACGGGTAGTCATCAGTCCAAAAATCTGACAACCAGTCTTACCATCATCATCATCATTTCAGTCGAAAGACATCCACTGCTGGACATATGCCTCCCCCAAATATCTCCAAGACGATCGGTTTTGCGCCTCCCGCATCCAGTGGTTCTCGACCGACGGGTTCTCGAGTGGCGACCACGCACCGGAAGATGCAGCGTGGATAGGCTCCCAACAAGGTGGGCTGACGACCTAGTGAAGGTTGCGGGAAATCGCTGGTTGCGGAAGTCTTACCAAGAGGTATCGAATTACCTACTAATTGGGTTGTGGAGGTCAGATAGTCACTTCATATTAAATACTAGTTCTCATGCTCAAGTTAAACTTGAAGCCGAGCCCAAAATATGTAATTATTAAAAGACTAAACAGATCATGAGATGGATGACGGAACTTATAAAGGAAGCTGGAGCTGTCCTTAAGAGGCCTATGTCACTGTAATTTCGGTATAATCAAAATGGCCGACGGAAATATTAGATACAAAAAAAAGCCCAACACTTTCATACCGAATCACGTTAAATTAGCGTAAGCACTCCAAACTAAACTCATAAACACGACAGTGCCATTAAGAACAATAACTATCTAATAAAAAAATATTAGTTCAGTCCGAAAACTCCCAGAACCCCAGAACGAGCATTATTTGTGAAGTATAATTGCAAAAAGTTTGCAGCACCTGGCATAGAGTAATGTTACGCGGTAACAGGTCCGCCCGCCATTTTGGAACTTTTTTTTTAATGCTTTCGAATTTCGGGTGCCTAGGACAATGACCTCGTCCGCCCTGTAGGACTGAGCATAGGGTATTTAATGTGCATTTTCAAGGTAATTTGACCTCCCTGGTATAGTATAGTGGTATAATATAGTTAGGTAGGTTTGTAGTTAGATTATTGTAAAAGTTTTTGGAAACTAACATTAGTGTAATGTGATTATGTATTAAATTCGTTCATTCGTTCTTAGACCCGTCAAATTAGTCAGCTTCTGAAGTAAATTGAGGTATTTTTAGTCCACGTGTTTTTACTGACGGCTACACTGTCTGTCTTTAATAGGGCAGGACTAAAATAATGGAGTTTTGAAGGGAAAGCTAAGATGAGTGTCACGCTCACGCGTATTTTTCATTGGTCTTTTAAAATTATTTATAGTGTCGTTTACTAAATAAAAGAGCGTGTTTTATGTAGTAAAAACTGCATTCCGGAAATAATTCATAAAGAATATTGAAATATCGTAGCACAGTGGCCACACAATGATTTTGCCTCAAACCTCCCATAGACGGTTCACGAGGCCGTCTTTTTCAACTGTCATTGGCGATATCCGCCATTATTGTGAAATAAAATTTTCAAAGAATTTCTATAATTGGGTTTTATCCTAAAAAATAATTTAATGTCCGTCAGATAGATTTATAAAAAATATTGAACACATATTTTTTATTTTTTCTTTCATTCAAATACTTAGGAAGATATATTGATTTGAAATGTCGCATGACGTCACGCCGTGGTACAAAATATACCACGGCGTGACGTTATTAGCCCCCACTCCGTAACTTTAAAACGCTATATCTCAGTAGTTTTTGGTAATTTCGACAAAATAAAAAATACGGGTCTTAATTTTTTTTATTATCTGTAAGACGGACTAATTATTTTTTTGATTTTCATACCTTGGATACATCCCTATTTGGTACACTTGTTATTGGCAAAATTGTGGTATCTATTCCACAGAGACCATTGTTCAAGAGTTGAGGTTGAATCTTACCTTGAAAAAAGAAGAAGAAGATGGACTGAACTTTAGTTTAGTTTAGTTTAGTTTAGTTTGTGAACAAGAGAAGCGACAACAGTATCTCTTTATTTCTTTTATACAAGTTTTTTTTTTTTTTTTTGTATTTTATTTATGCCTTTGTACATTGTACAGACGACAGCACATCAAGCTACAACCAAACTGTCGGTTTCTTTTTTGGATTTCGAACTTTATCGCTAAAGCAGTAAGGCTTAAGGTTGATTTAACTCGAGACGGTCTCCAAAGCTTAGAGCACAGGCGTAGAGCCTTTCGGTGTTCTATGGGATGCATTTTGGGGAGTGTGCGAGGGAATTGCATGATTTAATTCCCCCATCTCCGTTCCACCATCGGACGACCCGTCGTACGGCGAGTTTCCACCCTTACGTTGTTAACACTACTACGATCCGGACGAAGCGTTTCGCCTCCTCCTTTATACCACGTACATCAAGGGACTGGAACAACTTGCCAGCGGTGGTGTTTCCGTCGGACTACAATTTGAGTGTCTTCAAGACTAGGCTCTTAATAAACTAGCGCGCTTTACCATCAACGATCTCATCGCTGCTTACCATCAGGCGGGATTGCGGTCAAGCGTTGGTTTATAATTTATAAAAAAAAAAGAGGTTAGGAATATTTGACAGTTTCGGATACCCTGATCTGCTGTCGCCCGTGCCTAGTTCGTTATTATTTCATTACTATCATATTGAGATTGATATTGAGATTGTATATTATTGAGATTGTATTTTATTGCTATTTTATTTACTACTGCACCAATTGAATAGTTTATAAATATCTTTGATGTTCCTGGTCACCATGGATTTATGTCCATATAATATCTAGTTAGTAGCTGCTTTCTGGAAGCTACGTAAAACCTTCTCGTTCGAAATACCGCAGTGTCTCTAGACAAAAGTCTTCGACCAGTGTGTGTTGCCAGTAATGACTTATGGAATTGAGACGTGGTCGTTAACAATGGGCATTATAAGAAGGCTCAAAGTCATTCAAAGGGCAATGGAGAGGGGCTATGCTTGGGGTTTCACTGCGCGATCGAATCAGGAATGAGGAGATCCGCAGAAGAACGAGAGTAACCAACATAGCCCAAAGAATTGCAACACTAAAGTGGCAGTGAACTGGATACATTGTCCATAGTACCGATGCCCGATGGGGCCAACGGGTTCTTGAGTGGCGACCAGGCACCGGAAGACGTAGCGTAGGTGGGCTCCCGACAAGGTTGACCGACGACCTAGTGAAGGTCGCGGGAAATCGCTGGATGCGGGAGGCGCAGGATCGGTCGTCGTGGAGGACCTTGGGGGAGGCCTATGTCCAGCAGTGGACGTCTTTCGGCTGAAATGATGATGATGGTGATGAATATCTAGTTTTCTTGCCATTTTGTAAATTCATTAAATTTCGCGAAGCAATTCTTTCGATAATTATAATAATAATAAAGCCCTTTATTCCGAAAGAAAATAACAGTATACATAAAGACATTTTTACAATATGTCCCTAACTTCGGCGTGCCTTCTGGCAAAGGCCTCCTCCAACATTTTCCATTGTTGTCTGTCCTGGGTAACCCTTCTCCAGTTAGGACCTGCTGTCCTCTTAAGCTCGTCTTCCCACTTTCGACAATTAACTAGATATTATTCAAGGATATAATTGTTCTAAAAGCTTAAGTCTTTCAACTTCCTAGAAAAGGCATGATCGAAAGCCTCATTCGTATAAGATAATTAACTTTGTGAGTTTGGAAAATAATATTTGTACTAGCGACTCACCCTTAGCAGTTCCGTATGGTTTTTACGATATGATAAAGCATCTTTCGATATTTCTTTATTGTATTTTCGTTTAATCTACATCTATACTAATATAATATAAGGCTGAAGAGTTTGTTTGTTTGAACGCGCTAATCTCAGGAACCACAGGTCCGATTTCAAAAATTATTTTTGCGTTGGATAGCCCATTAATCCAGGAAGGCTTTAGGCTATATATCATCACGCTGCGACCAATAGGAGCGGAGCTTAACTAACTCCACGCCAACGTAGTCGCTGGCTGCCGCTAGTATTATATAATACACATAAACGTTCGGGCTTAAATTCTGTTAATTATTTTGTAAGCCGCGTCAAAATCCATTATGTACTTTAGAATAACCCAGGGGTTACACTGAGGACAGAGGACAGGATGCTGAGGCGGAACATGGGCAAGGCCTATGTCTACTTTCGGGAGACAACATCGAACTCCCGGCCACCGTAGCGGCGGGTGGCGAGCTGCCGACTGCTCGTCGCGTCGCCCGCGTTGTGTTTCACGCGCGCCTCAAAGAGATGTCAGCACATCGTGACGGGGTCCATGAAGACCGATGCCTGTAAGGTGACGGTTGCGGGTTGGTTAAAAAAAGAAACCGTGGCCCTGGCGCAAAGGCAAGTGAAGAAACACGGGTGGGTTTTAGTCAGTAAAAATCTGAGAAGCCCATCCGCTCCGCCCGGAGTAGAAGAGCTCATTTGATTATATCCCATCCAGAGCAAAAAAAAGGCCTATAGATTGTCATAGGCCGAGTTGCTCGAAGCAGTCACAGAATTACACAAACCACGATACAAAATCTAAAAAAAAAAATACCAACCAAACCACCACCAAAAAAACTAAACAAAACTGTTTTTAAAAGTCACTCTATTAATGTTTCGGGTAGCTGCAATAGATCTTTTGAAATATTTTGTCCAAAAAAGTACAAACAGAATCAGCCCATTATGTGTTACTGTTGGGACAGGATCTCCTTTCACTGAGAGGGAATGGGCTGTAATCTACCACGCGTACCCTGTGCGGGTTGGTAGTATCAAGTGTCTACGTGTTTTGATTTTAGGACATGAGAGGATTTGAGGAAACAGTTAAAGGAAACAAAGAAAGGTCAAACTAAAGCATTGTCTTAGGGTCTTCTTTTCTTCTTCTTCTTCAGCCTATACAGGTCTACTGCTGGACAAAGGCCTCCCCCAAGGGCCATAGGGTCGGTCAGTCAGAAAGATGACGCTAGATGCCTATTCCAAAGCGTAGGTACCTATGGAGAACGGGCAAGAAACTTCTTGCTTCTTCTCCAATTTCACGCCATTAGACTTGATTCTCGGCAACTCTGATCCAGTTCATCACTCATCACTCGCCTGAAGGCGTCCCACCTTACGTTTACCAATTTGCAGTCTCCACTCTAGAACACGTCTACTCCAACGGTCATCGGTTCTACGGCTAATATGGCCGTGCCATTGCCACTTCAGATTGCTTATTCTGTGAGCTATGTCGACAACTTTGGTTCTCTACCGGATCATCTGGTTGCGGATCTGATTTGTGTGTCATTTGAGAGTAGTATAGTATTATCACAGTATCGCAGTTATTTATAAGCAAAAAATCTTCTAAAATCTCAACTTTTACCTACTTCAAGTTAGCAGGCGTAGTAATTCTATTAAATAGCTTAGCACTTAAGTAAGATGGAGCTTGAGCACCGTCTGAGAGCAACTGAAAATTACTTGAATTCATGTTAAGTAAGTTACTTGTGGATATTCTTATTTATAGAGGGTTTGGTTAAACTATGCCTTTCATAGTACGTTAGCGGATAGGTGACCATGTTAGTATACCGATAACTCTTCATGGCTCTGAAAGCACGTCGTAGACCTTTGACGGTCACTACGAGGTGTCCTGATGGTAACATACATCCATACACCCATAATCAGCCTATAATATTCCCACTAAAGGTACCCAAGCCTCCTCTCGGTGAGAGGGAGTGGGCCATAATCTACCACGCGGGCCCAGTGCGGGTTGGTAAATGTCACATGTTTTCAAAGTAAGTACTTTTTTTTGGGTCTGGGACATGCCGGTTCCTTCACCGTTTTGAGGGCAGTGGTGATGAAATAATTTACACAAAGTAAATTCGATTCGATTGTAATTTCGTCTGATGGGTTTCGAACCTACAACCTACAACTTGTAACTTGCGGCCGGTACCACTAGGCCACCACTGCTGATACCTGATGGTAAGCAATGATGCAATAGTTGATGGTAAAGTGCGCTTATTTATTAAGAGCTTATTTATTCTAGCCTTGAAGACACTTACATTTTAATGAGACCCCGGTTACCTTATGATTTCTTTTTTTTTCTTATATAGCACATTCCAAAGCATAATAGGTTTCTGTGGAGAAAAAAGTGCAGGGAACTCCATGTACTTTCTTTCAAATCTATACTAATATATAAAGCTGAATAGTTTGTTTGTTTGTTTATTTGGACGCGCTAATCTCAAGAACTACTGGTCCGATTTTGAAAATTCTTTTTGCGTTGAATTGCCCATTTATTCAGGAAGGCTTTAGCGTGATGTTATATATAACATCATGCTGCGATCAATAGGAGCGGAGCATAACTAACTCCACGCGAATGAAGTCATTTTTCATTTCATTGCACTTTATAGTCCGATGGGACAACAATCCAACTCGACCAGAGAGAGATCAGATGCAAAGCGCTAGTCCTGTATCTTTCACTGGACTTCGCCTGCTTTCCGAGGCACTGGGTTATCGCGCCGCCACCTTCCAATCACCTGGCTGTTACTATGAAATTCCTGAAGATTACTAAGTATTATAATAACAGACAATTACACTCCATTGAAAATAAGATTAAAACATTTCAAAAAAATACTTTTTTATAGTCCATGCAACGGTTTCTTATTTTTATTCCGTAGGCATAAGGACTGCATTAAAAGCAAACAAATGTGTGTCGGACTCACGCACAAAGGGTTCCGTACCATTGATTTATGAAGTTTAAGGATTTAACTTATTTGTATGAAAGATTACGCGATAGTAAGCGGTTTACGATTTACGAGTATTAAAAAAAACTACTTACTAGATCTTGTTCAAAACAATTTTCGTTGGCAGTTTTTATAGTAATGTATGTACATCATGTGTTTTTTTTTTTTTTAGATTTTTCATTTTCTTATTTTAGAAGTTAGAGGGAGGGGGTGACCAACTTTTTTGCACTTTGGAAGCGTCTGTCACGCAAACTGTTCGGTTTAGAAAAAAAGTGTTTTAGAAACCTCGATATCATTTTTGAAGACCTATCCACAGATACCCCACACGTATGTGTTTGATGACAAAAAAATTTTTTGATGAAAAAAATACCTGTAACGATGAAAAATTGTTTTTATTTTTAATGGTAAACAGGTGATGCAATCGTTGATGGTAAAGCGCGCTAGTTTATTAAGAACCTATTTACTCAAAAAACTGACAGAATAGAAAGGAAAACGTCAGTTTAGCGAGGTGATACATTGTTAAATCCAACAACATGACCAATGAAGCTGCGCCAGAGGGAGATGGATCTGGAGAATCTCAATGACTAAACTCCCGACACTACAACATTTGGCTCATCGTACTCAGCACACATCACAGCACAATTGTTTAGACCCGTCCTTCGTACGACTTCACCAGACATCATGCTGGAACACGATGAATTACTTGGCATAGCAGCCGATGTTATAGCCTACCATCGAGAAGAGAAGACCGCTGAAATCAGTCAAAGTGGCCGTTCTTACGGAAGGCAATGGACGTTCTTCGGCTGAAATAATTATGATCATTATGAGCAGACTATTTCTGATTTTGAATGTGGTGAAGAATTTTCATTTCTTCTAAATGTAAGAAGAGGCCATTACAGTGCAATAGGAAAATCATATTCATCATCATCAACCTTTTTATCGTCCCACTGCTGGGTACAGGTCTCCTCTCATACAGACAAGGATTGAGCGTAATCACCACGCTTGCTCAATGCGGGTTTTCGATTTCAGACTTAAAGTTCAGGTTTCCTCAAGATGTTTTCCTTCACCTTTTATTCAGTCATTGGTGTTTAAGATATACTTAGAATAATATTATTTCCACTCAAATCTATACTAATATACAATATGTAAAGAAAACCCTGTCCGATCCGTGAAGGTATTGTTAGGTATCGTTAACTGATTCTAATAATGCCTACAAATCCGGCCTAAACTTAAAAAAAAAAATCCCCAAAAAAAAAATATTATTTCGAAAAAACGAGGTAACTTCATGCATGTGCGGTAGGCAACCCGATAGGCATACATGCGCGGGTGAAGGGGGGCGGGGCATGCGGCACGTGGTCGCATCGCTATTCGCTCCGTCACAAATGGTGTTGTCAGTTTTTTAAAAATTACCAAATTTCGGGGAAATTGGAATTAATACCCGGGAAAAAAAGATTATTTCAAAATTCATTATTATTGTTACTGTGATGATTATGTAAAATTTTATATTGTATTTGGTCAAGTGTTTACCTAACCTTTATTATCCTTATGGGTCGGACAGGGTTTTCTTTACATATTGTATAAAGCTGAAGAGTTTGTTTGATGGTTTGAACGCGCTAATCTCAGGAACTACGGGTCTGATTTAAAAATTTTTTTTGCGTTGGATAGCCCATTAATCCAGGAAGGCTTTAGGCCATATAATATCACGCTGCGACCAATTATAGGAGCGGAGCTTATCTAAGTCCACGCAAACGAAGTCGCTGGCGGCCGCTAGTTTATTATAGGTATTTACCGATCTCAAAAACTTAAAAACCCGAAAAAAAACATAGGTACCTACATATATAAAAAACTACCAGGGTTCTATTCTACAATTTTAATTTACCGTCAGGGGTCGAAACCGTTTCTAACTTAACAAATTTTGAAGGGTTTTTTCGATGCCACCCCCGGGGGTGGGTCGCGGCCGCTTGAACAAATACGGTAAAGTAGCCAGAGGTCACTAATTCGATTCCCGGCTAACGTATACGTAGAACAAATATATGCTGTGTGGTGAAGGGTTTGGGGCAGATGGACTGTTTATTAATTTTTTAGGACGAAAGTTCTTTTTTGTTTTTAATTTTGGGTCGGGTTTATTGGCTTCTCTAGGATGGTGATGTTGTTTATTAGTATTGGAGTTTTAATGTTCAGTTCAATTGTTATATTTCCATGTGTGAAAGGTCTCGTAGGTATTTGAATGATATACCTCTGTGTAGCTGGTAATACATAGAATTTAAGGCTACGTCAATGTCTACATAGCTGTTTCCCTTTAAAAATTATAAGTGCCTGTACTAGGTTTATTGTAATTAAATGCTTCAAGTTTGTGTTTTTGAGGTTTCAAATACAGACGACATATACAATATACATATACAGTATGTTAAATAACAGAGGGCGTTCCCTTAAACTCGTTAATATATATCATTAATAGATTAAAATAAAAATATCAGCATAGAAAAATAAGCATAAAAAAATCCGAATACAAAAAAATCTAATTGGAAATAAATTTGAAACCTCCTGTTTTAAATCAAAATAGTAGCGTAGTATCATAAACAAATTGCGACCTTGCCGTTTTTCAAGTTCGCGTGTACAGTGTGTTTCTTTTACATGTCAATTTAAAATTTTTATTGAATATTTTCTTATTGGAAAAATTTAAAAAAAATTTTGTTTTCGAATGGAAATATTTTTTTTAGCATGTATGTATGCTATACTATTTCGGGTTAACGGGAACGCCCTCTGTTAGTTAACATACTGTATAAATACAGCACATCAAGGTACTGCAATCTACCAGATTTTTTTATTTGATTTTCAACTTTATCTCTATAGACATTGCAACTCAAGGTTGATTGGGAATATTTGATAGTTTCAGGTGAATTACCGTACCTTCGGTGGTCTGTCAGTAATCAGTTGTATTTTTGTCACTTCAGCTACGAGGCTGCATATAAATATTTAAAATGATAGCGATCTATTTGTTTTTCAACTGCCATAAAGTTGTTATTGTTTATAATTCCTTTGACATATCATAAAAAAACAGCACCCCAAGTCCGAGTCAGACTTGCGTACCGAGGGTTTAGTACATTCTATAAAAAATATGTAGATATATTTTATTGTGTCTAGTATTGTTTCCTTATAGCGGAAACAGAAATACATCACTTGTGAAAAATTCAACTAGGTATCATGGTTCCTGAGATCCATCCTGGTGTCAGACAGACGGATAGTGGACTCTTAGAAATAGGGAAATTAACCTAACCTGACCCTTGGGTACGGAGCCGGACAGCTCCACTGTTGTGTGTGCTCTTAATCCATACTAATATTATAAATGCGAAAGTAACTCTGTCTGTCTGTCTGTCTGTCTGTCTGTTACGCTTTCCCGCTTAAACCTCTCAACCGATTTTGATGAAATTTGGCACAGACAATCTTTAGACCCTGAGAAAGAACATAGGCTACCTTTTATCCCGGAAAAGTTTGATGTTCCCGAGGGAAATCTAAAAAGCGCGATATAACCGAACTCCACGCGGGCGAAGCCGCGGGCGGAAAGCTAGTAATAGAATATTTTATAAACCTTTCTTTACAGAGTACCGGATTATATATTTTAATCATAACTTGGCATTACATATAGATGGGAACATGTCAGATACAAATTGGAGGCCTCTAGACACACTGTACCCATTTCGTTGTTACTCTTACCTAAACTCCGTTTGAAATAAAATTAAACATTTTAAATATCTAATCTTTTTTTATATATATAATTATAAACTAGCGCTTGACTGCAATCCCGCTTGATGGTGAGCAGTGATGCCCATTTACTTTAAAAAAAAACTTAGTGAATAGGAAGGAAGACGGCAGTTGAGCGAGGTCGTGCAATGTTAAATCCAACAACACGACCAACGATGCCCCGCTAGAGGGAGATTGATGTGGAGACCCTCCACGACCAAACTCCTGACACAACAACATTTCGCGCATCGTACCCGGCACACATCGCAACACAACACGCTCAGACCCGTCCTTCGTACGGCTTCACCAGACATCATGCCGGAACACGACGGATCGCTTGGCGACAAGACTTTGTCTGAAGGGTGGTAACTTCTGCCGGCAGCCGATGTTATGGCCTACCACCGAGATATAATACTTATTTCAAACCTTTTTTATAGTCCGCCAACCGATTTTGACTTCTATTCAGGAAAATTACCTACATCGCGACCTGATCTATGCTGTACCCGACAGACCCTCGCTTGAGGGACCCACGAGGCCCATTTCAAGAACTGTAACAATTGTTCTAACAGCCAATACCTGATAATAATAAAAGCCTCTCACACATCATCCATGTAAACTTATAATTCACTCTTACCGGTCGTATATAAGAGAATCCGAACAAAAAATTCTGAATAAACTTTATTGGCGTTTCAAACGACGCCTTAGGGCGACATCGATCGCACACAACATGTACCGCTTTCTAATGCGCGTTGTGAGGCATGGGCGGTAGCGGGGAGCGGAGCGGGGAGCCGAGCGGGAGTGGTAAGGTGAGTTCTAAGCACCTGCATTATCGATGATGAGGAAACTACTAGTTATCAGTGATACTTTAGCTCAAGAAATATACAAAAGATGGTAGGTACGTAATAGATTGTTTATAGCTCTCTACGACTACACTCCGCCGGCGAATACTCGTTTGTCGCTGCGAATAGAAGTATTTTTTTTTATGGGACAAAACCCGCTGCGCATTATCCCACTCACTGCAACTCCTGAAAGCCAGAATCAACAGTGGAGACCGCCAGAAAAACGCCGAGCAATGAAGCTCGACGAGTCCCGGAGAAACGATTCAACTGCCTTGGGTCCCGCAACGAAATTAATCAGAAAAGAATAGCGGAGGAGTAAGAAAAAAGATATTTTTTCCACTTCCCTCCATAACAAGCAGGAGATAGAACAGAACTAGGCCAATCGGCACAAAGGGACATTATTGCAACTGGGAGAAGCCCAGATTGCCAAGCACCACGGAATAAAATTTGTTTAAGTTAATGGGTCCTAAGTAGGTATGTGCTGTTACAATTGATTCCAATAATAGGTATGGCAAAAGCGCCTGAACGCACGGAAATTGGTTCTAGTTTCTACAAGGTCCGTATAATAAACGACTCCGGATGTAACTTGTACACTATCCAACATAATATTGCGTTCATTCTGCCAAAGAACACACTCCCACAAGATGTGATGTGCGGACTGTTCAAATTCACAGTTCGATGTAGAACACTGACACAAAGGCGAAGGAACAAGTTTAAAAGAAGTTTAGAATAGCGAATAGAGGTATGAAAACCAAAGGTTATTTATTAATATAAGGCTGAGATTTAATACTTTTACAACGTCAAAATTACGCAAGACCGTCCCCCAAAACTCGCACCGTTTACCACTTCCTAGTGCTTTTGCTGGAAAGTGGTGAAGGGTGACGTTCTGCGGGCAGAACTACCACGTTTGGTGATACGAATATCAGCGACTAATCTCTCGCCACTGTCGTGCACTGACTGCCTATACGCTGCTCGTTAGGCGCTGGCGATGAGACAAGTGCCATAGACAATTACTGATGAGTGGAGAAAACAATCTTACTTAACGGAATACATTACCTTCTCTCTTTATGTATTTAATATATTTTTTTTAATAATTAATACTACTACTATTTACTTACTTACACTTACTTATTACTAACTTACTTATATTACTAGTGCTTGACTACAATTCCGCCTGATGGTAAGCAGTGATGCAATCGTTGATGGTAAAGCGCACAAATTTATTAAGCCTATTCACTTAAAAATCTTAGTGAGTAGGAAGGAAGACGGCAGTTGAGCGAGGTGATGCAATGTTAAACTCAACAACACGACCAACGTTGCTACACCAGAGGGAGATTAATCTGGAGACCCTCCACGATCAAACTCCCGACACAATAACATTTGGTGCATCGTACCCGGCACACATTGCAATACAACTGCTCAGACCCTTCCCACGTACGGCTTCACCAGACATCATGACGGAACACGACGAATCGCTTGGCGGCAAGACTTTGTCTGGTGGGTGGTAACTTCTGCCGGCAGCCGATGTTATGGCCTACCACCGAGAAAAATATATATGCAATAATCATGCGTACGCATACGTATGTATGTCACACACATGATCACAATGCCAATGTCTAAGAAAATATTTGAGGAATATGATGAATAATAGCTTCTAGAGAACTATCATATACTTACTTATTACTTCTAGAGAACTATTATATCTTTAGCTACTATACGTTACAAGAATATTTAACAGATAAATTCAACAAAAACACATAACTGTAAAGAAAGGTATATTTACAAAAAAAAAAAAAAAAACTATATACTCACTAAAATACTTAATTATATATTTATACATTTACATTTACAATAATGAACAAATTTTAATCGAGTACCAATTAAAATAATATCAATATATTTAAAGAAATAGTTAATGAATGAATACTCAACAATTAATATAATATATATAATATAAAGAGATAGCAATTGAATAAATACTCACTCTAATACAATTATTGAAAATAAATGAATAAGAATTATATAATACTAAATAAATGGAAACATGAAGCGCTCTTCCTCTCTCTCTCTACTTATTTAAAACTTGCTGTCCCCAACAGGGTCCATAATTGTTTCCAATACTATATTATTATATTTACCACCTGTAACTGTACATTATGGATTGCAATAAACGATTTGATTTGATTTAAATTATTTCGTTTCTAGGACATGCCAGTTTCCTCGTGATTTTTTCTTTCACAGATTTGAGAGTAGTGGTGATGAAGTTGAAACCACAAAGTAAATTGAATAGCTGGGCTACGACCACACTCGTAAGTTGGATTCGACACCACTCCTCTGAAAGCGCTATTTTCTTACCCAATAAAAAAGAAACGCTCCTAACTTGCACCATCCTCTAGATATGTGAAGCAACCCTTATCTAAAATCGCTTGGAAATAAAACGCGCATAGAGATCTCCTGTAGGAATTAACTGGGGTAAGCAGAGGCCGCAACTAATATATGGCGATATAATAAAGGCAGCCTTTGTACTGGCCAGGGTTCGTGCTGGACTAGAGGTTGCCGGAGTCAAATAATGAGTTAGGTTTATTTATCCGTTTTTACCCTTTTCTAAAGCGATTATGATAACGTGAGAATTACTCATATTTTATAATTTATTGTTTCAGGAAGAATATTCAAATGAAATAGTAGACAGGATATTGGTTCATGTTGTTTATAAAGGACTAGCGGCCGCCGGCGACTTCGTTCGCGTGGTGTTAGTCATACTCCACTCCTATTGATCGCAGCGTATTATATTCGCATTCCCAGATTAATGGGCTCTCCAACGCAAAAGGAATTTTTCAAATCGGGCTAGTAATTCCTGAGATTAGCGCGTTCAAACAAACAAACAAACTCTTCGGCTTTATATATCTGTATAGATTGGTTTTCAAAGACCAGCCAAATTTAAGGGTGTGGTTCAGACCATCAGATCGAGCATTTTTGTCCATGAGACCAGTACCGTAATCTCGAAGGATTTATCAACAGGCTAATAGAAACCTTCAAGATATCTACTAGACCTAAACGCATAGGATATTACGATATTCCCACCCTTAAATGTGACTAACCTCAAAACAACCCTGTATTTATGTAACTATGTCTCCTCTCTTATACCGCGTACATCGAGGCACTGGGACAATTCGCCAGCGGTGGTGTTTCCGTCGGACTACAATTAAGTGTCTTCAAGGCTAGAGTGAATAGGCTCTTAATAAACTAACGCGCTTAACCATCAACGATTGCATCACTGCTGACACTCAGATGGTTAATTAATTTATATTAAAAAAAAAACTATGTGTTAGTAATTATGTTGTTGCAAATTTTATTGTTCCAAATTGATGTTCGTGGTGGCCTAGTGGTTAAAACACCAGCCTCTCAAGGTTGAGTTAGCGGGTTCGATTCCAGGTCAGGCAACTTTACTAAGTTAAATGTACTCTCTAAGTATATCTTGGACACCAATGACCTATTACAAGGTGAAGGAAAACATCATGAGGAAACCTGGACTTTAAGTCTGAAATCGCCAACCTGCATTGAGCAAGCGTGGTGATAACGCTCAATCCTTCTCTGTATGAGAGGAGACCTGTGCCCAACAGTGGGACAATAAAAAGGTTGATGATGAAATTGATGTTATTTCAAGTTAAACAAATATCTTCTTTATTTTAAGTGAAAATGAATTTAGATTAGCAATATCGAAAAAGTTAAAAAATATTTTGAAGCTGTAACGTAAACCGAACTTTATTTTATAGGATTTAAATGTGTTTTCCCGTAAGCACTTATTTGTTTACATTTTTTGCGAATATCTCGCATATTAGGTGTCCTCACCGTTATTTTGTTTAACAAAATCTTTTGTTCTGTGCGTCATTACACGTTGCGAAATAAGTTAAAATAGCTGCGAACTCAGTAAGACTTGAACTCTGAACTCGTATCCCATCAGAAGCGAATACCGTCTCCGTATTCTACAATACCTTTATAAGACCTGTAACACGACTAGCGAAAGGAGAGATATTGCACAATAGAGTCACGTTAATGGGCGAACTTATGCCTCATAAACTATGCCAAAAGCCTTTGTTTTAGGAGACAAGGTTCCTCCAAGTATGACATACAACTGAGGAGCAATTCTCCTAATATTATTAAGATCGTTCACAATCTGATCTTAGTGTCAATCTGTCAAAAATATCCCTAATTTCCCTACCCTTTGACTTTTTTTGTCAGTGAACTGAAACCCATATCCTCCCGTGGGTGTCGTAAGAGGCGACTAAGGGAACTCTCACCAGGGAAGCGAGCAACAGCGCTTCTCATGTGGAATATCAAATTACTGCTATCCCCTACCCACCTGCCAAGCGTGGGGATTATGGCAAAAGCCCCTAAAGCAATGAAAGTATTTGGGAGGCCTTTGTCCAACAGTGGACCTCAATAGGCTGAAGTAGAAGAAGAAGAACTGAAACTGCGTCTAGATTTTTAAGGGTATAAATAATGGGATTGGGCCTTCAATAGTGCAATTCTGTAACTATTTACATTAAGGGAGCGGGGAGTGAGTTCTCATTTCGTGACAATGTCATAAGAAAATACTGATAGAATGGTTGCATTTTTCAAACCGCAATTATCGTTGCTAAAAGCAATTGACACCACATTCACTTTTCACTGCACTTTATACTTGACGAAAACATGTAAATGCATTATTGTATAGCAGCGGTCCACGCGGACGCATCGCCCACTCAAGTAGGAGAGAGACAGATATCGAACGCTGCCGAACGCGGAGGCCGATTGTGCCTCTTTGTCGCTCGTTCCGCGCTCACGCTTGCACATCAAGCCTTAAATGGAACGGGGTAACGCCGCATGAGTCATGTTTTTTTGTGCGTGCAGTCGCTTCGATCGATTTATAAGACTTTGTCATTATTGACAGATTGCTCTAAATTCAATTTACCTTAATTTTTACGGTAACATTATTACAGAATCGATCAGGTGGCATTAAGTACTGGACTGGTATTAAGTGCGGTATTATAACCAAGCACCTCTGCCTTCCCTTTCAGGCACTACAGTCGTGATACGTAGATACGTTATTAATAAATACTTTAATTTAACCCAAAAATATTTGTCAACATACCCCTAATGACATAGGCATAACTTTTGGGAAATGCCAAATATTTTGAAAGGCTTATATTACCGAATGCCAGCCCTGAGCGGATGGTATGTAATGCTTATAATGTGTAGCGTTATTTTTCTAAATTGCCTGTTGTGCTCGTTTAATCGAGCATATATTTTTGCTCGGGATTTTTAATGGTTACATGTACTTATTTATGTACGAGTTGCTGTTAATGTTGTGGTGATAGGTTTGTATGTATTTTTTATTACAAAGGCTTAAAATCAATTTGGCTAGAAGTCTCCAGACTATGCATATTGGGAAAAGCTTCTAATTTAAGCAGATGTACTGGTACACGTGTAATAACTGGATTTTGGAGGTCAGAGGCAGTCGTTCTATGTAAAATACTGATAACCGACACTAGCATACTTACGAAAAGGTGAGGCCAATGATCATTGCATGGTAGCAAAATGTGTAGTCATAATAAAATCCCCAATCAGTCATACTTTAATCTCAGGAAGAGTCATCTACAGAAGAAAACTCATCATCATCTCAGCGTTAATCCCAGTTCGTAAACGAAGCTTTTTCAGCTCTGGAGTCTGGGGTCCGCTTTACCAGTCTAACTGCTGATTTGGCTTAACATTAATATTTTCCGTGAACCGACTGCCGTCTGACCTCCACAACCCGAAGGCGATATCGAAGCATTGCAGTTAGACCAATTTTTGGACTTTTCAGGGTTCCAACAACCCTTAACGAGTGCCATTAGATGTTCGGCAACCAGGATCAACGGCTTATCGTTCTTTCTGAGGCACCAGAAAAATATTCATATGCATCTAACAGAAGAAAACTCTGAAATAAAATAACCATGCTGTATAAAACTAACCGCTCCCAAGACAAAACACAAAAAATCTTGAAAATAAAAATCCTAAAATATGAAACATATTTCGATATCTTTTAAATAATACAGACTTGGTTCTACGGTAAGAAATGTGTTGTGAATACGAATATCAATGGGAAGAAGGGTCGGATATGGGTTAGGGGGACTTTTATAGACAACCATGCAATCAATTTGACGTATTGATAGTTTTTGAGCACGTAGAGGGAACGGAAATGGGTTTTAGATATGTGTGTTTTACTGGAAGCTACAAAGGTAAAATGAAGAAAAACATTTTGTTTTAAAACAAAAACTACAAAATTACATTAGAATAACCGAAATGAAACCCTTCTCTGTATAAGACGAGACCTGTGCCAAGCAGTGGGATGATAAAAAGGTTGATGGTGATACTGAACCGAAATAAAGTCGGTTAGAAATACCCGTTGCCGGTCCAAGTGTGTTTTGCTGGAAAAATGTGGGGTTTATACTCAATATCTTTATTGCTTTCCTATAAGTACAAAGCTGGCAACAATTTATGTGAGATTAATTATGGAACCTGTACACATTGGGCACAGCAAAATAGGGTAACAGGAGAGAGGAAGCTCTGTTTCAATATCTTCAAATAATATAATTATGTTGTAATTTAACTTAATAATAAATAAAATATATACGGAGATAATTAACATCATTTACATCATTTTACTGCGATTATGAAGGCTCAGAAAATTTCTATTAACATCCTTATATAGTCATCTTAAATTATTGTCATAAGGACTAAAGTATTTAGTATTTTAGTCTCTATAACAATTTACAAAATTGCGTGCCTCTACGGCTTAACATTTTGTGAGTGGATGGCGGTATTTCTAGAATGAAAAGTAACTTGCTCTTACTATTTTCTATTTTTCCGGTTACTAATACAAAGTTTGTCTGTCTATCACCAGGCTGTATCTCATGAAGCGTGATAACTAGATAGTTGAGATTTTTCCAGATGGTTTATTTCTATTGCCGCATAAAACAGAATAAATTTAATATCTATATTTAGGCTTACATTAAAAAAAAAGCGCTCATTAGTTTAACGCTCGCAAATTATTTTGCTCAATATTAATAATGTCAATAGGAAAACACTTGATATATTTACACAATATGTAGCTGTATATTTACTTTAAAAATAAATAATTACATTAAAATAAAATAAATGTTTAAGCAGGCTACCACACAAGGCGTGGATTTTCAACAATTCGATAGGCAACTATTAGCAAGTATTAGATTCAGTACAACATTCTAAACTAGCTTATAAACTACCCAAAAATAAATCTGCTATTCATAGAAAAGGGCAATAACACGATAAAAATATATGGAACAGCATATTATTTTGTGCTTATGGTGCGTTACAAGACCTTATTGTTAATTAGGTACAGAATTAACGAAATACCTAAGCCAGTTATGATAAATTCAATATAACAGAAGACTAACTTTTCTGCTTTTTTTTTGTCCTACATTCGAGTTCATCACACAATCTATACCAAAATATATAGCTGAAGAGTTTGTTTGTTTGTTTGTTTGAATACGCTAATCTCAGGAACTACTGATCCTATTTAAAAAATTCTTTTTATGTTGGATAGCACATTAATTCAGGAAGGCTTTAAGCTATATAACATCACGCTGTGACCAATAGGAGCGGAGCATAACATGTTCAACTTACTAACTCCAGGCAAACGAAGTCGCTGGCAATCGCTAGTGTTCTATAAACACAATACATCCGTTCATGGCTCAAAAACAGTGATTCAGCTAACGTATTGATTTGACGCTCAGCCTATAAAATACTGAACGTCCTCCATTTTTTAAGTTGATCTTAAAAGCACTCTACCCATCCCCAAAACCAATTATACTACGCTTTCCTTCCTAAAAATGAGAGAAAGAGACAGCCTATAAAACACTCGTAGTTTTAGCTAATCCGTGATATATTCTGGGGACATTTTAAATTCGGGAGGGTTGTGGAACCCGGGTTTTTAACCGGGGTGGCAGCGGGGGCACTCACAATTGAAAATAATTTATCACCGCTTTGCTATCGCAGTTTGTAATTAAAACTAATATTTTATTTAGTTATTGACGTCGACCCCGTAGTCCACAAACTGAACTAAATTTTAGTTCGGGACATCTTTTTATTTCTAGGTTCTTCATCTTTTTTTTATCTTTTTCATTAGAAAAAGATAAAATAGAAATATTAGTTTAAACTACTAAATAACTATAAAATTAGGATATCGTGCAATGATGTCTGTTTTAGTCACTATAAGACACTCGATTCACGTGTTTTTTTTTTATAAGATTTTGCACTTTCATTATACAAAATGACATACGGATCTGAAAATATTACCTAAAGCTAGGTTACAACTAGGGTTGTAACGGAGGCTTGTTAGCGGAAGCGGAGGCGGATGCGGAGGCGACGAGTCTCACCTCCGCGGATGCGGAGGTTAACGGAGGCGGAGGTGAGAGTACATATAGAAAAAAATTAAATTTATGGTAATTAAAACAATTTTTTATTTTAAATACGTACATTAATAGTAGTATACTTAGTAAAAAAAATATTATCTTCTTGTAATGAAAATTAAGGAGAAACAAATTGTGTTTGCCGCATTCCCGCCTCGCGCTAGTTGATTCTTGACCATTTCGCGCTCAAACGCGGCCGGACGGCTGTCGAGCGTCGCAGCTTGCGTGTTATTTATTTTATAAATACGTAAATAAACCTCCGTTCTAACTCCGCAAAAATTGTGCGGAGGCGGAGGCGGAAGCGAAGATACGATTTCTTGCGGAACTTCCGCAGTAACGGAAGCGGGGGCGAAGCTCCGTTACAACCCTAGTTACAACATATTACCCAAGGCTCACTGGGTAATATATTGTAATCTAGATGTAGGTAGTACTTTAAAACCAGGCAGTTTATCTGCTCCTAAGTACATGTGCAGTGTGTATCTCAGTTGCTACAAACAACCGTAGCAGGCAAACTATAATTAGTTACTAAAAACAAACTTAAACTAATTACTAATTTTAAAATTGATTATTTTTATTTCAGTTAAATCATTTACAGGCACTTTTGAGTAGTTTCTCGGTGGTAGGCCATAATATCGGCCGCCGGCAGAAGTTACCACCCATCAGACAAAGTCTTGCCGCCAAGCGATTCGTCGTGTTCCGGCATGATGTCTGGTGAAGCCGTATGGAGAACGGGTCTGAGCAATTGTGTTGCGATGTGTGCCGGGTGCACCAAATGTTATTGTGTCTGGAGTTTGGTCGTGGAGGGTCTCCACATCAATCTCCCTCTGGCGCAGCATCGTTGGTCGTGCTGTTGGGTTTATCATTGCATCACCTCGCTCAACTGCCGTCTTCCTTCCTATTCTTAATTACTTCCTAATTTTATAGTCGCTCATTAGTCAAAAAGTTGAATCTAGTTGCCCATTCCAAAACGTAGATCTAAACAAAAGAACGGGCAAGAAACTCCATGGACACTTTTGAATCAAGATGTTACAAAATCCTGGGTACACTATTTTTGCTGCTACAAGCTAAAAGAAATAAAGAAACAACTCAAGTCATTGTAATGTTACGTACATATACAACGTGTAACATAAAGGGTATATACATACCAAGGGCATGGCATCTTTACATGATATCAAACGATATCGAAAGGGTTTCAACTCAAAATAAAATACTCAAAAAATTAATACCAATTTCCGGTTTCGTGATTTTCTTGAATTCAAATCATAACAAACGGGGCATCACACTACATACGTTAATAAATACTCGTTACACGTCACGTTACTAGCCAAAATCACGATAAATGTCTTCAATAATTCTGTGCGCCTAGTATGGTAGTAGCCTATCACAGGCGGTGTTTTTTCTCATAACTTCCTAACATAAAGAGATAGGATTAAAAAACCCTTCCAATATAGTTTATCATCATGTAAAGATGCCATGCCCTTGGTGTGTATATACCCTTTATGTTACACGTTGTATATACTATATACTTAAAAAAGAAATACTTCACAGATTCATGCATCTCTGTTCACTCAATCACACTACATATCTCTTACAATAATCAGCAATCTTCTTCATTCAGGAAAAGGTGGAGTTCAGACTCAATGACTGTCACACTAGAAATGTGTTTCATAAACCAGATTAAGATTTTTTTACGGAGTTGTCACAACATAAAATTAAAAATAGGACCTGACCATTAAGAGATGACCAATAAAACACTTAATGTTAAACCATGCAATTGCACGACATACCGAACAATTGTGTACTTGAACATTGTTATCTAAACCCAAAAACCACATCATTCGAACCATTGTTCCATCCCTTCAGTCCTAGGGGGATCTCAAGACGCCCCTCTTAATGGCGGTTCACCATAAGTCGTATTTACACAACTATGGAGGTAAACCAGAGTCTAAACAGTGCTGAGGCTTTTCAAGCCATAAAGGATATTGATATTATATCGGTAAAGTTAAAAGCAACAAGTTAGTAACCCGTAAACATAGTTTTAGTAACTATTTGATAGTTATAGCCGGATGTGGATCGCACTAACAGTGGGAATGACTTTTATTTTGACATTTATACAACATTCATTCCGTTATTCGTGCTGTCGACCAGACATATTTTTCAAACATTAAATGCAATGGTTTAGGAGTATCCTTTAAAATGATTTAAATTCTAAATGATTGCGTTTTATGGAATTGTATATGAAAAGAAACAAACAATTACAATTGGAGTTTTAAAAAGCCAAGGTAGGTGATCTTTTGTAATTATAGTCACTATACCAGACGCTCAGCATGCTGCTGTTTGAGTCACCTTATTTTATAATCGTCATTAACTTTCTTCTTGTCTGGTACAATGAACTCTTAAAAATATCCTCGCCATTATAAGATTGTTTTACACGTGAGTTGCTTTACACGTTTTACTATGGCTAATACTAGGTTTTGACATTCCTCTGAGTTCCAGAAATCTCATCAAATGCCTTCTACCAAGCTAAAATCCTATTCCTCACCCGCTAATGTTAGCCGTTACTAGGCAGCCTCCCAATATAAGAACGTGGATAACACGAAACAAAAATATAAAACGACGAAAGGGTAAAACAACACACTAATGATTCGTATTTCGCAAACGGTTTTAATGCGTGAATTCGGACATATTTAAAACACAAAGTTTTCCGTACCCTCGACCCCTAGTCCCCCCTCCCCCCATTTCGGTAGTTAGCAAGCGGGCAAAAGAGAAAACAGATCCCTCTCGGTGGGGTAAAAAATACGTAGTTTTAGCTAATCTGCGTCGAGGCCCGCGCGGCATTTTTAAACTCGGGTGGGGTGGTTTTAGGCATTTTAACACTGTACAAAAATGTGGGGGGTGAGTGGGGGCGCATGTGTGGAATCGGACTTATGTGGGAATCTATTTATGTGATGTACCCCCCTCGCGTTAATATCGGTTGCTATGGCAACGGGTAGATTACTGCATCGCATCTACTCGATTTTTCGCCGCTTTTTCTGTTGTAATCAAATGAGGTGCGACGCGTGTGTGTGGGGGGGTGGGTGTGATGAGGGGGGTGTGGGGGTGTCGTGGGGGGTGACACGCGTGTACTCAATTATCCGCAGTGAATCAATAGCGGCGAGATGAGGGTAGTTGTGATGTTTGTGACGCGGCTAATGTCTTTTTATCAGTTTAAATTTTTTCCCTGTTCAAGCGGCACAGCGTTTGTTTGACCTATTTTTCTCGTTTACTGCGGTCCAGGGGAATAAAAATGTACGTAGTCAAACGAGGGGTATTTCAAACATACGCGCGGGTATAAATAACCGCCATGTATTTTTTTATAATTTATTTTCGGAGAGACTTCCGGGTGTGGGCGGGGACCAACATTTACCTCTCTTATTTCGAGAATTATGCGAAAGTTTAAAGAATACAAATATTAGCATTTTATTTAACAGTCTTAGTAATGTTTGGATGGTTTACTGTTTTTGAGTTAAGTTCATTTTCTTTCTACAAAGAAAATTATGATTTTATTATGTATAATATGTTTTTCTTTTTTAATCTCACATTACACGCATCTACATCTCTTTGACAGCCTCCGTGGCCTAGCGGTAGCGGACGCGGCCGCTGCGCAAGGAGGCGCGGGTTCGATCCCCGCACAGTGCAAATATTTGTATGAATGAATATGAATATTTGCACTGGTCTGGTCGTGCCTCGGATAGCACGTTAAGCCGTTGGTCCCGGTTGCCATACGAACATGTAATGGCAGTCGTTACGGGTTGCTGGAGCCCTCAAAAGTCCAACAATTAGTCTAGCTGCAATGCTTCGATGTCGCCTTCGGGTTGTGGAGGTCAGACGGCAGTCGCTTCACGGAAAATGTCGAAGTTTAGCCATATCAGCAGTTGGACTGGTAAAGCGGACCCCAGACTCCAAAGCTGAAAAAGCTTCGGATGCGACTGGGATTAACGCTGAGATGATTATGATGACATGCATCTACATCTCTACCTATCTGATATATGCTGGAAGAGATTGACCTGTTTTGTTTTATCAGTTTATACAGCATTTGTGTATATAAATGGTAAATATTTAATAATATATATAAATATACCAGCTGCGCCCCATCTTTTCACCCGTGTAAGTAATAGTAATATAAAAAATAGATAAAAACCTATGCCTAACGAATGTATGAAATGAAATCGTTTATTAAGCAAGTAGGATCACTGATCACTTTTACACGTCATATTTTTTTAAACTAGATGACGCCGGCATTTCCTAACTGACTACCTCTGAGAAGAAAAAGCCGAAACAAACTCAGGGATCGTCTTGTTACATGCTTTTTATTAGCTTTACTTGTATGTTTGCTTGCTTGTTTGTTTGTTTGTCCGTCTCTAACTCTTTGGACTCCGAGTGAACGGCTCTTACTATTACTGTAAAATGTTCCACCGTTTTCAATACGTTCGTTCGTTCGTTCTTTTTTTTTTTTAAAGAATATCGAACTAAAAAGTTGAAAATAAATATAGTTTAAAAAACTAAAAATACATGCTTTTAAAACATATTAAACTAAAAAGTTTAAAATATTTTTTAATAAAACCTGAGGCGCTTAATTTACAAAAATTATGGCACAAAGCGCTTCACGCGTTTTCAAAAATTATTTTTAACTTTTTAGTTTGATATTTTTTAAAAGCATGTATTTTTATTTTTTTAAACTATATTTATTTTTTCAAGTCCAGACATTAAAAACGAAAATGTTATCAATAATTTACGTGAATTAAAAAAAAAGAACTTACGCATATTTAGCTTAGCAGAGCGAATAGCTCAGTCCCAAGCTATAATGTCTTCTAAATAATCTATGATTTTATAATACTCCTTTTTGCAAAGTTTGGTCTATAAATAGTATTTAAATCGTTATATGAGTAAGTTTAGAATGTCTATGGGAAGCTTGTTGTAAAAGTGTATACATTGACCCATAAAGAGAGTTGCGTACTCTGTGGAAACGAGTGTGATGTACAGCAATTTATTTGTAATAGTAATTAGTATTTTTTTAATTGCATGTATTCACTATTTCAAAATACCTACTACTACTACCGGTACACGAAGTTCTGGAGGAGTTCGAGGAAAAACACTGTAATAGGGGAATTTTATATAATCGATAAAATTTTAAAAACGAACTGTTATCGATTTCACCCAACTTCAAAATAAGGAGGAGGTTGTTAATTCAACTGTATTTTTTTATACTTTATTTTATTATAGTGTTCAAAGTTTATACGAGTCCTATAGGTAATAATTTATGTTCCTAAATTAACGACTTTAGCGAAATTAGTGATTCAGACTAGAAATGTCTAGTACAATAATTAGTAATTTATTGAACTTATGCAGTATGGTTCTACGAGCAATGTGAACCATATGGGAAGGTTCTGGAATGGCGGCCACGTATCGAAAGACGCAGCGTAGGGAGGTCCCCAATAAGGTGGACCGATGACCAGGTGGAGGTTGCGGGAAGCGGATGGATGCGGGCAGCACAAGACCAGTCATCGTGGAAAGCCTTGGGGGAGGCCTTTGTACAGCAGTGGACCTCTATATGGTGAACAAGAAGAAGAAAAAGATTCTGTATGGAACTGTTGTTTCTATATTTATTTCTCGTTTCATTGTTATGTTTTGTGTCGCATTGTATACCATAAGCTCACAACACGGTACAATACAAGCATTTCATTACATGAACGAGTTTATGGAATAACGAATTATAATTACATAACGAAATAATAATTACATATTTATGATTCTCTACATAAAATATTTATAAAATTAATCTGCGGACGCCTTTGTTTTCCTACCCAGGTTTAAACCTAGGTTAAACATGAATAATAATCATCTTTCTTTTCAACCAAGTGACTCGTTATTCATCAATGTATGATTAGGATTTTCAAAATAAATAGTATTATGACATAATAACTTGGTGTGTGTGTGTGTGTGTGTGTGTGTCTACACACACACACCTGTTAAATAATGTACTCAATTAATTAGTAGCGTGCATTTAGTATTGTTGTTTCTTTAAAAATAGGTAATAGTCGAATGTTTTGGGTCGACCTCCAGTGTAACCGGAAGTAGCTGAATACCAGTTTTTTACGTGGAGCGGCTGAATTTACAGCTGATAATTTTATTGTGGAAGTCGTCAGATCAGCATCTGACCACTACAACAAAATTACTGATGAATACCATACCCCTCAGACAGACTGATTGTCGTTTGGGATAAGTGACGATCCGTTCTGGGCGGAGCAGAAGGGCATGTCAGACTTCTACTGACTATAACCCACCCGTGTTCCTTCACGTGCCTGTAGGCTAGGGCCACGATTTCTTTTTTAACCAACCTGCAATCCTGACCCAGGAGGCTTCCGTCTTCTTGGAGCCCGTCACGATGCCACACATCGTGACGACTTTGAGGCGCGCGTGAAACACAACGCGCCGTCGACTCTGGCCTGGTCTTACCGCTTAGCGCTTGACCGCAATCCCGCCACCAGTGTCAACCAACAGCCATAAGGACGAAAAATGAGGGTCTTCGAGGTGACGGAGACGCCGGCAACAGATGTCATTGCGAACATACACACAGACCCCGGCACGCTGCAGGAAATGATGCTCCAAAGAGTATCCCGGCTAGCCGAGGTATGCCGCATCAGACGGACATCTGATCTGGGTCTCCGTCAAAAAAAGTAGCTCACCGCCCACGCCTGTAGTGGCTGGGAGTTCGATGTTGTCTCCCGACCAGGGAGACACTTGCGGCGGCTAGAGGCGCGGTGGCGTTGGAATTCCAGCTCCCACACCGCCTCCTCCTTTGCTAACATTACTGCTTCGCAGAAGGAGGTGATGGCCTGCCATGCACCCTCACTTCAGCCTATGTCCTGGACCAGGGTCGAATGCGAGAGTTCGCTGCCGATCACCGCCTCGAGGATACGGCAGTGGTTTACCCAAGCCGGCAGACCTCCGCCGTATGCTTCACCGTGTCCTCAGGGCAATCCATACAGTGGTGACACCCTGGCGTTTCCTCCCGCCTTATACGGAACAGGAACCACCCGAAACAGCCGTATGCGGTGAGGACCTGCGTCAGGCGGAAGGCTAGGGCGCCGTGGCGCCTCTCTAGCCACTCCTCAAAGATGGGACTAACCGCCGTTATTGTGGCCTGCCCAATGAACGGCTAAACGTACCTTTCAAGCCACGGAGGGGTCTTGGTATGTGAAGATGGTCACCAATCGACGAAGCAACAGCGGCAAACGTAGCTTAACCTAATCGATCGACACATAAAACTGTTATTTAGTTTGATACCTTATCCGCTATGCTATACAACGTGTAGTCATCCTCAAAAGTATGTGATTTTTGTTTCATAATAATTATATCAATGAGTGGAGCCACAGTTACATACCCAATGTGTCATATCTTTCTTCTTCAGCCTATAGACGTCCACTGCTGAACAAAAGCCTCCCCCAAGGCTTTCCACAATAACTGGTCGTGTGCTGCCCGCATCCATCGGCTTTCCGCGACCTTCACCAGGTCATCGGTCCACTTTGTTGGGGGCCTTCCTACGCTGCGTGTTCCGGTACGTGGCCGCCACTCCAGAAACTTACTACGTTCTACGAGGTCATATTATGTTTAAAAATTACAAATTCAAATAAAATTATAGAATAAAGATTGAGGACAATTCAATGAAATCTTGAAAAAAAATCTTGTTGATTAGTAAATATTTTAGAGGCTACCTTTACTAAGGAACATTCCAACATCAGCTTACTTCTATTTTATACAAACCTACATTACATGCAATATATTTTTTTTTAATTAATATATATTATTATTAATATACCACTTTGAAATAAACGACACCTTCCAGAATTTTCCTGAACTTTTGCCTGACGGAATATCAAAGCATATCAAAGGAGTAGCCATGGAGCAAATATTTGCTCCATGGGAGTAGCATTTCCCATCCACACGCTTCGTTCGTTTTCTGGCTTTTCACAGTTCTCTCACCCCCCGGTAGATGGCGCTATTAGTACGTGCCACTATATTTCTACAACGAAATCAATAGTAGCTTGACTAGCGCCATCTATGTGTTTTCCGGAACAAACTACTGTGTGTTGTACTGGCTACGATATCTCTTGTTTTCCAGTTCCTTGCTGCCTCGTTTTCCATTGTGAAGGTGGTGCAGGGAAATTCTGATTGAATAGATGTTATAAACTTATTAGGTTGTGTTGTCTTATTGACTTGTTAAGTTGTTCTAGCTGTTACTTATATGTATATACTTTTTTAAATTATATTTACATCAAGTTACGTCTTTTTTATACATGGTACCTACTGTTTTTTTTTTATGAATAGATAGCTGTGCTGCTTGGAAGTATGTTCCGCCATTTCTTCCCAGCGGGCGTTTTTTCAATCCTTCTCTGTATAAGAGGAGAGCTGTGCCCAGCAGTGGAACCTCTTATAAAAAAAAATCTACTTTTATTAGGATTAAACACAAAAATAAAACACTCATTCCGCAAATCACTTTAAATTTATTTTATAAAAGTAACTTCAAATAAAATATTAAAATCATGAATGCGAACTAAATTCATTTACATACAATCATTATTACTTACTTGCTAATTATATTTCTCAAACTCTTAGCTTTTCAACTAGCCTACAACGAAATGATAATTTCTTTAATTCATAATCAATTAATTAACGCGAATATTCCTTTTCACCTAGTTTTACGGGTTACTGTATTTTTGGTAATCTGGGCCTTTTTGGCGCAACCGTGTTTCTTACATTGGACTTTATTACTTATTTCTAGCCTGTGTCTCTCTGCAGACCAAAGGTCTCTCTTCCGTCCCCCTACTTTTCCCAGTCTACTGCGTTTGTGGACACTGGGCCTGCAGAACAGTCATTACCCGGCTTTGGCGAAATGTTGGTGTACTGTACATATCTCTTTATACCCTCAGCGTGGTAAACAAGCCTGGTGATAATATAGCATATTATGTCATTAATTAGATTTCTTTTTTACAATGATCAACACATAATGATGTTGATAATTCTACACAACAACATTTGGCGCAACGTATCCGGACACATTGCAACACAACAGCTCAGACCCGTCCTCCGTACGGCTTTAACAGATATCATGCCGAAACACGGCGAATCGCTTGGCGGCTAGACTTTGACTGGTGGGTGGTAACTTCTGCCGGCAGCCGATTTTATGGCTGAATCTGTGTGTATGTTCTGTCGAGTAGTGCTGATGTTTTTCCTTTTTACGGCATGGACTAATCATTCATCATTATTGCTTTTTTCTGACCAGATCGACCTGATCCCGGGTCGATAAGTGCGATCCTTAAAGGAATCGGGTTCATCGGCCTAGCTTGAGGAGTAAGCAAGCTTGCCATTCGATAGATCGATTCCCGATTACCACCGTATGAAACCATAGGACTGGTTCCCGATGGGGCAAACGAGTTCTCGAGTGGTGACCACGCTCCCGAAGACGCAGCGTAGGTCGCGGGAAACCGCTGAATGCGGAAGATGCAGGACCGGTTGTCGTAGAGATCTTTGGGGGAGGCCTATGTCCAGCAGTAGACGTGTTTCTGCTGAAATGGTGTATCAGTTAAGGTAGAACGCGATCTCAGCTGACCTCTAGCTGTAGATTGACCGATATCTTTCAAAAGCTAACTAGAAAAAACATCCCAAAGGAAAGATGTTGTGCCGTAGCCTGGGAACGGCCTATGTCCAACAGTGGACTACGATAGGCTAAGTCGATGGGAATCTAGTAACTCTCTAATAACCCGTAAAAATAGTTGTTCTGTTTAACTCTTCTTATAGGTTTGTTTTGGCACGTAAAGGTTTCGTTTGTCTCGCGGACGGCACTAACACTCAAACTAAATACAGTGTAAAGGCGGCTGTCAACTACAGTGTAACGTAGACAGTAATCATACGAACGAGAACTTCGTGCAGTTTCCTTGGGGCATAAAAGACTACTGTAAAAGCTACCAATAGTCAGCTTTGCCAACACATGACAGCTTCCAAAAATTATGAAAATATTCACAGTTTCCATCTTTAATTTTCATTTTGCATTGACTATCGGATTCAGCACCCTCGAATACTATGAAAATGCCACCCACGACGAGAAATTGTTTTGCACGGTTTGTTATAATTTGAATTTAAGAAACATGACCTAAAAATTAATAAAAAATATTTTATTTTAAGTTATAACAGTGCCAATAGACAAGACTTTGGACCATATCAATGAATGATAAAGCCTTGTCTTTGGAATGTATTGTACATATATACCTTTACTGTTACACATTGTAGGTATAAGGATCCCTTTCCTAAAGGGATTAAGATTAATTTACAAGGTGCAATTTATGCCTATGGCATAGAAATGACTTGCATCGTCTAAATGATCAAATCAAATCAAATCATTTATTTCAAATAAACCAGTTACAGGCACTTTTGAATTGTCAGAAGGTCGGTCAGTCAATAAGATGAAGCTAGTCGCCCATTCCAAAGAGTAGGTACCTATGGAGAAGAACGGGCAAGAAACTCCATGGACACTCTTTTAAATTTTAAGCTATTGTTACAAATATTTCATTACATCATTCATATTGAAATCAACCGCGTGAGAACGATGCAGAAACATATTGTACGCTGAGAGCGTCCATTATGGAAAACACACAAAAATCAATTCAGAAATTAAAATACGCCGTGGCAGCTAAGAGATGACCAGTCCCCTCCGACGGCGTCCGTTCACGAACATGACGTATGGATCAGCATCATTCAGCTCAACCATATCGAACGGAATGGTGTTTAGACAATGCAACTTTTATTGTTGCTTCAACTTAATTAAGGCTATAGGCAATTAAATTGCACCGTGTAAATCAGTATTTACACACGATAGTTGGAATCAGAGTTTGTAGTGTTGCCGATGGGCAATTCTATCAAGTACGTGACTCATTGTTGTATAAATGCATCCATAAAAAATAAACAGCGCAAATGAAAAAGTCCACTCTACAATATTAAATTATTTGCATTTATGGATTGGCGCCAAAGGCTAAAGTATCATGCTTTCAAAATAGTTATTGTGATATTTAAAATACCTTAAAGAATAAATGATACACTGTAATTGACAGCCAACTTCACAATAAAATATAGTTTTCATATTATCTATAAATTCTATCACAACTTTTAAAATAATTTTAAAAACTGAGCAAAACTAACATTACCTTATGTAACATATAAATTGATTTTATTATACCTAATATGAATACAACTGAAAAGAGCCTTGAATATTGAATCTCAATTCCTTAATTTATAAATATTTTTTTAACAATAAGTTTCTTACACTAGTTAGTAGCGAAATTTGGTGTAAATGCAGAAATTAAATGTTCACAGGGTCATCAATTACCTAAATAAATTTATTTATACTGCTTCTCTTCAGTACGTCTCTTTGTACCCTTTTTTCCCATTCCTGATCCATCAAAAGTATCATATCATTATAGAAGAAGAACCTGAACAAGATGAAGATGATAATACGACAGTAATAACTAAATGTATCCAATCCGTTAAGTCACATTTAAATGAACCCTTTATACAGGCTTTTCAAACCATTTTGGCTTTTATTGCTATGATGGCCCGAAAAATGGCAGCTGCAGCAATTTTTGGTAATGTAACCCTTTTTTTTTTGTTTTTAATATCATCCTTATACCAACGCAATAGTAGTCAAAATCGCTCGAACAGGCTGTAAAAAGTCTTTGTTTAAATGATTTATTTCGAATAGAGCTTAAACAAAGATTGGCAAAACTAATGGCCGAACTAGAAAAAATCACTGTTTTCAATTTTGTTTTTTCCATAAAAAAGTATACATTCGTATTACCATATTTTTTTTTTCATTAATGGTCATCTTCACATTGTAGAGTAAGTAGCAGTAATTAAAAAATGTCTGTTCAAAAATAATAATACAGATAAATATGTCGAAATTGTGCACCTAGTTATTCACCGTTTACAAAATTACAAGCAACCACAACTGCCTTTAAAGTTACCGTTATTAGTAATGATCTTCCTCGTGACAACCCTGTCAACATTCCTTCTACCCTTACTTAACTATACATACAACTATTTGGCCACAACGATGAAGAACAGAAATGTACATAATATCATGGAAACCACTTTCTATAACATACATATATAACGGTTAAATGTCAAAAAGACAAAATAATTACATTCGGTATGCTAAACTTTATATCGTCGTATAGCTTTATAGCCCGTGTACTAATGGCGCCTTCAAATTAGACACGTGTTTGAACAAAGAAAGAAAGAAAGAGAGAAAGAAAGAGAGGAAGAAAGAAAGAAAAAGATAGGAGGAAATAAAGTAAATACATTGATACAAATCAAACAGAAAGTTTGAATACCAAATGTAATGCAGCGGTCAAGTAAGCCTTGAGGCTGCACCAAATAAGGCTCAGTACAGCAAAAATCCTAGACAACTGGTGCCTGACGCTCGCTGGTTTTCAACTGAAGGTCCCTCTAATTTGAAGGCGCACTAACATGGCGCTCACGAAGCCTCGTTTGTCTAAATAGAACGAGTAGTTCAGGAGTTGAGGGAACAGTTGAACTCACATATGTACATAGCCTGTTAAAATCATTGCAAGTTAAGCTTTGCCATGTTTAGATAAAAAAAAAGTTTTTTTCAAATTAATCCCAAAGAACAACTATCTATATGTTTAACTATTAGTCTTATATATGTATGTATATGGAATAAACTAAGTTTTATATAAGGCAATATAGTATGTAAAGATTTACAGAATAATTGAGACATCATCATCATTCATCATTTCAGCCGTAAGACTTACACTGCTGGACATAGGCCTCCCCCAAAGATCGATGACTGGTCCTGCGCCTCCCGGATCCAGTGGTTTGCCGCGACCTTCACCAGGTCGTCGGTCCACCTTGTCGGGGGCCTACCCACGCTATGATAAAGCCTTGATAAAGCCTTTTTATCCGACCAAGAAAAAGAAGGGTTATGATTTTAACCGGCCATGTACGTATTTCTCATGAATATTTATTTCATTTAACATCTTTAACATTTAACCGTCGATATATCATCTGATCACATGTTTCAAAGTTTATGCTTATTCTCTAAGCACTGGTATATTTAGGTAACAATATTAATCTCAATACCGTTCACTATATCATCAATGTATACTACAAAGCCAGTATCGAAACCTACTGGTACCGATAGAATATTCCTAAGGAAGAGACAAGAAGCGATACTAATACCAATATCGACTTTGTAGTATCCATTGAGCTTTAGCTTCAGGGAAATACAACATTTCAATAAGCCATGTAACCTTATTCAATACCACTCCTCAAAACCACTGTCCTTCTTTCTTTTCTTTTTTCCCAGCTTAGGACATAAACCCTCAAGCCACCTACATGTTAAACAGAGTTCTTAACAGATCAGAACAAATAATCAACGTCTGTATGAGCTGGTTGGCATAACAACCGACGACCTACGTACAATGGTCCACCTAAATGGTTACCACCAAACATTCTAACATAAAACATAGGACCTTATCAAGAGAGATGAAATTATCAAGTTACTCAACGTTAACCTGCTCAAAACCCATTCTCAGATCAACCACCTTACTTTCTACGACGATTCTATTAACCAACCGCTTGTCTGAATGTTTTCAAGAGTGTAGGAGTATCATAAATATTTCGTTCAATAGATAGATTTAAATTAAAAAGGTCGTTGAAAGTAAGGTCAGTCGAACAAAATAACCATGTTATCTAAATATACCAGTATTAATATAATTTACACAAATTCACCTACAGAGCTGCACACAGAATGGTCAAGGGCTATTAGTGGAAGAACCTGAAATGAATTGGAACAACGAGGTGACTCCAAGCTTACAACTACTTCATAGGTTTTACAAAATTATTTACTAGGAGATGCGGTGTCAGTGAGAAAGACCAACAAACATCTTTTACCAAGTTTTCAGATGATACAAAAAAAAAGAAACAGGAAAAGTTCATTTTTACCAGAGTTATTATTCTTGTAAAGAATTACAAAAACACTGTTTGGTAGTCTTGAATCAAGTGACAGAGGATAGAATACATTAATAGTCGTTGCCTGGAGAAATGTTTAATATCTTTCTCTCTGACAGCGCACCTCAACACATCAAAAAACAACCTGACCCATATATATACATAAAATCGAGCGCTGAATTAACTCGTGCCATCAGACTTGCTGGATTCACTCTCCTCTGTGATAGTGATCATGGGGGGCGAGTCGTACGCGCCATCCCCAGGCGATGTTTCATTCATCAGCTTTTCAAACTTCGGAGACCCCGAAGGCAGGATCACATCCCGAACTGATTCGTACATATCTGTCCTTATAATTGGCAATGATCCTCTCTTACCCTTCACGATATCTTTCCCAGAACAATCGTCTTCTTTGATAGTTTCCATTGGTACTTTTTCTGCTTCTTCTTCTTCTAACCGTACAGGTAGACTATCAGCTCGGTTCAGAGACTTTAAACCTTCAACTTTCTCTGCCACAGGAACTGCTACACCATTCTCTAGTTTCTTCTGATCGTGAAGGTGTTGTAAGCTATATTCTCTAGCTTGGACATCTGATAATAACGGTCCATCAGTTGAGCCTTCAATACAGTAACCTGGTCCTTGTAAAGCTTCGCTGCCTATGATGGAATCTTGCTTGAATATCGCTGCAGTTACCACAGGTTTGTCAGGGTCTGTCGGGGTCTTGGTTATCAGGGGCTCTTGAGAGTTGTCATTAACTATTCCTTCTGGGACATCGTCTTTAGATGTATCGTAGCCAGCGTAAACTGGATACCCAAAAGGTCCTTGTTCATAGCCCATTTGACTGCTGTACGAGTAGCTTACATTATGGGAGCCAATTGACGACATGCTGAGGTCAGAAATTGAAAGACCTGTACTAGATAAAGCTAATGCTTTATCTCTTTCGTACTTTCCACTACAATTCTCGCTGTCATCCTCTATCTTCTTCTCCAACTCTTCGGGGACGCGGTGTATAAGAGCCTGGTTGGTGGAAATCTGAGGATCATGGGGTGGTGAGGTGTGTGCAGCCTTGGTGCTTGACCTGTAGACTGCCGACTGCTGTACCTCAACTACGAAGATGCCATCATTATCTGGTGAATACTTCATCTTTGTTTCTCGTCCGTTTTTGGTGATATCCTGAAAGGACAAAATTTATGTCTTTAAGTTGGTTAAAAATAATAGGTATCAACCTATATAGTCTTGCGTTGATCTCAGTTTTGCATGTCTTACGGCAGAATCACTTACAACATAAATTTTATACCTAACAACAGTGTTCTACAAAATATATAATTTGAATTTATATCTGATTTTAATATCAATAGGAGAAATTACTCTAAAACGTGCATGCTCTATCTGATTTTACAAGATAGTAGTAAGCGAGTACGTAGCAATATTGTAACATACCTATTCCTAGTGTAAAATACTAACGAAACCTTAGCAGCAAAACTCTTAACCGCTCCGTTGTCCGGAGGATACATTCAATTGTTATGTAAAAATCTCAACATGGAAAATCAAGTAAAGTGACCTAAACTTTGGCGGTTCATTGATTCCAAACCCAAGGTGACTGACAGGAAACTTTAGCGTTTTTGCAAAGGTCCGGTCACACCAGGACAGCTTCTAATGTTACACAAAGCACAAGTCTGTTTGTGTGTGAAGTACTGTAGCCAGTAGCCACATTTGGGTTAGTTCTGCAAAATGCCACCTGGTCACTTTGGATTTGGTGGAGAGGGTAGTAACCACCTTTACGTTGTTGACACTACTACGATCCGGACGAAGCGTTTCGCCTCGTTTTTTATACCGCGTACATCATGGGAGTGGAACGATTTCGCAACGGCGGAGTTTCCGACTACAATTGAAGGCTTTTAATAAACTAGTGCGCTTTACCATCAACGATTGCAGCACTGTTTACTATCAGGCGGGATTGCGGTCAAGTATTCGTTTAAAACATGTAAAGAAAGAATCACTACACCCTCGCCTTCATCTAAATTTTCACGTTAAGATGGTTACAGAATCGTGCTGCAATTTTAGGAAGCGCCCGACGGAAGTGTTCCTACTCGACGAAAGGAAATGCCCAAGGAACCACATTGTCTGACAGCTTGCATCTGGTTATTTGCCTAAGTTTGCCTACGGGGCGTCAGATTCAGCCGATCACGCATAAACTTTATAACTATCCTGGCCTGAGCTAATCCGAAAGAGTTTCTGGACTTTGCAACACTCATGAATATTGGTTTTTCCAGTTTGCAATAAAGTTTGAGACTAACCTACATTTAATATGATAGTGAGCCTAAAGGATTTTTAAAAATAGATTTTAATATAAAAATAACTGGGCTATAAGTCACTACACAGTTGAGTCTAAAGCCAACGTTGTTACATAGGGTTTACTGTGATTAGTGCCATCTCCAAAAAAACAATAACTGTTTAGTATTTTAAATTTTAATTATACACTTGTGTGACCTAATCTAATCCGCACTTAGTCACACTTTTCTGTGTCTTAAGTCATCCATTTTTACATAGAAATCCAGATTGGGTCACACGAGCAAGAAAATAGAATATGATACGCGTGACATGTGATCTTTTTAAGCACGGTGTCCCACGTATCTTTCTACGTTATCTAATTCCTCAGAAACAGATGGACCGATTTGGATAAAATTTTGTGCGTATATTTCAATGTTGTACTTATGATTACAAAATGGAATAGGACCCGGTGGCTGGCGCTGCTTTTCTAGGCCGGACTACGTCTACCGGGTCCGCTAGTTCCTTATAAGTATAGTTACTAACATTTCTCTCCTCAGTTTCCACTATGAGATGATTGTTCTTCAGGGTCATGGTGAAGATGGAGCCATTAGCAGCCGGCGCCTCCCCACCATCCGTGCCAGTGCTCTCGTCCGTTGGGGACTTCAACTGGAAGTGGAAATAAAGAGATTTAATAAAAGATTTAGTCGCTTTTACAAATAATTTATGTATATTACGCATCCTGCTAAATCAGGTAGAAGTGAACTTGTAGTACACTGACAAATCGCCAGTTATGTGTTAAGTGCCTACTGTCATCAACCAGGAACAGCACCTCAATTGCGTAATACATTTTGAACCTTGTTGCAATTCCATTGCTCTCTATGTTGGAAATTGTATCTATTCAACAACGTAAATAACCCAATGAATATTGTTGAACCGTCAAAATGAAACCTATAGCTACTGATAAGGTGTTCAAGACTCTATAGGTACAACACACACAAAACGAAATCTGACAGTTCCAGAAACTTAGAGTTAGTATTTTTTTTTTTTATTTACAAACTAGCACTTGACCGCAATCCCGCCTGATGGTAAGCAGTGATGCGATCGTTGATGGTAAAGCGCTAGTTTATGAAGAGCCTATTCACTCTAGCCTTGAAGACACTCAAATTGTAGTCCGACGGAAACACCGCCGCTGGCAAATTGTTCCAGTCCCTCGATGTACGCGAAATAAAAGAAGAAGCAAAATGCTTCGTCCGGATCGTAGTGGTGTTAACAACATGAGGGTGGAAAGTCGCCGTACGACGCGCGACGGGTTGTCCGATGGTGGAACGGAGATGGGGGTATTAAATCATGCAATTCCCTCGCACACTCACCAGAATACATCCTATAAAAGACCGAAAGGCTGGCTATTCTACGCCTGTGCTCCAGGCTTTGGAGACCGTTTCGAATTAACTCTGGGTCCCCAATCAGCCTCTTCGCACGTTCTCCACTGAATCCAAAGTAGCCAGGTGACATTTCGGAGCACCAGCCCAAATGTGGCTGCAGTACTCCACACACGAGCGGACCTGTGCTTTGTACAACATTAGAAGCTGCCTCGGTGTGAAGTACCGCCGGACCTTTATGATGACGCCTAGTTTACTGGCAGCCACCTTGGCCTTGGACTGAATGAACCGCCAAAAGTTGAGGTTCGAGGAAATCACAACACCCAAAAGCTGAAGGCGGTCGGTGCACTCCAAGGATACCTTCTGAAAAGTAGGAGCCAAGGTGGACGGACTCCTTTTGGCGGTGAAAAGATACGCTTGTGTTTTGGCGGCATTGAATGCTACAAGATTGGCTTCGCCCCATCCGGAGACTGCCTGTAGTGCAGCACTCGTACGCTCTACCATAGCCTCTCTTTCGGACCGGATTGAAGTGAAACGGAGTATTCGTATTTTGAACTTTATTGACGTTAAGTAAAGTAACAACATAGTACCTACCGAACTAAGCTGTCATTTTTATATAAAGAACTACATTTTTATATAAAGAACTACATTTTTATGTCGGTTAGGTGCATAATTCAATAACCATATAGGTGGTTTAAACCTCATCTAAATAAAATCCATGTTTTTCAATAAGGTAGTGTGAATCTTATGGTAAAACACTAATAATATTTCTTTCGGAATAAGATTACATAGAGAAACATTGAAGCAAACATATTTTATAGTCCGCTCAATGATTTTGACTTCGTCTTTGGTAGTCGTTACGGTCCGCGGGCGAGTGACAATTATTGACACATCGACAAAGTTTGGTCAGGCTATGACTGCTGTGTATCTACATAATTAACAAATAGTTGTATAACCTACAAGTAGTAGTCCCGGGTCTGGTTGTTTGTGTGTGTGAGTTTATATGTTTGTAAATGCACCCACGATACAGGAGAAATACCAATGTGGCTAAGTTTTTAAGAAGAAAAAAAAATCTAATTAATTCAAAAGCAAAGTAAACGGGTTTTAAAGCAGTACTATCACCACCGTCGTCATAATATTACGGTTGTCATTTATTTATTTATTAACTTGAAAATACATGTTATTATTTTTTTTATTATTAATAATAAAAATGTTAATCATTCCACTTTATAATACAGAACTTCAATAATAATTAAATGTACCAAAAATACATTGAAATTGTGGAAACGAGCCTGTACTGTTTATATTCATAATGTTTCTATTATTAATTAGACGAGTTGTACTCTTTTTTGTCTCTCTCTCTCTTTATTTACTATTAATACAAATATTCTTTACATCTATAATACAAAAAACGACATACGACATTATTCTATTATTTACTGTAGCAGTACCTACAAACTCCACAAATAAAACAAAGCGTCATACTGACGTCACACGAATTCTACATCTCGCAAGCAGAGTTTGCCGTGCAATTAGCATACATACAACTTCCCAACATCAACCGTTAGGCAAGTGCCAGCCAGTTACCCGTCTGGTCGAAGGATCCTCCCTTTTCTATGGAGAATGACTGAACTTCACACACTGTTCCTCATGCCTCCACATTTACTATTTCAAAATAGTCAACCAATGGCTGAAACCCAACTCTAATATAGAATGAGGTAGAATAGAATATCTTTATTGTAGGAGGCTTAATCCATTAGATATTTTCCTTCCAACCGCAGTCTCAAATCATAAACACCTGAATGATAAACGCCACACTCAAGTGCAAACAGTCCGTCTGCATGTTTCACCTCAAATAACACCACTTAATACCCAAATGGTGATGGCATTCGTAATGACTAACGCCACTGACAAAGAAGCTATCCTCTCGTTTGGGCCGCTAATGACCCGTATTGACAAATCATTCACCTTCGCCCACGATGCGGCTGTATTGCATGAGAGGAAGCGAATGACGGATATGTCAACTAACTGTCAAATTCGTGTCAGAGTAGGCAGAAGGGTTGATGATAGTAATAATAATAATAATAATAATAATCTTTATTCATAAACTTACACAACATTGTAAAATCAAAACTACAAAAATATTCTTATACAATTAAGTACATACATATCTTATTGCCTAAATAACAGCTAGGTATTATGTGTGACTAAAAATATACATAAGGTCATACAGAACGTATTATTATACAGAGAATCATGTAAAATTTGCGACATGCCCGAGCTAGGTTTATTAAACCTGTGTTTCAGGCGCTCACGCTCAGTAGATACAAATATCTTTGTATTTCAGACTATAGGACATTTACTACTGTGAACTACTCTTCACTACTGTGTGTGTGATACACTTACTGTTTTGCAAGCAGTAATTTTATAAAATATTGAACACAAAATAAAGCGTCTATCTGGGTCACTAGTTGGCACCTCTGATTGAACTTTGCATACTTTATCGTTGCCGAATTTTGCAGCAAATTGGCTATAATGATTTTGGTGGATATATTATTTGTATAGACTTACAATGTTATTTTGGTGGATATATTATTTGTATAGACTTACAATGTTATTTTGATGGATATATTATTTGTATAGACTTACAATGTTATTTTGTCTTTATACGAAAACCGAATATAGTTTATTCAGAATAAGCAACTGAATGGATTCCGACCATTTTTACGTCATATTATATTTTTTCCATGTTGTGTCGTGGTGGCCTAGTGGTTAAAACACCAGCCTCTCAAGTATGAGTGTGCGGATTCGATTCCAGGTCAGGCAGTTACCTATGTAACTTTTCTAAAGTTATATGTACTTTCTAAGTATATCTTGGACACCAATGACTGAAGGTGAAGGAAAACAACTTGAGGAAACCTGGACTTTATAAGTCTGAAATCGCCAACCCGCATTGAGCAAGCGTGGTGATTACGCTCAATCCTTCTCTGTATGAGAGGAGACCTGTGCCCAGCAGTGGGACGATAAAAAGGTTGATGATGATGATATTTTTTCCCAAATACATTTAGCAATTGTTACAGTGTGGTTACCGAGCCCGCAATACAGCTGATGGTAGATCATACTACTAGGAGACAGTGCAACAGGGCCGGCGAGCGCAGCGTTGACCAAATTTTTCTTAGGACAACCAAGTCAGATAACAAGCTCATAACTTTGTGGTTTTTCATGATATCTTTTTGAAATTTTGTACATAGATTGTTTACTTAAAAATACTGGACACGTACTTCGGGTTTCGCTTAAACAAAAAATAACGTTATATAATTTAATGTACAAGCAATGATGCAATCGTTGAAGATAAAGCGCACTAGTTTCATCATCATCATCATCAACATACTAAGCGTCCCACTGCTGGGCACAGGTCTCCTCTCATACAGAGAAAGATTGAGCGTAACTAGTTTATTATGTGCCTATTCACCCTAGCCTTAAAAAAAAAACGACGGTCGGTGTATAAACGACGAGGTGAAACGCTTCGTCCAGATCTTGATGATTTCAACAACTTAAGTCCTCGCCATACGATGGGTTGACCGAAGATAGAACGATGACGGTGGCATCAGTCACATGCCAATATTGTGTCATATAGAATACCGTTAGGCTGACTACCCCACGCCCGTATTCCAGATTTTGTAGCTAAAATCAAGCAATTTCAGTATATACCGCTTCCGCAAACTCTTTTAGCTTATAACAAAGGTGCTAACCAAAATAAAAGGATCCCTAACGTTGCATAAAAAATCCTTAATCCGTTTCACATTTTCTGAAACGAAGGGACAGAGGAAGTTCCTTCAAAATGGTCGCCTCGTCATTTCAAACTCACATAGAAATTCTTTTGCATCAACATATTGCAGTAAGTTTAAAATAATATATTTAAGCCTAATCACTTTGCAATGGAGTCGAAAATCACATGGCAAGGTTTGAACATAATAATTCGTGTTTGAACTTAAAAATAAAATAAGTGTTTCGGTATTTCAACTTTCTGACAGGCAATGAAGCGTGTCCAGGTGTTGGCAACCTTACGGAGGGATTATTAGTTATTTAAAATTATATTATATTATCATATCATAAATGAGATCATTCAAATCTAATTATGTATTGCAGGGCTGTTTTTAATTTAACAGCAGCTGAAAGGCTTCATTTTACTGATTTATTAAACATTCCTATACCTACCTAATTTATAGGCCATTTCTGCTTTAATTAAGACTCTTGGAGGAAGATCTCGGTGGTAGGCCATAACATCGGCTGCCGGCAGAAGTTACCACACACCAGACAAAGTCTTGGCGCCAAGCGATTCGTCATGTTCCGGCATAATGTCTGGTGAACTCGTACGGAGGACGTCTGAGTTGTTGTGTTGTGATGTGTGCCGGGTCTGATGCGACTTGTCGGGAGTTTCCCAGATCAATCTCCCTCTGGCGCAGCATCGTTGGTCTTCTTGTTGAGTATAACATTGCATCACCTTGCTCAGCTGCCGTCTTCCTTCCTGTTCACTCAATTTATTTATTTTTGAGTGATTGTGCTCTTAATAAACTAGCGCACTTTACCATCAACGATTGCATCACTGCTCACCATCAGGCGTGATTGCAGTCAAGCGCTAGTTTATAATTATTAAAAAAGACTTGAATCTTCAACAATAACGAAGCCAAATCATGGCTTTGCAGAGACAGACTGCGAAATAAAGCCACGTGCTGCCCAACGTGCCCCAACGCCGACGTCACATTATTTCTTGAAGCTAGCCAGAGACGACATAACGCACGTTCCGTCTCAAGGGCGGGAAAATAGATTGCCGACGAAAACACGTGCCTGCGTGCCTTACAAATTTATTTATTTGTACACTTTGATTTAAGTAGGCTTTACAATATCCCTTGGTATGACTGATTATCACTTTCAGGCATCTAACTCATCTTCTTCTTCAGCCTAAAGAGGTCCACTGCTGGACAAAGACCTCCCCAAGGCTTTCATTACATTGGGGGGGTTGCCGTAATCCCCACGCTTGGTAGCCGGGGTGGGGACCGCAAAAATTTGATATTCCACAGTAGAAGCGCTGCTGCCCGCTTCCCTGGTGTGAGTTCCCTTAGTCGCCTCTTATGACACCCACGGGAGGATATGGGATGGTACTATTCTAGGCCCGGTACAAAACGGGTCATTCGACTCTGACTTCTCTGACTCGTAATGGCTGACAATTTCATCAATTCTTCGCGTTTTTTAAAAAGCAATGGTGGCCCAGTAATAACGGTCCGGGACTTATAAGTTGTAGATACCTACTCGGTTTATACCAGACAGGAGTTTTAATTTCATCACCGCTGCTCTCAAAACGGTGAAGGAAAGCATCGTGAAGAAACCAAGCATATTAAAAACTAGCAGTCGCCCGCGACTTCGTTCGCGTTGAGTTAGTTATTTGAATATTTTATTTTGATCCCAAAATAGTCGATTTCTACACTTCTAGATCATAATATAGAGTATACATTTTAAATTTTTTATATACTCCGCTCCTATTGGTCGCAGCGTGATGTTATATATAGCCTAAGGCCTTCCTGGATTGATGGGCTGTCCAACCCAAAAGGATTTTTTTAAATCGGACCAGTAGTTCCCGAGATTAGCGCGTTCAAACAAACTCTTCAGGTTTATATATTAGTATAGATTTGTAGACATGTGACATCAACTTGCATGAACCCGAGTGCTGAAGAGCAAGGGAATGTGCTATATTCCACTCCCTCTCACTGAAAGGAAGAAAAGAGAAGGCCCTTTTTTTCTCTTTTAATTTTATCTTCCCTTTCCTGTTTGCTCTATCTATTCTCAGCAGCATTACTGCGACAAGGTTTCATCCTTACAGTAGAACAATTCAATTTTGTAATACCTTTTATGTTCAAATTAAAGCGAATAAAACACTGTTTTAAGCGACCACCATTCTATTACATTTCCGATATACCGAACACACGCCGAACCCACCAGTCATCAAACCCCGAAATACCTACTATACCTACCAACATACATACATAATACAAAAGTACACAATAAAACACAAAAAATGTGCAACAAAAACTCACACCCACATTCACACTTAAGACCTAGGTCCTTAGGTCTAACTTCGCAGGTCATTGGCCGGTCGTCGCCCGCGCATTTTGGCGTACTCTTATTTTTTTTGGGTCCCCCCGTCCCTCTCCTCGCCGCAGCCTCCCAATCGAGTTGCAGTTTTTAGATGCACCTACTTGAGTCGTACGACTATCTAACGACCTGAACAAAGGCGGGCATGGAGTAGTCATTGTTTTAATTTAGATTTTTGAGAAATTACAATACTTCATTAATATAGTGTGGTGGTATATACATAGTAGGATGACACTGTTGGTGCAGTGGTTGAGCGATCAACTGCTGCGCGGCGTGTCGCGGGATCGATTCCGGCAAGGAACAATTGTATGGTCTACAGATAGTTTTTCCGGGTCTGGTTGTATGTGTACCAGGTACCTATGTGAGGTTGTAAACGCACCCAAGATATAGGAGTGGGTAATTCCTAATGAGAGTCAAATTAAAAAAAAAACATGGTATCGCTCAGTCAAACTATTTTTTAAATCGTATTCTTTAATGAATGATGCCTAGTAATACAATAAAAAACACGCGCCATACTGTTTACTTATAATACAGCAATTTTTTAATGGACTCTCTCGTTTTATATATTACTAGCTTTCCGCCCGCGGCTTCGCCCGCGTGGAGTTCGGTTATATCGCGCTTTTTAGATTTCCCTCGGGAATATCAAATTTTTCCGGGATAAAAGGTAGCCTATGTTCTTTCTCAGGGTCTAAAGATTGTCTGTGCCAAATTTCATCAAAATCGGTTCAGAGGTTTAAGCGGGAAAGCGTAACATATAATAATATATAATATTAGTATGGATAAAGGTCACAAACCTGAACAGGGTGTCTTAAAAACTGCTAAATTTGACAAAAAATCTTCCTCGCCCCTATTGATGACTGGTTCAGCCACAACTGACAGGAACTATTAACTAATTAATAAGTTATGTTATGTTGTAGTGACCATACCCTCTCACACAGAGGAAGCACAATGGAAACATGATAGGCTGAGTGTGTACGAGTGTTTCCAACCTAAAAGTACCCAAAAATCTTGTAGTAATTCGACTCCACCGCACTCTACTGCGCACACGCATTCATCGAGAAGTGCGTTGCACTATAGCGAGCCAGTTTGACTAGATTTTTGGCAACGCGCGGCGCATGCACTGTTCCTCTCCCCCTCTCCCCTCTAACCGTGCCACCCCCCTGCACCGCCTGCACGACGTGGTTATGACTTTCTGATTGGTTTGAAAAGAAATGAAGAATAATATTTCGGTAACTATTTTGTTGTTTTAGGTATAAACTAAGTATGAATAAATATCCAAGGGTCCAGCAGCGATGACTTCATTAAAAAGGTAGGCAGTGGTTTAGAGAAGACTGTTGAAGAGTGTTAATCACGATGTGCCCCATAATTGTTACATGATTCTTATGATGTGTGTTAGATGCCTTGTTTTTTACTTATTAGTCATTAATATATATCTCACTGTTGGGCAAAGGCATCCCTAATCACCTTCCAATTCTCTCAGTTCAGAGCTGCCAAGGATCTCCAATCTATCAAATGGAGTCCAGCTTATCCCGCCGTCTCTGTCTGGGTCTACCACGATGTCGTCGGACTCACTGGGTAGTTACTTTAACTCATTAGTCGTCTGACTTGGAGCAGATGTGTCCAGCCTAATTCCATACATGTTATTATAGTTTATTATATGTATTTTGACATAGCATCTTTACTAAATCAGCAAATAATTTAGTCATAATGAAAATGGTGTTGGAGAAGAATGCTTGGGGTATCATGGACCGAGTTTAGAACAAATGTTTCTATACTCCAAGAACTCGGCATCAAACAGCGTCTTTCAGAAATAGTACAGTCCCGTATACTCGGATTTTTCGGTCACATATCAAGGCGTAATAGTGACTCTATAGAACGTTTGGTCGTCCAGGGCAGAGTGGAAGGGAACAGACCTCGTGGAAGGTCACCGATGAGGTGGACCGACCAAATCAAGACGGCAGTGGGGGGACCTGTTAATAAATGCTCCAGACTGTCGTCCAACAGGGATAGATGGAGAGAGATCGCATGGCGTGTAACATCAGCGTCTCGGATTCAGTCATAGTGACCACGACCGTTCTGTCAAGAGCGAAACGAAGAAGAAGAAAAAATGAAAATTAAAAAAAAAATCATTTATATCATCTTTTATAACGCGTGCATCGAGAGATTACAATTTAAGTGGCTTCAAGGTTAGATAAATAAGCTCTTAATGAACTAGCGCAGTTTACAATGATTGCATCACTGCTTGCCATCAGGTGGGATTGTGGTCTAGCACTATTTTATAATATGTAAAAAAAATAGTTTATTAATACTAAAATAGATCGAAATTAATGTAATTTCCAATATATTTTAGACAGTCCCCCTTGCCATGTGTTACTTGTTCAAAGTCTGACTTCTGTGTATATTAACATGTCTACTATTCCAATTACAAACAAAACGTAACGCCAACGGTTTTAGAAAGAGTATTTCAAAAATGTGTAACAAATGAATGTAAAAAAAAAATACTACAGTTTCCAAGTACAATCAAGATTGCGCAGTGCTTACGAGTGGGTGCAGAGTTTTACAACTCTTTTACTACTGTGAGATGTCTCAGATACCGTGTTTAGATAAATGCTGAAGTTGCAGACTATGTTTTACTCTTGGAGGAAAAATACAAAGTGACGACTTTAGGTTGTAAAATGTAGAATAGATGGCAAAGTTTTACTTTATTTTTGCACGCATTTGCTTTTGTTGTAAATTTTTGGAACATAAAGTGTACCTATTATCTCTGTTATAACTATTACAGGTTTTATTACTATAATATATCTACAGTGCTAGGGCTCAGAATGTCCCGTGTAGCACCGACGTGTAGACCTGACTTTTGGGTCAGAAAGGTAGAGTAGAGAGGACCTGTGCCCAGCAGTGGGACGATAAAAAGGTTGATGATGATATCCTTCCGTGGGTATCGTAAGAGGCGACTGATTGAAAGCCTGGGGGAGATCGTGGAGGGTCTCCAGATCAATCACCCTCAGGCGCAGCATCGATGGTCGTGTTGTTGGGTTTAACATTGCATCACCTCGCTCAACCGATCTCTCTCGACACTTTATTTTAGTGAATAAGCTCTTAATAAACTAGCGCGCTTAACCATCAACGATTGCATCACTGATTACCATCAAGCGAGATTGGGGTCAAGCACTAGTTTATATATATATATATATATATATAAAACTTCAATGACTACAACTACTACTGTCGCGTCGTGCCTTTATTATAATACCTAACGTTAATTAAACAGAAACTCTCATTTTCAGAATACTTCCAATTAATTTTTAAACAGCCATTGCAGTTCAAAATATGGCAAAAACTATTTTAATTCAGGGATTGAAGACCAGATTTAAACGAGCTAAAAGTTATTGAAATTTGAACCTAATGGTTACAGAAATGCAGTTTGAATTTTGATATTTGCACAAATTAAAAAGGATGTTTGAAAAATGTAAATTATGACAAACGCTATGTTGACTTTGGTATTGTAAAAAAAAGGTATTAGTAGGTACAGCATACCATTTATCCCCAAAACATGGAGGTTCGTTAATTACAGTGGAATAAAAACGCTCGTAAGATTATAATCAATTAACCACAGTTTAATACCTATGTTGTAAAACCCTAAAATATTATAAGTCAACACAAACAAAAAAAGCAGTAATGTGGGAATATAAAATAATCTTCAAATCATATCACGTGATTATGCAGTGTCCTAAAAAAATATAATTTAGAATGTAGAATGTGGTTCGTTAATTACAGTGGAATAAAAACGCTCGTAAGATTATAATCAATTAACCACAGTTTAATACCTATGTTGTAAAACCCTAAAATATTATAAGTCAACACAAACAAAAAAAGCAGTAATGTGGGAATATAAAATAATCTTCAAATCATATCACGTGATTATGCAGTGTCCTAAAAAAATATAATTTAGAATGTAGAATGTGTAATGTATATTTCGTATCGAATATGGATCCACGCTCGCTGTAATGTATTTTCTAAAGTTCTGACGGCAGTCAACCAGTTCATTTCATCATTCCCTGTCCTTATCCCAATTTATTGGGACCGACGCAACTTTTCTTTCTTCTGGCGTATTCTCGGTAGTCACAACCATACTTCAAGCCATATCATCATCCATCCACACTTTCCATTCATCGTTACTTTGGTCTACCCCTAGTCTTATCATCTTCTTCTCAACCTATAGAGGTCCACTGCTCGACAAAGGGCTCCCCCAAGGCTTTCTTGGATTGGGCGATTGCCATAATCCGCTCGCTTGGCAGGCGGGTTGGAGATCGCAGTAATTTGATATTCCACAGGAGAATCGCTGCTGCCCGCTTCCCCGGTGAGAGTTCCTTTAGTCGCCTCTTACGACACCCTCGGGAGGAAATGGGATGGTACTATTCTAAACCTGGTACCACATAGGGTATCTACCAACTCTTATAGCCCTCGACTTTCATACTCAAAACTCTCCTCGTGACACTTTCCTCATTTCTCTGTAACCCAAGCCCATACCATGACAACGGATTTCCATATAACTTTTCAGTTATCGGTGCCATTTTAAAACTTCCTCTTAAATGTACTCATTTCTTATCCTATCCATTCGTGTTACATCAATTACAAAACAAATTGAAACCTTATTACCGCAAAACTAAACGATTTGAATGCTTCAAAAAATGACAGCTATTTCAATCTGGAAAAATTTCGAGGTCATAGAAAAAATACCAATTTGTTATCTGATTATGTCAATATTTTTTTAATTATTATTACTTAAATTCTCAACAATCTGATGATTGTTTAATCGAGCAAGCAAGATTCAACAGCTATTATTATTTATTTTATTTGATATTTTTTTGCTAACTTTTACTGTATTTGCCCGCAACATCACAGCGGGCCCTATCAGAATAAGCTGGTATGCTGATAGGGCACATTATTTTATACGACTGCACGCGACATTTATTTTTTTATGTCGAAAAATCAAGCTAAGATAAGAGCCTTTTGGCATCGTATAAAGCTTTCTGATTCATTTTTCTTTTTGTATTTTTTCATAGTTGTGTTTCGTTTTTAAGTAGTAATGCAATCGTTGATGGCAAAGCTCGCTAGTTTATTAAGAGTCACACTAATAAATAAACTGACTGATTAGGAAGAAAAACGGCAGTTGAGCAAGGTGATGCAATGTTAAGCCCTACAACACGACCAACGATGCTGCGCTAGAGGGAGATGGATCTGGAGACCCTCCACGACAAAACTCCTGACACGACAACATTTGGCGCATCGCTCCCTGGCACACATCGCAACGCAACTGCTCAGACCCATCCTCCGTACGGCCTCACCAAATATCATGCCGGTACACGACGAATCGCTTGGCTGCAATATTTTGTCTAGTGGGTGGTAACTTCTGCCGGCAGCCAATATTACGACCCAGAAAATTAGTGATATGATCTTTATGTAGGTAAGTGCGAGTCACAATTAATACTTTTCCTTTCTTTATTCTTGGTGTTACAAACAATGTAATATCGAAACCATACTATTATGAAAAAGGTCTCAGCTGCAAATTTTATCCCGAGCAAAATTCTTTTGAATTTCGCGTAACTGTAAGCCATTTACGACCTGGATAAGTACGCTAAATTCTGCCCATACGGCTGAATTTATTGATAGGTAGCCGGAGGCCGAAGTTATGGGCGCTAACGGTCAAATGGGCCCTCTTGCGAAATACCTATAGGTACAGACTGCAAAGCAAACTTGATAACTGAAGTGTGCCGTAATTCTTCAAATATTTGCAGAATAGGGTAGTTGACCAAAACAAACTAATTAGTCCGTCAGTTGGATTTCCCAAAAAATCTAGACATGTATTTTATCGTTTTTCATATCAACAAAAAATGAAGACGATACAGTGCGAATACTCGTGTGACGTCACTCCTTGCTACACTTTTTAGCAACGAGTGACGTCACCAGCCCCTACTCCTGATTTTTAATGCCTTTTATATTCGTAAATTTTTACTGATTTGATAAAAAAAAATATACGTATTCTACATTTTTTAATAATCTGAATGACGGACTAAATAAAATCCATTTTTTTACCCAGGAAACACCTCTATTACGGCACAATTTTCAAAAATAGTAATCTAAAGACTATCAAAGTGCTGTAGTAGGGTCTGCTAAACCGACCGAATGGAAGAGATGATGATAGTGCTGATTATATAGACCAGAGCCAAAAAGCTGTGTAGCGCTAGGTACCTACAACGTTAAATGCGAACATCGCGTCATACGGACTTTACCCATATCCTACATCACGCAAGCAGAGTTCAATGTGCAACTAGTATGCATACAAGTTCGCCACATCAACCGGTGGGCAAAGTGCCTGCCAGACAATCCCAGTCTGATCGTAGGATCCTCCCTTTTTTATGGAGGATAAGTGACCTTTACACGCTACTTCTCATACCTCCACAGCCGCTTTACGCGATTGCAGGAAACACACAAAAGCTTAATCACCTTCAATTCAATGCATTCTATATTTTGTGTTAATGTTATCGCATGCAAAAATAAACACCGTAATTGCATGGGTAAATAAAACTGTCTAACTGATAAATTGCGTGATATGAATTGCACATAGATAACACTATAAATTGTCAGTTTGTGACCGTTTTATGAATTAGAATATGATTCAAAATGTTATCCTGTTATGATTCTCAGTCTTTGGGGGGCTTTGCCATGTAAATATCTTGGACACACAGAACCATAATTGCGCAACAAACTATCAATTGTTTTGAAGGACAGAACTTATTGAATACTTCGTATGTTCAGGAACATTATCTGCTTAACGACAAAAATAACGCAATGAATGTTGTTGAACTGTTACAATGAAAGCCTACTACTTAATTTTGTATTTACCTTGACATTAATCCAGATAAAAGGCAACCTTTTGACCTAAACATAATTATTGATAGCTCGAAGGCAGTGATCCATGCACTAATTACGTGCAAAGCCAACATACGAGTATATTTATATACTGGGAACTTAGCTCAAAGGGAACCCTTCAATTCGATACCTATCCACCTATATTTTTTTAGCTAAACTCTAAGGGGGTTAAAGGTCAATTGTTTTCCGCAAAAGCAGTTTTTCTATATTTAAATTTTATTTATGTAACATATTGACGCGAGTCGTGGTGGCCTAGTGGTTAAAACACCAGCCTCTCAAGTATGAGTGTGCGGGTTCGATTCCAGGTCAGGCAAGTTCCAATGTAACTTTTCTAAGTGATTTGTACTTTCTAAGTATACCTTGAACACTGATTACAAGGTGAAGGAAACATCTTGAGGGAACCTGGACTTTAATTAAGTCTGAAATCGCCAACCCGCATTGAGCAAGCGTGGTGATTACGCTCAACCCTTCTCTGTATGAAAGGAGACCTGTGCCCAGCAGTGGGACGGTAAAAAAAAGGTTGATGATGATGATGAAACATATTGACGTTATTTCAAGTTAGAAAAATATCAACTCTTTTTTAAAGGTTTTTTCTTTAAAAAAATTTTTAAACGTTATAAATTAGTGCTTAACCACAATCCCGCCTGATGGTAAGCAGTGACACAATCATTGATGGTAGGCGAACTGGTTTATAAACAGCCTATTCACTCTAGCCTATAGACACTTAAATTGTAATCAGACGGGAAGACCGCCGTAGGCAAATTGTTCCAGTCCCTCGATGTACGCGGTATAAAAGACAAGCCGAAACGCTTCGTCCGGATCGCAACTGTGTCAACATCATAAGAGTTGTGGGAGTACGACGGGTTCTCCGATGGTGGAACGGAGATGGAGGAATTAAGTCGTGCAATTCCCTCGCACACTCTCCAAAATGAACCCTTTATAACACCTAAACTTGGCTATCCTACGCCTGTGTTCAAGCTCTGAAGATTGTTCTTTACCAAATGAGTCCAAAGTAGCCAGGTGGCATTTTGCTACACCAGCCCAAATGTGGCTGCAGCACTCCACACGAACGAACCTGTGCTTTGTATAACATTAGAAGCTGTTCCGGTATGGCAATAATGTTTGAAGTTATAACGAAAACTGAACATTATTATGTACGAAATAAAATTAGTTTTCCATTTACTTATAACTTCTTGGGCAAAGAGGTTGGAATATTATTTTTGCACTCTCCGAAGAGTTACCTAGAGATGTGACCTAATGGTGCATTCACACTTCACTAATTATGTTCAAGGTCTTTACTTTATTTCTTTCTACTGCCTTTAACCGGGTACGAATCCAGACTGCAGGCGTCTACTGAGAAATTCCAAGAAAACCATTAAAATTTACCCCAAGATCAACGAGGCGGAATATTTGAATAGGTCACATTATTATCTATATTATAATCAAGTTTCGTTTTTAGTGATAAAATGTCTTTTTGTAACTGTTTATGTAACTTTTCAACATTCATATCTGAAACTACATAACTGCGGCCTGTTATCACCTATCTGTATTTGAAATTTCAATCAAATCCGTTTTGATAGCATTCATGATGAAATAATTTATATAAAGTTAAACGTCTGATGTGATTCCTGCACCTGAACCTACTACTTGACTTACTCTTGATTCGCGTCTGTTACAAAAAAAAAAAATATCGCCACAAATTTTATTTCACCTCAACTTTTTCTGTTATCGTTACATTCCTTCCTTCAAGGACTATCTCAATCGCGTGCCGACCCGGAAGGCAGCTTCTCTTTATTTGCATTCTGTACCTCTGTACCTCTGAACCTCTGGCTACAGCGCCCCTCCCTCCTATCCGGTTAACGTCTTTTAAACATATTATTCTTTTTTTGAATACCCCCGTCTGCAACAATATGTATCCACGTATTATGGAAACACTTTCATAATTTATTACGTATCTTTTTAGGGATATATTTTGGAGAAAGGTAAAAGAAATTGTTAAATTAAGTAGTTCATAAACTTCTAACTGAATATTACTTATTTTAGTAGCAAAAAATAAGCTTTGTGTTTGACACACTTAGTGCGAGAAAATTAATGGGTTTTTAAAGGAGATTGTACACTTAATGCTAGGTATAGTTACGCTATAGTTAACTGTTTTTAATGTTAATTTCCTATATTTTGGCTTAGTTTTTATACAGATTCAATTAAAACTCGGCCAAGGAGTGCAACACAACTACTAATAAATATGGTGGTCAGCAATAAGCGAAATAAGATTTTGACAGTGGCATTTGATTGAAGTGTCATGTATCTAAGGCTATAGTATCTATATTATCTACCATATGACTGGGCAAAAAACAAAACATGAATTCCGAACATACAGCCCATTAAACGAACACAATCAACTCAAATCAACACTCGACACGAACACAACGGGAAAATAGAACTGTCAAAGTCGCCAATCAAGCGTCATAAAAAGTGTCATGGCTACCTTTAAAAAGGGTTATCTCACTAAAAAACGTTTCAAATAATTAATTATTATATACTTGTATTTTTATTCAGATTAATTTAATAGTATTTTTATGCAAATCTATTATTTTTTTTATTTTTTCTACATACTGTACATAGTGGTGGCCGAAAATGAAACATCTCCTTTAGCGCCAATAGGTTTTGGTGTAGTGCCAAGTAACTCTTAGGCTTAAGCTCATCCCTTGTTGAAAAATGTTTTTTCTTGCGAATAAATAAATTTGAATTTAAATAAATGAATGGCTTAGCAGCCTGTTTAAAATGAAAAATGCAAGTACAAAGTTAAGATTTCAAAAACTATTGCCCACAACATTTCGACATCCTATGAAAGGTGTAGTTTTTTTTACGTCTCATATGATATTTTTTTTTCAGTTCTTTTTTGGTTTTCATTTTTTATACACAAAACTTCGACTGTCACGTTTATTAATGGAAACCACCGCTATTTGAAATATAAGAACGTCACATTTAACTGGCTCTCTTTAATTTAGTTTGATTATTGTTTTGCATGAAAAATCAAAAAATCTTATATAGATACACAAATCTTACTAATATTATAAATGCGAAAGTTTGTGTGAATATATGACTGGATGTTTATTACTTTATCGCTCAAAAACTACTGAATGGATTTGGATAAAATTTGGCACACAGATGATTTATAACCAGGAATAAAGATATGACGACACGGTTGGTGCAAAGGCTCAAGGATCGACTGTTGCGAAATAATACTTTTTATACTGATATTTCCATGGCATCGAAACTTACACGGGGAAATCGCCGGGTGCAGCTAGTCTCAGCTCTCTTCCCGTCTTCTTCACTTTTGAACCATATATTTCAAATCCTGGTGACAGCCTCCGTGGCGTAGTGGTAGCGAACGCGGCCGCTGCGTAAGGAGGCGCGCGTTTGATCCCGCGCAGTGCAAATATTTGTATGCATGAATATGAATATTTGCACAGGTCTGGTCGTGCCTCCGAAAGAAAGTTAAGCCGTTGGTCTCAGTTGCCATACGAACATCTAGTGGTAGTCGTTACGGGTTTTCGGAGCCCTCAAAAGTCCAACAATTGGTCTAACCGCAAGGCTTCGATATCGCCTTCCAGTTGTAGAGGTCAGACGACAGTCGCTTCAAGGAAAAATATCACAATTTAACCAAAATCAGCAGTTAGACTGGTAAAGCGGACCCCAGAGTCCAAAACTGAAAAAGCTTCGAATGCGAATGGGATTAACGCTGAGGTGATGACGATGATTTTTTAAGTCCTGCCCCCTAATCGGCGAACACATTTTTGTCAAATGATTGCTAGTTGGGATCGTTTGTACCGAACGGACCAATGGGCGATCCAAGCGATCCCAATCCCAACTGATCCCAACTAGTAGCAATCATTTGACAAAAATGTGTTCGCCGATTAGGGGGCTGGTGTTTTATTAAACTGTATTGTTTTTACTTATAGACTTTTGGGATATAAAAAAACACGTTGTATATTACCTCCACGACGAGCTACTAAAAGTTTTTACCTACTGCAAAATGCTGATTTCCTATCACATGTCTCCTAGATGTCTACTCACTGATATAAACTTATAACTCTAAAGAAACAACACCTTCTTATGTCACACTAAATCAAATGAAACCCCTTCCCAGCTTCCCACTTAACCTAAATCTCTAACTAACCGAATAAAACATAGATCCGTCAACTTCCCGAGTATTCCCCAGTTGCTCGTCCTGTGTGTAATTCAGTGTTACTCTACGGAATACTGTCCTTTTGGGTTATTCACTCTCCGATCTTGACGGGTTAAAAGTACAAGACAGGAAGGATATGGCTTGTTTAATGTTAATATCATAGGTTATCATAATAAACCGAATGATAACATTGGAACCAACCATGGTTGTTGTGTTTTTACATGCTTTTTATTAGCTTTTTTTTTTTTTAATTATTATAAACTAGTTCTTGACTGCAATCCCGCCCGATGGTAAGCAGTGATGCAATCGTTGATGGTAAAGCGCACTAGTTTATTAAGCCTATTCACTTAAAAAACTAAGGAATAGGAAGGATGACGGCAGTTGAGCGAGGTGATGCAATGTTAAACGCAAGACCAACACGACCAAACGAAGCTGCGCTAGAGGGAGATTGATCTGGAGACTCTCCACGACCAAACTCCCAACACAACAACATTTGGCGCATCGTACCCGCCACACATCGTAACACAACTGCTCAGACCCGTCCTCCATACGGCTTCACCAGACATCATGCCAGAACACGAAGAATCGCTTGGCGGCAAGACTTTGTCTGGTGGGTGGTAACTTCTGCCGCCAGCCGATGTTATGGCCTACCACCGAGCTTCACTTGTATATTTGCTTGTTTGTTTGCTTGCTTGTTTACTTGCTTGCTTGTTTGCCTGTTTGTTTGTTTGTCCGTCTCTAACTCTTTGGACTACGAGTAAGCGGCTTATTACTGTAAAATGTCCCACCGTTTTCAATACATTCGTTCGTTCGTTTTTTTTTTAAGAATATCGAACTAAAAAGTTGAAAGTAAATATAGTTTAAAAACTAAAAAAACGTGCTTTAAAAAAATATCAAACTAAAAAGGTAAAATTAATTTTAAAAAAGCTTGAGGCGCTTAATATACAAAAATTACGGCCCAAAGCGCATCACGCTTTTTTAAAATTATTTTTAACTTTTTAGTTTGATATTTTTTTAAAGCACGTTTTTTTACTTTTTTAAACTATATTTACTTTCAACTTTTTAGTTCGATATTCTATTTTTGTGTTCATTACTGTACCTACATACTATTGTATAAAGTCATGTGTTTTTTTTTAATGAACAGGCCGCTGTACTGCTGGGGAGGTTCCGCCACTTCTTCTTCCCAGCGAAAGCCTAGGAAATGGCGAAAAGCGGGCGTTTTGGGGGGACTGTCTTATGTAACACTGACGTTTAAAAAGTGCTGATTCTCAGCCTAATTTGAATAAATGACTTTTGTTGTTGTTACCGTATTTTTTATATTAGACTAGATGTGTCCTGCTGTTTCACTCGCATTAGTTTCGATCCCGTGAGATTATCAGAATAAAAGTATTTTATGTGTTATTTCTGGTAATAAACCTTGTGTGCCATAACATCGGCTGCCGGCAGAAGTTACCACCCATCAGATAAAGTCTTGCCGTCAAGCGATTCGTCGTGTTCCGGCATGATGTCTGATGAAGCCGTATGGAGGACGGGTCTGAGCAGTTGTTGCGATGTGTGCCGGGTACGATGCACCAAATGTTATTGGGTTGGGAGTTTGGTCGTGGAGGGTCCCCAGATCAATCTCCTTCTTGCGCAGCATCGTTGGTCGTGCTGTTGGGTTTAACATTGTATCACCACACTCGACTGCCGACTTCCTTCCTATTCACTAAGTTTTTTTTTAAGTGAATAGGCTTAATAAACTAGCGCGCTTTACCAACAACGATTGCATCACTGCTTACCATCAGGCGGGATTGCAGTCAAGAACTAGTTTATAATTATTAAATAAATGTAGTTTTTTGCGTGAAAGAGTAACAAATATGTATACAATCAAGCAGCTATGTAGTTGTTACGTAGCTGCTAGATTTTATTTTAATATCTAGGCTAAGAAAACCTGCTCCCTAACTGCGTAACCCACCATTACTATTAACTGACGGACTCTTGGATTATTCCAAAGATCCTATAAATGGGTAAAGGAAATTGTATTATCTGAGTTTTTAATTTGAATTCTGAGTTGGAATGCGCCTAGAGAAAAGATTTGTGGATACTTGTAAAGCAATAAAAAGAGGCTTTACTAAATAGCTTCAATGAACCTGTCTCCACAGCTACAACCAGAATTACAATAATAAAAACATTTTTCATGTTTTTCTCGATTATATCATATGAAATTTTATCTGATTTTACGTCACCAGTACGATATCAAGCATTCGTAAATCTGATCAACGACCTGTTCAACGATTATTTTTACGTACCGAACGTTTTGAAATTTACCATTAACAATCATGATTTACACGATAATTAACAGAACTCAATGAATAGCTGCCACAAACCAGCCAATTATTTACATGACATATAGCTAACTGATTTTTTACTCTCGCTGTTGATCTGAGAGTCTAAAACCGAACAATCTATTTTATTTCGTGCTGGGATCCGTTCCGTTGGATTCTCAATGCTCCATCAATCCTCGATGGGTTGACAATCCAGTACCTACGTAACCAAATAGTCGTGTCAAAATTGCGACCGCGCGCTTTGCTAACAAACCCAACGTTGGGCGTAAAACAACGTATGCCCGAAAAAAACTTGAAATTTCACATTCTACAAGAATTAGAATTACGGGGAGTGGCAAGATTTAATATTTTACGATTTACATAGAGATAATATCGCTCATAAAAAGAGTATTAAGTGTGTTCACGAGGTTTTTTCATTGCGGTTGAATGTTCGCGACGCTACTATGTGGGAGAATGTAAAACTGTTGTTTTTGTTCAGAGATTCGGAAACTTTTGCCTTTGCTTCGGTGTTTAAAGTAGACCAGTATACATTGTGTAATAGTATCCCTATTGCTATACTTAGCTAAGTAGGTACTATTTTATACACCTTATGTTTATTATGATTCTTATTTTTTTTTACATATTATAATAACGTTTCCCCACACTAGGAAGTACTCCTGTATCATGGGCGTGTTTAGTAATATTTAAACTTAAATACACAAAAAGCCAGACCCGGAACGACTACTATGTGGTCTAAACAAATATTTGTTCCGAGCGGGAATCGAACCCGAGACTCGCAGTGCAACAGTCGATCGCTAAGCCACTGCAACAACTGTGTCGTAAATTCAAATCATAATAAAAGTATCACCGCAAGACGTAGGTTAATAACTTTCCACATTACCTGCCAATCCATACTTCCATACTAATATTATAAATGCGAAAGTAACTCTTTATGTCTGTCTGTCTGTTACGCTTTCCCGCTTAAACCTCTCGACCGATTTTGATGAAATTTCAACAATCTTTAGACCCTGAGAAAGAAGATAGGCTAACTTTTATTATAAAAAAATTATATTCCCGAGGGAAATATAAAAAGCGCGATATAATCGAATTCCACTCGGGCGAAGCCACGGGCGGAAAGGTAGTATCATATATATATGACATGTTCATTTCAATTTGGAAAGTTAGGTTTCTAATATCAGTGTATTAAAAATTCTCATAACTTCTGGAAATGCAGAGATACCCATATCCTCCCGTTGGTGTCGTAAGAGGCGACTAAGGGAACTCTCACCAAAGAAGCGGGCAGCAGAGCTTCTCCTGTGGAATATCAAATTACTGCGGTCCCCAACCCGCCTGCCAAGCGCAACCCTTAAGCAATTAAAGCCTTGGGGGAGGCCTTTGTCCGGCATTGGACCTCTATAGCCTGAAGGAGAAGAAGAAGATGCAGAGACAGGATTAAAAAACACTTCCAATATCGTGTGATGTCCTCGAAGCTGTGCCCTTTGTATATACAAGTTAAATTATCAAGAATAGAACTGGAGTTGCCGTGACAGCCTCCTTAGCGTAGAGGTAGCGAACGCGGCCGCTGCGCAAGGAGGCGCGGGTTCGATCCCCGCGCAGTGCAAATATTTGTGTGCATGAATATGCATATTTGCACTGATCTGCCCGTAGCTCGGAAAGCACGTTAAGCCGTTGGTCCCGGTTGCCATACGAACATCTAATGGCAGTTGTTACGGGTTGTTGAAGCCCTCAAAAAGTCCAACAATTGGACTAATTGCAATGCTTCGATATCGCCTTCGGGTTGTGGAGGGCAGACAGCAGTCGTTTCATACTGGTGGTAAAGCAGACCCCAGACTCCAAAGCTGAAAAAAGCTTCGGATGCGACTGGGATTACCGCTGAGATGATGATGATGATGGGAATTGGAGTTGCCGTTATAACATGCCGGCTAACTGAAGCGATACTAGGCTGCTCGTGTTTGTCTAATATGGTTGGGATGGGCCGATGCAGGCGAATCAAAATGGTTGCTGGCCCTGACTGGATGCAGAAGGTAGAGGACAGCCTAGCCGAGGGTTATTGTCCAGCAGAGGACTGCGATAGCTTAAGTTGAGATTTTGTTTCAGTTAAACGTAAGGATGTAATCAAATGCGTCTACTGCAGAAGGCTGATGGAATTTTTATAGGCAAATTTGTGTAAGTATGTCATACCGGTTGTATGCCGTAATTACAATCATAATTACATAAAAAGCCTTTGTGTCACGCGTGGATCCACGTTCCGGGATGATGGGCTAATAAATACAGTACCGGATGCTAATATGGCACATTGAATTAAACACAAGAACAAAGGAGTAAGCGTACCTTTGGTAGAATCTAATAATTATCCTCTTCAAAGTAAAAGTTACTCACGACACACGACAATTTTCCGCTAAAAAATCGTATCTTTTCTACGAATTCTCCGCCTTAACTGTTACCTTCTAATTACGTAAAGGGAAACGCGTGTAACGATGCGATGACGTGCGAATTCAACGTAATTCATTCAAATCGTGCGCAAGTAGGACGATGTTAGCGGGAGAAAGCATCGCCATCGGTGCGCGGGCGCAGAGAGCTTTGAAGTTATCGATCATTGGTAGGGGAACCATGAGATGGAGGTATGGTAGGATTTCCAATTAATTCGAAATAAATCCTCGTAGCTTGTATCTATCGAAATTTTATTATCTCTCTTTTATTATCTCTCTTTTATTCTTGTGGTGTTACATACAATGGCGCCAATTCTGTTGTCCACAAACTAAAGAAATTTTAAGTTAAGTGCATATTTTTCTTTTCATTTCGTTAAGAAAAGGACAGAAGATAAAATGTCAGTTTAGACCTGTCAAATTAGTGCGCTCCTGACGTAAACTGGCGTATTTTTAGTCGCCATGTTTTTACTCACGTCTAAACTGTCTATGGAGTGTCTTAATTTGACAGGATTAAACTCACATTTTATCTTCCGTCCTTTTCTTAACGAAATAGAAAGAGAGAGATGCACTTAACTTAAAATTAGTTTAGTTTGTGAACAACAGATTGGGCGCCAATACCAACTAAGAATTGGACGTCACAAATGTCATCCGTCATACGTCACAGAATTTCTACAACAATCTGTGAAGAAATACCCGTTTTATTTTAACCCAAGAAATATATATTACTAGCGGCCGCCAGCGACTTCGTTCGCGTGGAATTAGTCATGCTCAGCTCCTATTGGCAATATGTACGGCTGCGTTAGCTCCCGTTTTCGCAACATTTTTTGTTACTGCTCTGCTCCTATTGGTCATAGCGGGATGTTATGTAGCCTAAAGCCTTCCTGGATTAATAGGCTATACAAGGAAGAAATAATTTTTGAAATCGGACCAGTAGTTCCTGAGATTAGCGCGCACAAACAAACAAACAAACTCTTCAGCTTTATATATTAGTATAGATTATTTTAATTCGCGGTAAATACTCTCCAGCATTTGATGGTTTAATAATCGTTCGCCCGTGTTCTTGGCAAAATTGTGGCGTCTCTCCCACAAAGGCCATTAATCAAGAATTAAATTGAATACAACAAACAAAAAAGAAGCGAAAATTTCCGTGAAATGAACACTAACCCGTCAATCATCAAAGTTTCTACCCAGTTCTGTTCTGCAAACTCTTTTTTCATCATGATATTCCCTCAACAAAAAACACCAGAAAACCTACCACCACCACCAGTGCCGCGGCTCTGTCTTGCATAAGGTCGCTGCACATGTGTGCCTCAACCATATCTTATTTTTTTTTGTGTAAGAACACCTCATGTTAACCGCGAACTCTCCTTCTACTCCTTCAATAGTTCCCAATACACAATATTCCCACTCTTTATGAGGAGGCCTGTGTCCCAGGAATGGCAACATTATAGACTGATTATGTAACCCCAAACAAACGTATTTTCTTTCTGTTCATTACCATCATCATCAACCTTTGTATAATCCCACTGCTGGGCACAGGTATCTCATACAGAGAAGGATTGAGCGTAATCACCACGCCTGCTCAATGCGGGTTGGCAACTTCGGACTTACACAAGTCCCGGTTTCCTCAAGATGTTTTCCTCCACCTTAAATCAGTCATTGGTGTCCAATATATACTTAGAAAGTACTTTAAACTTAGAAAAGTTACATTGGTACTTGCCTGACCTGGAATCGAACCCGTACACTCATACTTGAGAGGCTGGTGTTTTATCCACTAGGTCATCACGACATTAGTAGATACTACACTTATCGTAGGTACTTTATCCTGTATTTTTATAACATAAACGCAGCCACCACATTCCGTTCTCACAAGGGCGAGGCATGTCGGTAACGCCGCGGTGAAAGTTTGTAGTTGCCACAACTGAAACACCGCTTCAGCCCTAGTAGGTTCATAAATAACTTTTTATTTACTCCTCTTATGGCATGTAGTTAGCGGCACCGCTAAAAAGTAAGCTCAGTTTCCTTTAAAAAAGTAAGCTCAGCCTAATTTTAGCGGTCCAACTATTGGAATATTATCTCCCTGCTACAGAATGACAGCGTCATCTGTCTTTACAGTATGTAGAAATATAGATTAGTATAGAATGGAATACTCTTTATTCATCATCATCATCATTTCAGCCGAAAGACGTCCACTGCTGGACATAGGCCTCCTTCAAGGTTCTCCACGACGACAGGTCCTGCGCCTCCCGCATCCAGCGGTTTCCCGCGACCTTCACCAGGTCGTCGGTCCACCTTGTCGGGGGCCTACCCATGCTACGTTATCCGGTGCGTGGTCGCCACTCGAGAACCCGTCGGCCCCATCAGGCATCGGTCCTACGGGCAATGTGTTCAACCCACTGCCACTTTAGTGTTGCAATTCTTCGGGCTATGTCGGTTACTCTCGTTCTTCTGTGGATCTTCTCATTTTTGATACTCTTTATTATGTACACCATATAGATTACAGGACATAAATAAAAAGATTTTACAAAAAGTGACGCAATAGACGATCTTATCGCGGGTCTATGGCTAAATGCACAGCATCGTTATTGCGTAACATAAATAGGTACTATTACTACCACGTGGAACAAGTCATGTGTTTGTTAAATGGTTTCTTCCATACTTCAGTTTACCCATATCCTTTATTATGTAAATGTCAAAGTTATTCTACCATAAACTTATATTTGTATACATTTTTGCAAATATATCGACAACTTAGATTAGGTTTAAAATGCCCAACCTAGTTCACAGAGGTTCAAACTTCGTTCTCGGCCAGTTATTCCAGCATTGAAGCGTTTGTTATGATAACATTCCTATATATTTATTATATTCCATAGTATTTTCAACATATTCAGTTTATTTATTCTGCTGGCATTTTATCTTTAAGAGGGATTGGGTCCTAATCCACCACACAGTCCCAGGTAGATATGTGTGGGTGTTTTCCTAAAACCTTTCATAACTATATTATCAAATAACTATAAGTTACAGAAACCTTTTGTATCCACAGGCCGCTTCTGTAACCTTTTAACCAATAAATCGTGGTTAGGGTCGTGGGTTCGATTCTCGGTTAATGAGAGAAAGGCCGCTTCTGAGAATAACTCGGTGAGTTAAAATGAACTTTAAGTTGTAGTTTGGTTAAAATATAAGTTAGTGATACGTGACGAAGTTAAACGTAGGTGAGATGCAACTACAAGATACAGGATTTATTTTGAGATTGAACAGATTATTTTTGTCTGTCTATCACACACAGAATATTTTTGTCATTTGAAAAAGGTACTAAGATTTTCCGTTTTATTAAAGTTGAAATTAGTAATGAATAAAGATAAAAAGAAAAGTAGATGTGTACAGCGGGCGCACGTCCTCTCATTCCAAGTGCACCTCTCAAATATTCGAGGTCTGCACTCCTCAATCTCATTGCAGTACATCACCACCTTGAGACTGAAAAGCCACATCTACTTTTCTTGACGGAGACCCAGATCAGATGTCCGTCTGATGCGGCATACCTCGGCTACCGTTGATTTCAACATGAATGATGTAATCAAATATTTGTAACAATAGCTTGAAAATTTAAAAGAGTGTCCATGGAGTTTCTTGCCCGTTCTTCTCCATAGGTACCTACTCTTTGGAATGGGCGACTAGCTTCATCTTATTGACTGACCGACCTTCTGACAATTCAAAAGTGCCTGTAACTGGTTTATTTGAAATAAATGCTTTGATTTTGATTTTTTGATTTTTACCCGGGATACTCTTTGGAGCATCATTTCCTGCAGCGTGCCGGGGTCTGTGTGTATGTCCGCAATGACATCTGCTGCCGGCGCCTCCGTCACCTCGAAGACCCTCACTTCTCGTCCCTATGGCTCTTGGTTGACACTGGTGTGGACAAAATTGTTTACACCTGTGTCTACCGATCGCACAGCGGTGATCAGGAGACAATTCGATTATTTGACCACCTCAGTGAGGCTGCTGACAATGCGCTGCATCGGCGGCCTGACGCTCAGTTCGTCGCTCTGGCGGACTTCAACGCCTGCCACCAGGACTGGCTCTTCCCATACCAGAGGACCGACCACGCTGGAAGAGAAGCGCGAAACTTCGCGCTTTCTATGGGCCTTTCCCAGCTGGTAGAGCAAGCGACTAGGGTGCCTGATGTAGTTGGTCATACTGCCAACTGTTTGGACATTCTGCTGACCACTGATCCGGACAGATGTGTTGTAACAGTTTCCTCACCGTTGGGAACTTCAGACCACTGTCTGGTGAAGTCTGTATCGTCCTTCTCCCCACCAGATCGCGACTCTTGTGGTGAACGGCGAATGTGGCGATACAGGTCAGCGGATTAGGATGAGATGCGCCACTTCTTTGCGTCTTATCCTTGGCAGCAGGTCTGCTTCTCTTCTGACAATCCGTCGAGCTGTGCGGACGCTATAACCGATGTGGTGCGTCAAGCTATGGAGTATTTTATCCCATTCAATGACGTGCCCGTCGGTGGCTCGGCTCGCCCATGGTTCAATGCCGATTGTGTCCAAGCTGAACAGCGTAAGCACACGGCATTTCTCGCCTGGGTTGACGCTCGTGACCGCGGAGCTCCGGATCTAAGCTCAAAGAAGAGAGCCTTTAACCGTACTGCCAAGTCCTACAAGAAGGCGCTCAAGAAGGCTCGCTTCGACCGCATTACCCATATTGGCAACAAGTTATCTGCGCAGCCATCCGGTAGCAGATCTTTTTGGTCCCTTGCCAAATCGGTTGAGGCGAACTTCTGTCGGCCCTCACTGCCTCCGCTGGTTAGGCCTGATGGAACACTGGCTCATACGGTGAGAGAGAAAGCAGGTCTCTTTGCATCTCTCTTTGCCCATAATTCGCGTCTTGATACTGGCAGTGCTACTCCACGTAATTTACCTCATTGCGAAGCTTCAATGCCTGAGGTTCGCATTAGGAACAAGGAGGTTCTGAGAGTAATGTGCCGTCTGGACGTGAATAAGGCTAGTGGTCCGGATGGTATACCAGCGATTGTTCTTAAAGCATGTGCGCCCGAGTTGTCTCCTGTATTGACGCGCTTGTATCGCCTCTCATTTAGGACTGGTATAGTGCCCAAGTCCTGGAAGGACGTGCAGCCCAAGAAGGGTAGTCGTGCCGATCCTGCCAACTATCGGCCGATTTCGATCACCTCCATACTTTGCAAAATTATAATGGAGCGTGTATTGAACTCGCGCCTCTTGGCATACCTGGAAGGTAACGATCTCCTCAGTGACCGACAGTACGGGTTTCGCCGCAATCGGTCAACTGGGGACCTACTAGTGTATGCTACTCACTTGTGGGGCGAGGCCCTCGAGAAGAATGGGGGAGCGATTGCTGTCTCCCTTGATGTCTCGAAGGCCTTCGACCGGGTATGGCACGCTGGCCTTTTGAGTAAGCTTCCAGCGTACGGCATTTCCCCTAGTCTGACTGGTTGGGTAAATACTTCCTGACTGAACGGTCCCTCCGAGTTGTTGTCGACGGATGCTCTTCTGAGCCCATGTTACCTAATGCCGGTGTTCCTCAGGGGTCTGTTCTCTCTGCAACTCTGTTCCTGCTGCATATTAACGATCTGCTGATGCCCGGTATCTATGGGCATGCAGATGACAGCACAGTTGTAGAGAGATACCTGCCGGATGTTCGGGCTAGTAGGGAATCAATCCAGTCCAAAAGAGAGGCCATGGTTGAGCTAACGAGTGTTGCACTGCAGGCAGTCTCCGAATGGGGCAATGCCAATCTTGTAGCATCCAATGCCGCCAAAACACAGGCGTGTCTTTTTACCGCCAAAAGGAGCCCGTTCACCTTGGCTCCTACTTTTCGAAATGTGTCCTTGGTGTTGACGCTTTCTGGAAGGGTCACTGCATTCTCCTATCAACCCCAGGGTCTCAAAGCAGGGAAAACAAACATGCAAAGCACTAACCTGGATCCAGCAGGACAGGAAAAGGGAATCACCAACGACGGGGCATGCGCCGGCCGGTCAGCTATCTCCTTTACGTGGACTTGATGCTGCTTGTTCACTGCCTACACTCGTCAAGCACAGACACACCACCAATATGGAAACTGAGGGTTGATTTGGCCAGTGAAGCCCTTAGGAAGTCAGATATTCGAAATTATTTAGAATAGACGCGGCGTAGTATGCGCTGAGTCCGCCATACTTTTTTGTTCTAGTTCTTTTTCTTGGCACTCTTGAGAGAGGCGCCACCAGCACGAGTTAAGCGAAGCCCGCGCTTATTTAAATCGTCGTTGACGCAACATAGATGGAAAATGGAAATGCATGGATAAATTATTAGGATAGTTAATGCTTACACATTTTCCCCCACCTGAAATCCACAAGGGTTTCAAGAAGAATGCGAAAAATTAAGAGTGAAATCAGCAATAGCTGGACTATGAGCTACTGCCGAAAAAATGCATAAAAATCTAGTTAATAAGTGTAGCTAATATGGAGACTTATTTTAAATAACCTAAAGACAGTGTGTACTTATACTCTAGTTAGGTATATAAAAGGAAAATGAACTAATTAATTGGTAAGGGACAAACCTTTACCACCGGCCTACGAAACGTCTTTCCGTTAGCAGTTTGGAGAGTTGGTCGAATCCTGGCTGCAGGTAGCTTGCCCATCATTGGTTGACAAGCAACTGGATTCACTTTAAAACATTTGACACATTTTGATAACACGGTCCGTATCAGGAGCCTTAATCCGGTTATCCAAAATTTTCTTTGAATAAAAGATTGTAAAGAGCGAGGGCCACAATGCAAATCTTTTATATGGAAATATTCGACTATCTTTCGAGAGATAGGACATTGTTTAAGTAACAAGAAAGGGTGTAACGCAGATGGCGACAGTTGAGCCTCATCGATGCGTCCGCCTACTCGCAAAATACCATCATCGTCTAGAAAAGGTGACAGCTTTTGAATAGATTTTACACAAGGTTCATTTTTACGCACCCGGTCAACTTCCGAAGTCATGTAATTATCTTGACTGAATTTAACCAGCACTTTCATTGCTTTTTCAAGCTCAGCACTACTAAGAGGAGAGAGATTTCGGTCTTGCCTGGCCGTTTTCGAGTTAGAAACAAAACGATTACACCATGCTACCATTCTTTGAATTTTTGTAAATGAAGAATGTTTAGAAATTAAGTTCAAAAGTGGATTCTCATCATCCGTAACAAGAAGACTTCTACTTTCTATTGATTTAAGTTCAGGCAAGTTCTCCTTCGGAAGTAATACCTGCCTTTTAGGCCATTGCTCAGGTGATTCTTTCAGCCAAGAAGGCCCTGTCCACCAAAGCGGGTGATCTAGAATCTCTGGACATGATACTCCGCGGCTACAACAGTCGGCGGGGTTATCATTTGTTGATACATAGTACCAGCGATCTCGACTAATTAAATCAGTTGTCTGAACCGCACGATTGGCTACATACATTTTTAGTAAATGAGGGTCAGTGTTAAGCCAAGACAAGGTAGTGCTGCTGTCTGAATAAGCTCGAATGGAATCGATGGAAATTTTATCTTTAAGTAAATCATACATGTGTGATAGAACTTTTGCTAGAAGCACAGCTGCGCTTAGCTCAAGTCGATTCACCGTTGTTGGTTTTAAGGGGGCAACTCTAGATTTCCCTATTAACAAACTGGTCGTGGTTACATTACCGGGTTCATACTGAGCCTTTGATAGTAACGATATAATATCGTTTTTTAATGCAATCGTTTCTTCGAGAGAAGATCCGCCAGAGGTGATATCGTCCATAAATGTCTCCTCTCGGATAACCTGTGCTGCACGACTAGAATACTCAGCCCCGTGGTCTTCAGCAAGTTGATGAAGTGTTCGAATGGCTAAGTAAGGAGAACTACTAACTCCGTACGTAACGGTATTGAGTTCGTATTCCTTTAAAACCTCAGTTGGGTCATTACGCCAAAGAACGTGTTGATAACATCTTTCTTGCGGTCTTATCAATATTTGTCTATACATGCGACGAATATCCGCAGTAAAAACAACTTTGTGAATTCTGAATTTGGTGATTAGGTCAACGATGTCTACTTGAAGTTTTGGACCCACATGAACAATATTATTTAGTGACAGGTCACTCGAAGTCCGACTACTAGCATCGAAGACCACTCGTAACCGTGTCGTGGTACTCTCAGGTCGGATTACACAATGGTGGGGAATTATATAACAGTCAGTAGACGAGGACTGCACTGGCTGCATATGTCCGAGATCCTCGTACTGTTGCATAAATTCTTTGTATTCAGTTTTTAACTCATTTTGACTAGCTAGTCTTTTTTCCAAATTTAGGAAACGATTAAACGCTTGTTTATATGATTCTCCTAAGGCTGGAGCATCATCTTTAAGCATAATCGACGAGGAGCGTAACGGGTGTAGCCGGAGTTTTAGCTACCACGTTTTGAAGAAACTGACCACTTATCACCCAGCCGAATACACTAGAGAGTGCGCATGGAAAGCCCGGGCCTGGACTGAAACGTGAGCCAGTATATATCTGGTCAAAACAGTCTACTCCTAACAACAGATCGATCGGACCGGATTTATCAAAGTCCTGGTCGGCGAGATCCAGATGTGTAAACTTATCCTTGACGATTGTCGGCAACGACACCGAAGGAACCAGGGATGTGATTTTAGGTAGAACCACTAATTGAATATCAAACTGAGGAGTGTCACTCAATCGAGGTATTATTGAACCGAAGGTGTGACCTTTAATGCTACACACATAATTATGACCGATGCCACTTACATTTAATTTACATTTCTTGATATGTAAACCTAATTGTCGCGCACAGCTACTTGTAATAAATGAATCCATCGAGCCACTGTCAACAACTGTACGGACATACTGCCACGAACCATCCGATCGCTTCAAACGAACTACTGCTGTACCAAGAATTTTTGTGCTAATAGGTTGATTTGAAATGTTTGACTGGGTAGCACTAGTTAGAGTAGTGTTCATATCGGGATGCTGGGATGAATCCAGTTCACTAGTATGAGACAGTAAACTCTTATGCTCTTCGTGTAACAAAGTATTATGCTTTGCATTACAAATGAAACATGTTGACTCAGATTTACAATCGGTAACAGTGTGACCCGGCCTTAAGCAGTTTTGACATAATTTTAAATCCTTAACTAATTGTTGTCGCTGTGTCATATTCATAGAACGCAATTTACTACAACGGTAGATTGAATGATTTTCATTACAACACACACAAACAATCTGACTAACTTTATTATTATTGTTGGAAGAAATTAGAGATGATTTTGGTTGACGCGATAAATAATCTTTATTTGTATTAGGCCGATTTTGTTTGCTTGTAGAATTTGATGACGGAATATTAACTGGTTGGCTAACTTCTAATACTTTTATGTAATTTTGTAAATAAGTAATGAAGTTATTAAATTTCGGAATTTCTTCAGTGTTTTGTAATTCAAACCTTTTTTTTATTTCTGTATCTAAAGGCCTAGACGCAATGTAGAATAAAATAAATTCGCATAAATCATCAATACACAAACCGCGCAAGGCACTAACGCATTCATAAAGTGTGTTAGCTAACTCAGATAAGTTAGACAAAGATGGTTTTTGTATGGGATTAATTTTAATTATTTTTTCTAAATAAGCTGTTGCAAGGATACGCTTGTTGTCATATCTGTCCAGTAAAGTTGCAAAAACCACTGAATAATTTGCCGATGTCACAGGCACGCCCTTCGCTAATGTCAGTGCATAACCAGATAAACATGACAGCAAATAGTGAAATTTCTCAGTGTCGGATAATGAACTATTATTATGAACAAGTGCTGTATAACTATCTTTAAATGTTTGCCACTTTTCTATATTACCATCAAACTTTGGAAGTTCCAGCTTCGGCAACTTCACTTGCGAACGCACGTGACCTTGACCTAATTCCGGGCGACAGTCGCTACCTGCGCTCGCATCGAGAGAATCCGCAAACTCAATAACACAGTAATACAATTCATCGAATGACAGTAACACTTTATGATCGATAACAAACGAAGGTTTAAGCTTTAATTGCAACTGGTTAACATCATCGTTGCATTCCAAAAATCTATTACGAATCTCGTCAATCTTTTTGTACCTAGCTCGAAAAGCTGCAAATTTAGTTTTAGTTTCTTTAACTGTATTGGCTAAATCGTAAAGTATCTGCATACTTGTAAACTCATATTCCCGCCTTTTAATAGCGGTTATTAATTCCACTTCGCTCATAGTTCACTTAGTATACGATATCCGCACGCTCAAAAAGATAAAAGTTATAAAAGTAGGTAAAACGGAAAAAACGTAAGCCGGTAGGTAGGCAGCAATGCACGCGCGAACGTATTGAATGAAATACAAGTACACACGTCTCAAAGTTATTTGTTAGAATATAAGTTTTGACTTTGAGGTAGTTCAAAGCTAATCCGTCTCCCGCCGGAGACAAGTACTACGAGTGTAGGTACCTCGGTACTAAATTCGAGAAACTTCGAACTCACGTTTTTAAAAGTAATTTATGCAATTTGTTATTTAATACAAATAAATGCAGCTTATTACAAGGGAATTAACGAGGTATGAATGTACGATTGAATAGTCAATCGGTCTCAAATAGGAAACAATAACTAGGTATCATGGAATGACCTAGGTTTTATTTAGACACTTAGAACTTGAAAGGCAAATTGAAATTGCCTTAAGTAGGTAAGTATACAAACAAATTATAATTGGGATTACGTATTTAACGTAATAACGAGAATGGAAAGATTTAATTTCCGATAGTAGGTATTTTTGAAATAACTACGCGAGGAAGATTCCTCACAGGAGGCACCATAATTAATGTTGACGCTTTCTGGAAGGGTCACTGCATTCTCCTATCAACCCCAGGGTCTCAAAGCAGGGAAAACAAACATGCAAAGCACTAACCTGGATCCAGCAGGACAGGAAAAGGGAATCACCAACGACGGGGCAGGCGCCGGCCGGTCAGCTATCTCCTTTACGTGGACTTGATGCTGCTTGTTCACTGCCTACACTCGTCAAGCACAGACACACCACCAATATGGAAACTGAGGGTTGATTTGGCCAGTGAAGCCCTTAGGAAGTCAGATATTCGAAATTATTTATGTAGTATGCGCTGAGTCCGCCATACTTTTTTGTTCTAGTTCTTTTTCTTGGCACTCTTGAGAGAGGCGCCACCAGCACGAGTTAAGCGAAGCCCGCGCTTATTTAAATCGTCGTTGACGCAACATAGATGGAAAATGGAAATGCATGGATAAATTATTAGGATAGTTAATGCTTACACACTTGGAGTGTTCCGACCGCCTTCAGCTTTTGGGAGTTGAGATTTCCTCGAAACTTAACTTTGGGCGGTTCATTGAGTCCAAGGCCAAGGTGGCTGCCAGGAAACTTGGCGTTATCGCAAAGGTCCGGCAGTACTTCACACCTGGGCAGCTTCTAACGTTATACAAAGCACAGGTCCGTTCGTGTGTGGAGTACTGCAGCCACATTTGGGCTGGTGCTGCCAAGTGTCACCTGGCCACTTTGGATTCAGTGGAGAGACGTGCAAAGAGGCTGATTGGTGACCCTGATCTAACTCGAGATGGTCTCCAAAGCCTAGAGCACAGGCGTAGAGTAGCCAGCCTTTCGGTTTTCTATAGGATGCATTTCGGGGAGTGTGCGAGGGAATTGCATGATTTAATTCCCCCATCTCCGTTCCACCAGCGGACGACCCGTCGTACGGCTGGTTTCCACCCTTACGTTGTTAACACCACTACGATCCGGACGAAGCGTTTCGCCTCCTCCTTTATACCGCGTACATCGAGGGACTGGAACAATTTGCCAGCGGCGGTGTTTCCGTCGGACTACAATTTGAGTGTCTTCAAGGCTAGAGTCAATAGGCTCTTAATAAACTAGTGCGCTTTACCATCAACGATTGCGTCACTGCTTACCATCAGGCAGGGTTGCGGTCAAGCGCTAATCTATATTATTTAAAAAAAAAAAAACAATTCCTACAATTTAAAACATTCAAAATCTAGTAACCATCTCATCTGGCCATCAAACAATATCAAAAATCGGTCAATAGAGTAGGAAAAATAGTAGTACACTGAGCTCAGATGGGCATTTATTTACGAACGTTCACCAGTCTGATGTGACCCTGAATCTGTTAAAATACATACATACCTATCTCTAATTTCTCCGAATATTGAGAGGCTTTTGACATTGTTTATGAGCCGAGATGAGATTAGAACTAGAATTTGAATGTTTCAAATTACGAGAGTTAGCTTTCAGATTGTAAAAGTACATAACATTACTAGAATTAGCAAATGATTTTACTAATGAAGACAAAAGTGCATGGAGAGCCTAAGGTTGACTTTTGCTTGTGAGCTTTTGAATTACGTTTCATGAAACGACTAGATGGCGCTGATCAGAAATAAAAATAACACTGCGATTAAAAACCTTATTAAACAGAACCACATAGGCAACAGAGGCATATATATCGACTACAGATGGCGTAGATGGGGTAGAATCTTATTCACAAATTGATTCTCATTTTCGTATTTATTGATAGATCAGTAGCTTAGGTGGATAAATATGACAGAATCCATACTAATATTATAAATGCGAAAGTAACTCTGTCTGTCTGTCTGTCTATTGCGCTTTCCCGCATAAACCTCTCAACCGATTTTGATGAAATTTGTCACAGACAATCTTTAGACCCTGAGAAAGAACATAGGCTACCTTTTATCCCGGAAAAATTTGATAATCCCGAGGGAAATCCACGCGGGCGAAGCCGCGGGCGGAAAGCTAGTAAAGCAATAAAACTAATGGTACCTATCGGTAAATTTTATGCTACCGAGTTCGAAACCCAGTTATTAAGTGTGTTCTTTTAGAAGATTTGTAATGCCGTAGGAGAATTCTTGCTAAAATTAAGTAATATTGTAACTAGCAAAAAACAAGTTAATTTCTTTAACAAGAGATGCAAATATTTCCAATCCAACTACTAGCGCCCTATGTCATCAAATAAATATTACTAAGGCGATGAAACCCTATACTAACGATTTTGGTTTGGAATTGTCCATGTGCTTAAAATAAAAGTTCGACAGTTAATACGAGAATTAGCCTTTAAATCAAACCTCGAGTCGGTGTTGAAAGTTTGTTTGTTTGAACGCGCTAGTTTCAGGAACTACTGGTCTGATTTGAAAAATTCTTTTTGCATTGGATAGCCCATTAATTCAGGAAGGCTTTAGGCTATATAACATCACGGTGCGACCAATAAAAGTGGAGTATATCAAAAATTGGGTAAAATAAAATGTTCAAATAACTAACCCCATGCGAACGAAGTCGCGGGCGGCCGCTTGTTATATCTATAATTCAATTACGTTATTATCCTTAGGTATCTTCAAATTCTCTCGGTGGTAGGCAACAACATCAGCCGCCGGCATAAGTTACCACCCACCAGACAAAGTCTTGCCGCCAAGCGATTCGTCGTGTTCCGGCATGATGTCTGGTGAAGCCGTACGGTGGACGGGTCTGAGCAGTTGTGTTGCGATGTGTGCCGGGTACGATGTGCCTAATGTTTTTGTGTCGGGAGTTTGGTCGTGGAGGGTCTCCAGATCATCCTCTGGCGCAGCATCGTTGGTCGTGTTGTTGGGTAAAACATGGCATCACCTCGCTCAACTGCCGTCTTCCTTCCTATTCACTCAGTTTTTTTGAGTGAATAGGCTTAATAAGCTAGTGCGTTTTACCATCAACGATTGCATCACTGCTTACCATCAGGCGGGATTGCAGTCAAGCACTAGTTTATAAGTAATAAAAAAAAAAATTCGAACTATTCATATGCAAATGGATTCATCAGACTGCTTCCAATCTGAGAAGCCAAAGGATATTGACGTCAAAAAAAACTAATGAAACTACAAAAAGACTAAAAATAATACAGTGAGCGCACACCTGCTAATTAGGGGGTATCGGCAGATGTGCCAACATTTGAAAGTTGACATGTATTGCCAAAACTGTAGGGTAAAAGACCCAATTATTGTCCAGAAATCTTAGTTTGAAAGCAATTTAGGATGTTGTTACTACAACTGTGACGTAATACGACAACCTCCGTGGCGCAGCGGTCAACACGCCTGCCTGCGATGTGGAGGACCCGGGTTCGATCCCCGGCCAGGACATGATGGAAAACGATCTTTTCCTGATTGGCCTGGGTCTTGGATGTTTATATAAGTATATATGTATCTATTATAAATATAATATCGTTGAGTTAGTATCCCATTAACACAAGTCTCGAACTTACTTTGGGGCTATCTCAATCTGTGTGATTTGTCCGTATATATTTATTTATTTATATGACAACTGAATAGAACTGGTACTAAAAACATAGTACCAGTTCTATTCAGTTGTCAAACAAAACAACCACGTGAGATTGTTAAACTACTAAACAGTAGTTTAACAAACTCACGTGGTTGTTTTGTTTAACTTTAGTTAACTAGGTAAACAAATGGAGTATATGTAGTTTGGTTTTTGTAGCTTGTGTTAGATTATACAAATTTCTAAGAAGATATTGATTGAATTACACAACAATCACATTGCATTATTTGTACAAAAACAAATCAATGTCAATAAGCTTGTGTCGGGTGTTGTGTTTTTCTCGGTGGTAGACAACAACATCAGCCGCCGGCATAAGTTACCACCCACCAGACAAAGTCTTACCGCCAAGCGATCCGTCGTGTTCCGGCATGATGTCTGGTGAAGCCGTACGGAGGACGGGTCTGAGCAGTTGTGTTGCGATGTGTGCCGGGTACGATGTGCCTAATATTGTTGTGTCGGGAGTTTCGTCATGGAGGGTCTCCAGATCATCCTCTGGCGCAGCGTCGTTGGTCGTGTTGTTGGGTTAAACATTGCATCACCTCGCTCAACTGCCGTCTTCCTTCCTATTCACTCAGTTTTTTGAGTGAATAGGCTTAATAAGCTAGTGCGCTTTACCATCAACGATTGCATCACTGCTTACCATCAAGCGGGATTGCAGTCAAGCACTAGTTTATAACTAATAAAAAAAAAGCGAGGTAACAAATGTTATTGACAGATGTATGGTTACGTTCCATTATAAACAATAGTTTTACTAACATTGAGTTATATACTTTGAAAACATTAAAGCAACTTTATAAATGTTTCTATAAGTAATATTTTATATACGTAAGTTGATATCTTTATACATAAAAATACTAACTTATGTATATAAATAATATCGTCATCATCATCATCATCAGCCTCTGCTCGTCCACTGCTGGACATAGGCCTCTTCCATGGCACGCTAACAAGCTCGATCCTGAGCAGTTCTCCGCCAGCCACTAGAAACCACCTTTTTGATGTCGTCAAAAAATAATACAATATAAATAAATTATATTTTTTTTATAATTATAAACTAGTGCTTGAATGCAATCCCGCCTGTGGTAAGCAGTGATGCAATCGTTGAGGGTAAAGCGCGCTATTTTATTAAGAGCCTATTCACTCAAAAACCTCTTCTTCTTCTTCTTCCTCAGCCTATAGATGTCCACTGCTGGACAAAGGCCTCCCCCAAGGCTTTCCACGATGACCGGTCTTGTGCTGCCCGCATCCATCGGCTTCCCGCGACCTTCACCAGGTCATCGGTCCACCTTGTTGGGGGTCTCCCTACACTGCGTCTTCCAGTACGTGGCCGCCACTCCAGAACCTTGCTGCCCCATCGGCCATCGGTTCTACGAGCAATGTGCCCTGCCCACTGCCACTTAAGTTTAGCGACTCGCAGAGCTATGAGCAGAGCTATGGTTTTTGAGCTAGCTCAAAAACCTCAATCCCCTGAATAGGAAGGAAGACGGCAGTTGAACGAGGTGATGCGATGTTAAACTAAACAACATTACCAACGATGCTGCGCCAGAGGGAGATTGATCTGGAGACCCTCCACGACCAAACTACCGACACAACAACATAGCACCAGTCTGGATTCACACCCAATGCTCAACTCGATTATGATGTAACGATTGCGAATGAGTTTGCTACATCAAACTCATTCGCTCGTTATAAAACAAAACATCGAAGGGTTGAATAATGATTTCTGTCCAATAATTGTTTAACCTACCGTTATGAACTTCAAACCAGAATTTTACAATGTTTTGTTTACCAAAAATAAACTTATTTCCTTTCTTGCTTTCGTCTTTCTTCTTTAATCCTAAAAGAAAATCTTACATTGCTAACCAGGAGAGGGAGCCCTCCTGGCTTACCCTAAATAATAGCCGCAAAGTACGGTCGAAGGTTAAGCTGGCCTAACTAAAGACGGTCAGTTGATGGGATTATATATCGAAAAAAGCTTAGCATTCTCTCTGTGGCACCGAAAGCACCTCCCCGGCTATCATTTGTAAATATTTGACAGTTATTACGAGTAGTCAAAAGGACAGTGTTACCAAATAAAATAGTGTTCCCCATTCACTGGAGGTTTGTTATACAGTTGCTCCAAGTTAGCTACGTCCAGATACACTAGAAACTGATCCCAACATAGTTTGAAATACGCTACATAGATGAATTTTATAAAACCGGCGTGAATATAGCACAGGGATATACAATGTTATTGGGATATACAATGTTATTGGGATATACAATGTTATTGGGATATACAATGTTATTTTTCCTTTATACGATCTCTGAATATAGTTTGTTCATAATAAGCAACTGAATAAGATTCCAATATTTTTTTCCCAAATAAATATTACAAATTATTGCAGTGTGGTTACCGAGCGCGTAGCTTACGGTTGATTATAGTACTAAGCTCGTGAGTACGCCCACGCAATAGCTGACGCCACAGGTCGAGCGGAGCGTTGGCCATATTTTTGTTGGAACAACCAAGTAGGATAACAAGCTCATAACTTTGTGGTTTTTCATGATATCTGTTTCAAATTTTTTACATAGATTCTTTACTTAAATATGCTATACCCGTGTTTAGGGTTTCACATACCTAAACAAAAAATATTGTTGTATATTTGGCTTAAATACTATGCTAGTTTTAATATACTAGAAGTATGAGTGCCAGTTTTGGGTCACATCAGTAATTCATATGGAATATACCTAGGGTTGCCAACTTTCTTTACAAGAAATAAAGTATATTCAGGTCTATGAAGATTATTAAACAGTATTTTAGAAAAACTGAACAGTATCGCATAATTTACTAATTTACAGATTCGTTCAGAGGGGCTAGTATGAGTTTTCATTACGAAACTCGATTGTCGATATCGAGCGCGTTTGACTCGATCGATTGGCCCGCTTCAAGGTTGTAAGAACTCTCAACCAATGAGAGCGCCAAACGCGCTCGATATCGACGATCGAGTCTCGTAATGAAAACTCATACTAGGCATACAGAAACTCGAGTGTGATTTGTTTGTGGCTGCGCTGCACTGAGCAGTGAGCCCCCTTTGATTAAACAAAAACAAATCTGTGAGCGTCTAAAGTCCGTATTACAGAACGTCACTTAAAACTCAAGCTCTACTGAAGTCTCGTTTCAAGCCATTTGATTGGTTGAAACTAGTTTTAAGTAATGCTTAAGCAGATATCAATTCTTGAGTTTCCTTCTGGAATACGGACCTAAGTGTAACATATAATAACGTGTAATGTGTCTGCATTTTCTTGTTGAAAACAGTATTTTGTATACTTTATTTTTGTTAAACAGTAAAAGGTATTATTTAGTAAAAAAAAACAGTATAATACTGTTTAAAACGGTATAGCTGGCAACCCTAAATATACCCTTGTCTTAGCCTCGTTCTAGACACCACACGTCTTAGCAATATATTATGTTTAGGAGTTTTGCTTCCTAAGATTTTTGGCGAAAATTGTAGTTTTTGTATGAACGTTTCAGTACTATTTATGCACAGTTATATATTGATAGTTTGTGCCCAGAATTCTCAATAATAGAATGATAAAAAAACATCAGTATTTTGAGTTGATTCCCACACGAATAACACACTGATTAAGTTATCGCTGCTGGAACACCGACCTATCTTTGACCTATCTTTTTGTTCTAGTACAGGTTAGTACATGTCCTCGAATTTTCGGTTTTAGAACAAACTGGTTTTCTCGCGATATTTTCTTCACTGGCTTGGGAGCAATGGCGATGAAATAATGACATAAAATAAGATAATATCCCAAAACGACACGACTCACACGACTAATATACTTTTATAACCAACTCGTTTTCAAAACACATTTAATTTTTGATATCTCCTTTCACTCCGATGCGTCAAACCGCAGTTCTTTATAAGTACCTACATGGGTTTACCGCTTCAAAAATAATGGCTTAAGATAAATAATGACATGGAAGAAAATTGGTGGAGTCACCCTACACGCGTCCTTAAATTTCGAGTTTGTCTTTATTATTAGCATCAGAGAAAGTTGGTCTTTGTGTGAACCTTTCAAAATATTACACATCACTCTTTTGTGTACTTGAAGGCGCTACACTAAAATATTTCATAAAAACTTGCCTTGTAGAATTTGGCCCAAGGAAATTTTAACAAGTACTGCATAATTTTCTTAGTAAACGATAAGGAAATTTAAAAAAGCAAAAACATTATAAAAAAGCCATGAAATATTAGTACAGACGGCAGCAAGTCAAGCCACCCGAAACTGTCAAACATTTCCAATCAATCTAGAGCCTTAAGGCTTTAGTGATAAAGTTGAAAATCTAATAAAGCAATTCGCTGTCGTCTGCACAATACAATTTTATATACAAAACTACAATGAGGTTGTAGAAACTGAAGCCCATAAAGGAAAAACATTGATCTTGTGAATCAAATCAATTCGTGACCGAATCAGGAATGAGAAGATTCGTAGAAGAATCAAAGTCACCGACATAGTCCGATGGCCGATGGGGCAGAAAGGCTCTTGAATTGCGACCACGTACCAGCAAGCGCTGTGTCGGACGCTCCCGACTCTGTGGTCCGATAATCTGACCAAAATTGCAGGGAAGCGCTGGATGCAGACCGCCTTGGGGGAGGCCTATGTCCAGCACTGGACTTCATGCGGCTGAGATGATGATGATGATGAGGTAAATCAAAGCTAAGTAAATAACTTTAAAAACTTCAAAGAAAAATAATTTCTTTATTAATAGTCTCCAAATTTATTATTTTAATCCATTCTTTGATTTGATAGACTTGTGAAAGTGTTTGTTCAAACCTAGTTATAGAAAATAAATTATTTATCATTTATCACTGATACTTTGCAAACGTCCACAATGATGATGGGAAATACAAAATTAATAATTTATTTAAATAATTAGACAGCAGAGTTGTAGGGTGTTGATGTGGGTGTTTGAAAGTGGGTGTGGTGTGTGATTATGCTGAGAATAATGCTACAGTTTGATGGCATGGTCCACGCCGCTGAGCTATCGACTTCATACCTTACGATTAGATAGAGGTGCATCTTTATAGTGTATAGAATAGAATAGAATACTCTTTATTATGTACAACATATATATTACAGAACATAAATATAAAGATTTTACAAAGGGTGACACAATGGGCGGTCTTACACCGGCTATTACACCAGTTATATTTCGTCACGTTCTATTTCTTAAAGAACTTGGTGAAATTCCTGGCTGTTAAGTACAGATTAGCATTGCATAATGTACCTACCAGAGAAGCTGCGAATATTCACATATCATCATTCGCATCCGCAAATGCGGAGCTTCCGCATGGATTGGGACTGAGCTGCTCGCTCTGCTAAGCATTTTTATTAAGCAATATGCATAATTATAACGTAAATTATTGTAAACATTTTCATTAGAGGAAGTCTGAAAGTGGCACCGATAGCTGAAAAGTTGTGTGGAAATCGGTTGTCATGGTACGGGCATGTGTTACGGAGAACTGAGGAGAATGTCGTGAGGAGAGTCTTAATTATGAATGTTGATGGCTATAAGAGTAGAGGAAGACCAAAGAAACGATGGATGGAATGTGTTAAGGATGATATGGCTAAGAAGGGGGTGACTGCCGAGATGGTTTCTGATAGGGATGCATGGAAGAAAAAGACATGTTGCGCCGACCCCAAATAAATTGGGATAAGGGCAGGAGAATGATGATGATTTCATTTTTAATGTCTGGACTTAAAAAAAGACGATGATCCCTGAGTTTGTTTCGGCTATTTCTTCTCAAGTGTGGTCAATTAGGAAATGCCGCCGGCTTTATCTAATTTAAATAAAAAATATGACGTGTAAAAGAGATCAGTGATCCTACTTGCTTAATAAACGATTTCATTTCATTTCATTGGGACATCTGCATCCGCATCCGCATGCACCCGTTCATCCGGATACGAATGGCGCGTTGCGTTCGCACGAGGCAATGACCAATGGGAGCAAAGAAATTAGTGACAAGAATCCACGCGTTTATTGTTGTGCATCATTAGTTTCTTGTAAATACAACATTGAGTATTTTCATGCGCAGTATCGTCAGATATCGTATCGTATCATCATCATCAGCCTCTAGGTACTCGTCCATTGCTGGACATAGGCCTCCTCCATGGCATGCCAACAAGCTCGATCCTGAGCAGTTCTCCGCCAGCCACTACCAGCCACCTTTTTTATGTCGTCGCTCCATCTCGCCTAAGGGTATCCTACGCTACGTTTGCCGAGACGCGGTCTCCACTCGAGGACTCGTTTGCCCCAACGGTTGTCGGTCCTGCGGCATATGTGACCAGCCCATTGCCACTTCAGCTTGCTAATCCTCTCAGCTATGTCGGTGACTCTGGTTCTCTGTTGGATCACCTCATTTCTGATGCGGTCCTCCAGAGTGGCGCCCAAGATAGCCCACTCCATAGCTCGCTGAGCAGCTTTAAATTTATGGACTTATCTGACCGTTAGTGTCCACGTCTCGGCTCCGTAAGTCATGACAGGTAGGACGCACTGATTAAAGACTTTGGTCTTCAAACATTGGGGTATGGGCGACGAATCGTATGAGGAATGGAGTATCGTATAGATAGAAATATTTTGAACTGAACCGTTACCAAAGAGCAGAAAAAGCATAATTCTTAAATCAACAACTTTTTCCTGTTACCCTCGTTTCTAATAGTAACTACGAAAAAATGTTCAACCAAAAATGATTCATGATACTTCTGCGACGAAGCGAGCAAGCTATTATAATTTACGACCGAAACACTAAAAACACCACATTTTTGTAACTACAAGGAAAAGGAAACGAAAATTTGCCATCTTTGTTTAAATTTACACCAACTCGACACTTCTTCATCTACGAACAATGGCGACAAGAGATATATTAACAAATTTTCTTTTTAGCTAAAGCTAGGTACTGTTAGCTGACCGGAAAGTTCTCTGGAAACCTTTTCCAACTAATTTTGTAAAAGTTTTCAGTTCTTGTCCGACAGCTACTACCGAACACGTACTTATAGTACCTACGTGTTCTGAATTTATGAAATCACGGCGTCAATTGTTTAGGGCGTGGGTTTTTAATTCAAAATTATGTTTTTGACAGCTTTTGTTTTCTGGCACGGTTATTTACCCGCAAATTGTAACGATTAATTCAGCACACGATTGTAAACAAAGCAGCGGGCTGAAACTAGTCACTATAACGCGAATCTATTTCCAACCGCTCCCTTCACAACCCGTGCGCTTCTAATGGAATCGCCTCTCGTGCTCGTTCGTTCAACAAGAGCGAGTTAAAGCTTCTAGAAGGTTCTAGAAGTATTGTGTATAACAGATATCACTCTTCCTGTTTTCTCAACCATATGACGTCTGTCATCAGGGCCAGAATTCTGAATTGTTCCCGGCGAAATTTTACCATGCAAACCTCATCAATATTTTGTCTTGTCAACGACAAGGACTCGAAGTGTTAATCGTACGGACATTGTATTTTAACAGTCCAAATCATGCCATTGTGTTATCAAGAATACGTTATTAGTAAAAGTCATGATTAATTAAAGAATTGGCGTGTTTTTGACGTAAGGAATCGCTTCGATAAGGTCATATTGAATGATAATATTATACACCGTATTATCGTATCCCTAATATAGAAGTTATAACTTTCATCTTCGCCCGGAATCCTCCTACGTGTTATTGCACGAAAATAACTAAAGCGTAAACAATAAAAAAGAACAATACAAGAGGCTACAAGTACTTATATAGCAGTCATACCACGTGGTCTTGTCGTTTGATATCTATACTAATATTATAAATCGGAAAGTGAGTTTGTTTGTTCCGCTTTCACACCGTAACTACTAAACCGATTGCTTTGAAATTTTGCAGACGTAAAGTTAGAAGTCCGGATTAAATAATAGGTTACTTTTTATCCCGGAAAAAATTGATATTCCTATGGCATAATCTAAAAAGCGCGATATAACCGAATTCCACGCGGGCAAAGCCGCGGGCGGAAAGCTAGTTAACATGTACTGAAAACAAAAACAAATTACAATTACAGGTTTGTTCAAAAGAAATATCGTAATACAAGAACAGAAAGTTTAAACATTTCAAACAAGTACCACAATGAACTCTAACACAAAGGACCATGGGTACCAAAAGACATGATTTATCGTACCCAGACCTTTTCAATCTAATGGCACGAAACCTCATTTTCAATCATTCAACTCAACACTAATCGTAAAGGAAAATATATAACAAAGTTCCAAACCTACATAGGTACAAACCTGAATTACCGTTAGCTCCAAAAACATGGAGTTACAAAGATGCTGCGGTTATGTTCCCAACCTCTCGCTAACTTCATGGGTAGAGGAAAGTAAACTTTATGTAATAAGGTATAAAGGTGATGGGATTTTTTTGGGAGTGTAAGGGGAAGTTGGGTGAAGTTTATTCGGGTTTACCAATTGTATAGTTCTTGGTGAACAATGCTGATGGCTTTTGTTATGGCACAGCCGTGTGAGGAATGCACTGGATGATAATAAATCGTGTTTATTATTGCTTCTACTTGCTCCAACACGGATAGGATTGATGGTTTTTAAAGAAAAGTTTTGGGTTAAACTGCTCTTTAAATTAATATTTCATTTATTTTTCTTTCTATATTCAAATTAAGTTATATTTTTAAGTATTTTTGTTCCTCAAAATACATACAAAAAAATTTTAAAATATAAAAAATTGTCTATCCACCAAAGTCGTAAGCAGGGTTCAGGAACCTCCTCATTATATTAATTTTATTATTTATTTGCATCAGACACAGTAATCCATATTCATGTAAGTGTACTTAAAAATTAAGTAAGTAATAAAATATTTAAAATATTAAATAATAATACTGTTATAACGAAAACTAAAATTGGTGACTGTTGGAGAGTGCCTAAGGCATCATCAAGTCCGCCTCTGTGCATTTCTTTGTGCGAAAGTGTAAATAAATAAAATTAAATAATCGGAACACACAAAATCAATTTGTTAAATAAATTCAATAGCAATAATCATCTTTAAATTCATTAAAATCTCTAAAATCATTTACAATATTTAATATTTTTTTAAATTAGGTAGCAAATTAATCTATACTAATACTTATTATAAATCGGAAACTGAGTTTGTTTGTTTGTTTGTTCCGCTTTCACGCTGTAACTGCTAAACCAATTGCTTTGAAATTTTGCAGACGTAAAACTAGAAATCCGGATTAAATAATAGGGTACTTTTTATAGCGGAAAAATTTGATATTCCCGAAGGAAATCTAAATAGTGCAGTGCAGTGAAGCCGCGGGTGGAAAGCTAGTATTAATATAAATAACAGCACCTTTCTGGTGTTTTAGATTAGAATTATGCATTATCACTGTGACTAAAGGCTGATATGTTTCATCCGATGTCAAACAGTTCCAATATGGAAAACTGACAAGTATTCAAAATATATAGTCTGAATAAGACTTATTCTAGGGACTGCTTTTTATTAGGGTTGTAACGGAGGCTTGTTAGCGGAAGCGGAGGCGGATGCGGAGGCGACGAGTCTCACCTCCGCGGATGCGGAGGTTAACGGAGGCGGAGGCGGAGGTGAAAGTACATACAGAAAAAAAATGAAATTTATCGTTAATTAAAACAAAATGTTTTATTTTAAATACGTACATTAATAGTAGTATACTTGGTAAAAAATATTACCTTCTTGTAATGAAAATTAAGGAGAAACAAATTGTGTTTGCCGCATTCCCGCCTCGCACTAGTTGATTCTTGACCATTTCGCGCTCAAACGCGGCCGGACGGTTGTCGAGCGTCGCAGCTTCTGCGTTATTTATTTTGTAAATACGTAAATAAACCTCCGTTATAACTCCGCAAAAAATTGTGCGGAGGCGGAGGCGGAAGCGAAGATACGATTTCTTGCGGAACTTCCGCAGTAACGGAAGCGGAGGCGAAGCTCCGTTACAACCCTACTTTTTATCGACAGATAGTTTTCATTCATGGTATTTACAGTACAGAAAATCTGTCAGACTTCAATTTTAACAATCAAACATTCAAATTTATTCTTCAAATAAAATTATCCAGTGATGGAAAAATCAGCCCCAAGTATAAAAGTTTAAGGAAATTCGCACAATAATAGAATTATATAAACGTTATTGTTTACTTATTTAATTGACATGAAAAATAAATACAAACATTAAAAGACATTTAGGGATAGAATTTTTTCGGTCAATTAATTTAGTATTTTCGAGTTTAAACTATTTTTGTTCAAGGCCTTAGGAGACTGAACAGGCACACAAACTGAATAGGCACATTCCATAAAATCCTGGCTCAACCAAATAGCGATGATGCGAAGAGTCTGTTTAGGTTCATGGCCCAAATATCATAAATGTGTATTTACGGTACGATGGGACTGACATACGCATTGCGATTATAAATGTCCCTAAAATAAAAAGAATTAAATTTCATTCTCTTGCCGTCATCATTTTTATTTTTTGCCCAATTTATTTGTTGTAAGCGTAACATGTCTTTTACCATGATATGATGTTCCCGACCGATTTTCGGCCACGGCGACCACTTCGACTCCTAGCCTATGTAGCCTATCTTGGCGGCGAAACTTCGTGCACATTGAGGGCACGTAAGCACGCCGTCGAAGTAGTTGTATGTGATGGCAGCAGGTGGGCGGGCCTTTAATTGGTCGCGTTGTTCGCGCTTTTACCATACTCCTTTATTAACCATCATCTCCACAATCAACCCCTTTTTAATCTATCATATCTTTTCTTTGGTCTTACCTTACATTTATAGCCATCGACGTTCATACTTAAAACTCTGCTCACGGCATTTTCCTCATTCCTCAAGGCAACCGATTTCTACACAACTTTTCAGTTACCGGTGCCACATTCAGACTTCCTTTTATACCGGATAAGTTTTTTTTACCATTAAGAAAAAAATGGGTATAATAGGTGAACGGAGTAGAAGCTTATAGCATAGAAAATATATATAATAATAGCTAATGTTTATTTCAATAATACACTCATTTGCAAAAAAACCGGCGGTTTTGATTTTCATTCACAAAGGTACAAAAAAGGTCCCATTACAAAAAAGTTTGCAATCGTTTGTACACGTTACTGGCCGGCTTTAAAAATGCCGTGGTATTATAAAAGTACGTTCTAAATTAAAATTTTCAGTTGATGCTCATTTTTACAGAAAAAACCTTTTTATCCTACATTTTTGGCGCGAAGTTCCAGAAGTTAACATCGACTTTCATAACTTTTATTCAATTTTTATCGATTAATTTCATATCCTTGACTCTCAAAGCTTTATTTATCGCTGTTTGGCTGTATCAAAAATGGTAGATAGAGTGGTAAAAGCTACCAAAATTTTCACGCTGCTTGAAGAGGGTTGCAGCCAATGCTTCATGGCTAGGAGGCTAAATGTTAGTCGGTCAACGGTCCAAAGGACCTGGCAGCAATATCAGGAGACTTTGTCCGTCGAGAGAAGGCCTGGTTCTGGAAGAAAACCATGTGCCGCGCATTGAGAAATCGCAAATCTTCGTATGTAGATCTTAAGAACAACCTCCAAGAAGTAAGAAATGTGCATATTAGTCTATGGACGGTAAGAAGGAGACTTCTCGTTGCCATTATACGCAGTCATCATCCGGCCCGTGGCCCCAAATTAGTACGTGAGCACCGAGTTCACAAGCTTAGGTTCGCTAGAAATTGTGAACCATGAACTCAAGAAGATTGCAATAGGGTTTTGTTCTCTGATGAAGCCAGGATATTTCTCTTCGGTGAAGATCGACGTCGGCGAGTGCTAAAAAGACAAGGAGAACGCTTTGCAGAGGCATGTTTCGAAGGCATCACACCTTATGGTGGGGGCTCTGTTATGTTTTGGGCAGGAATAAATTCAATGAATCGTACAGAGTTAGTCTTCATTGAAAACGGCTCACTGACTGGGCATCGATACATAACGGAAGTTCTGATTCATCATGCACAACCCGTATTGGCCGCTCTAGGTGAAGACTCGATTTTTAAGGACGACAATGCTCGCGCACACCGATCTCGCGATGTTGAAGCGTATGTGGATGAGGTCGGCATTCGTCGTTTGGATTGGCCAGCTCGAAGTCCCGACCTCAATCCCATTGAGAATGTCTGGGACGTTCCGAAACAGCGTATGAGATCAGTACAACCGGCTCCGCAGACCATCAGAGAGCTGAAGAATGTGATTACTGCGGAGTGGGAACGTATTCCGCAAGTAAGTATCCGGGATATACTCGCTAGCATGCCCAGACGAATTCAAGCTGTGATTTTAGCCAGAGGGGGTCACACTCGATACTAAACATTTATCTGCTTTTACTTTATTAAAGAAAAATAAACAAAATACCTTTTTTAATTTTAACTTCATGAACATATGCACTACCAGCGAACATTATCTCCCATAAATTGTATCAACATTTTATGAAATACTGATGAAAGCGATTATTTTCTTATTAATTGACCAAATTGTGAGGATAAAACTACCTATAATATTAAACAAAGCTATATTATCATTTGAAATGGTTCATTGCTTAGGTGCCCGTTTTTTTGCAAATGAGTTTATAATAGCATTTGAATTGAAATTAATATACTACAAAAATAAAAACCAAAATTTTAAAAAAGTATAAAAACATCATCATAATCCGATCATTTCAGCCGAAAGCTGTCCACTGCTGGACATAGGTCTTCCCCAAGGATCTCGACGACGGCCGGCCCTGCGCTCCCGCTTCGTCGGGTCAGGAGGTCAGGTCGTCGGTCCACCTTGTCGGGGGCCTACCCACGCTGTGTCTTCCGGTACGTGGTCGCCACTTGAGAACCCGTCAGCCCCATTGGGCATCGGACCTACTGGCAATGTGCCCGGGACATTAATAAAATTAAATTGATAAAAAATTACCTGGTTGGATTAAGTGGTCCTATACCGGCAATTATTCTCGTGTAAGGCTTTTGTTCTACTTACACGACACACTGTATTATTTATACGACGCGCGATGGTAAGAAAATGACATCCGATATACTCATTTCACATTTTATCCATTGGTAATGTTTAGTATTAAACACACATTCCTTTAAGAATTTTCTAAGCACTGTAGACATTAATACCCTAGTAAGTTATTTAAGTATTATTGAATTTGTTGAAATTTAATTCTGAATTCTTGTATTAATTCAATGTAATCGGCGCAGAAAGGACGCATTTTCTCGCAAAATGCAGGACAAAACATCGACAAATGCTTAGATAGAATTCAATTCTGCCTTTAAAAGTCAAAGGTATGAGAATTCCATTAAATTGTTTCAAGATAAAAAAAAATCATTAAATTGTTTTCAAGTCTTGCCGCCAAGCGATTCGTCGTGTTCCGGCATGAGGTCTGGTGAAGGCGTACGGAGGACGGGTCTGAGCAATTGCGTTGCGATGTATACCGGGTACGATGCGCCAAATGTTGTTGTGTCGGGAGTTTAGTCGTGAAGAGTCTCCAGATCAATCTCCCTCTAGCGCAGCATCGTTTGGTCGTGTTGGTCTTGGGTTTAACATTGCATCACCTCGCTCAACTGCCGTCATCCTTCCTATTCCTAAGTTTTTTAAGTGAATAGGCTTAATAAACTAGTGCGCTTTACCATCAACGATTGCATCACTGCTTACCATCAGGCGGGATTGCAGTCAAGCACTAGTTTATTATTATTTAAAAATAAAGGTAAGATTAACGTGGCCATACCATGGTGCATGCTGCCATTCTTTTCGGTTGTTTTTCTGTTAAAAGTGATAAGTATTTCTTAATGCCCTATAGTTCTTTCCTTGTTATATATTTCAAAATAATATTATTGTCATTTTAACAATGTTAACTTTTAAATTTATTTTATTAGTTATCATTTTTTATCTTCCATGTATTTACTTTTTATTTAAGTATGCATAGGTACACACGTTATGTTGTGGTCTAAAACTGTTTTACATCCGTCACCTTACATCAGGTTCAGTTGAAAACCAGCGTCTGGCATTTGGGTCTGCATCTGGGGTTTTTTTACTATCTATTTAATATTTATTTGTTACTGCCTGATGTATGTTTATTTTAGATGTATTGTGTGTCTGTGCTTAATAAATGTATTTTCTTTCTCTATTTTTCTTTCTCAAATTTTGTAAATATCACAACCTTTAAATAAATACATAGAATTTAAATAAACTTACAGTACTGCGCAATACAAAAGGCTTTACCACATTTATAGACACTACTCTTTCCAGAAACCCTAACAAATCAAACGCAATCGTTCGTCCAGCCCCCCAAAGTCTCTCGCTGTTCCCAAATCGTCTCACGTTACCTCATACAAGCCTTCACTAATTGGCAACACTATAGGAGCCGCTGAACTTGTAAAATTGCTGCTAGTGCATTTGAAACGTGGTAGTGAATTAAAATCAGTTGGGGATCGCACGGAAACATTACATGATCTTATACTTATCTATTTTTTTCTCACTGTCCATCTAACAGAAAACAAATAATCTTTTTGGACTGTGGTTTGTAGACCATTTCGTATTTTAATAAGTTTCCGGTACTTCTTGACTGGCTGCAATATCCTCCCATAACTACACACATCAAAAGTGTCTAGGGATCAAGCATTTTTATGCGGATTTCTTGAGATTGAGATGTGGCTTTGTAATAAATTTATGATTTTATAAATTTATATGGATCCTTTTTTTTTCTTTTCTTAATTTGAATCAGGAACTGTGAATCAAATTCGAGTAAAAGATGAAAATCAGCTGTCAATATTTTCCCTATAAAAACATACAACGCATTGAAGACATTATTAGTGCTACTGTTTCCCTACTACTGATTAAAACCAACGTTATTATGGGGCGGCGACGTCATTTAAGCAGGGAAGAAATGCTCAGGGCCGTGGGAATGATAGAAGCTGGTTCCCGGCAACGTACTGTGGCTTTAGCTCTGAATACAAGTCAGAGTGTTATCAGTCGACTTTGGACACGTTACCGAAGCACTGGTACAGTGGCTGAGCGCCATGGAGGACGGTATCGCTGCACCACACGGAGACAAGACCGATACATTCAAATCTTAACTCGAAGAGCTCCAACAATAACCGCCATGATGTTAGCCGTGAGGCTTCATCACTCTTCAGGGAACTTAATTAGCGACCAAACGGTCAGAAACCGCTTGCATGAAGTGAACCTTCATTCCCGAAGACCGCTACGGGTACCACCTATAGCAATGCACAATCGTAGGATTCGATATCAATGGGCTCTTGAACACAGAAATTGGGCAGAAGAACAATGGCGTTTCGTGTGCTTTTCTGATGAGTCTCGTTTTGGTATGAGACCGGATACAAGACGTATACGACACTGGAGAACCCCTGGACGCCAACAGCGATTAAAATCCTGCCAGGAAGTCCATCCTTATAGTGGTGGAACCATCATGGTATGGGCGGGTATTTGGATCGGCGGAAGAACTGAGTTGATTTGGATCAGAGGCAACCTCAACGCTCAAATTTATGCTGAAACGATTGTATCAGACGTCATCGTTCCTCTACAGGTGCAAATCGGTCCCTTATTTCAGTTAATGCATGATAATGCACGACCGCACACCGCAAGAGTTGTAAGACAGACTCTCGCCGCAGCTAACATCAATGTCCTGCCCTGGCCTGCTCAGTCGCCAGACTTGAACCCGATTGAGCATGCATGGGATATGCCACAGAGAAGAGCTCTGCCGAATATGGAGGGTATCCAGTCGCAAGAAGACCTTTTTTTGTTGTTGCAACGAACATGGGCGGCCATTCCACAGCGTGATTTGGATGAACTCATTTTGAGTATGCCAAACCGATGTTCTTGTGATGTTAGTGTTCGCGGTAGAAACACGGATTATTAATTGTTTAAGTTACCCAATAAAATTTTAGAGAAAACTGTTATTTCAGTCTTTTTTTCGAACTTTTGTGTTAGTGGTTCAAATGTCAAATATCCCTTTATTAGGAAAATGGCAATTTCTTTATTAATGCAAAGGTGACTTGGTTTATCGTTACTGTGACAAACGAAAACACTTTATTTGATGAATCCTTAAAGAAAATTTTAATTAATATCAATCAGGAGAAAAGTTATTGCAAAAATATATGTTGATCCCTAGACACTTTTGATGTGTGTATTTGAAAACATTGTATAAGCCAATTATTATATAAAGAGTAGTTGAGTTTTTGCTTCTGTTTATAGCTTTTGAGGAGTCCTCGTGTAGGTTTATGTAAAATAAAAAAAATACTTTGCCTGTTAAGAATAAATCTCTTGTTGTGCTAACGATCGGCTACCATTTCGAAATAACCAAACAAGTTCTAGTCAAAATATCTATCTCATAAACTTTTGTTATAAAGAGTCAAAACTTAGACCTAAGACGTAAACAAGTCCCATTTTAATAAACTTACAAACTTGAATCACGCAAAGTAATAAAACTTTCAACTTCATTTAGAGATGTCCAAAAACAAAGATCAAAAACAAAGATTGTTTTAAGTTTTCATATCATCTGACTACAGATATTTAGTGCGAAACTTCGGATACAAATTATTTCCAGAATCTTAAGGACCGGATCAGCCGTTTTTGATTAAAACTAACTTTATTAATATAAAAGAATAGTAATTACCTGTCTAGCTTTTTTCTTACCTATCTTGGGGTCGGCTTGCAGTATAACTGAATGTAGGTGAATATATTGTATTTTACATGGAACGAGTGCCTATAAAAAATAAACGAGTTACTACAACTTAAAGTGTTGCCCACGGCACGGAGGAGGGTCACCCATCCGCGGGCCATCCGCGTCAAGCGTAAGGTACTTTATGCTAGTAGTAACTAGCTACAGACCCCAGTAAAAATCCTCTTATGCTTGATGGATGTTATAAACATAGTTATACAAAAATATGTACATAAATGCTCATGAACATAGACTTCATAGTGACGAGAGTTTCGACCCAATCCAATTCTTTGACAAAACTAAAATAGAAAAACTAAAAAGGTATAAAGACTAAAAAGGGTGAAACCTTTTTAGTTAATTTATTTACTGCAGTGTATGTGAACTGTATTGCAACTACTGAATCGACAAGAAGCTTTATACTATTACTAAGACTGTATTCAATCTATGGCCAGGCTTTCTCTCATGAACCGTAATTGTCAGTGAGTCGACATTTATTTCAGCTTTGGCTTTAATAACAAAATACTAAAACAATATTTTTTTTGTTTTGATGGAATAGAAACTTGAAAAGAGTATTGCTTGGGACCATGGCGACCAAGCACACTCTTCTACTAGTAATAGGATAGTAAAGTATAGTAAAGTTAAAGTCTTGTTAAAGTCTTGGATTATAAAAGAAATAGCTGTATAAAATCACTGTATCATTTAGCAACAATAATTGGTAATAATTATATAAACCTAGACACAATTATTAGTAAAATATGGTAAAATAGTTATAGTTATGAGTACGTGGTGTCTCCGACGAGATCTTAACGCGAACTGTCCCATATTTCAGTAAACGAGCGAATGTGCATGTTTGCCTTCTATGCAATTATGCATTTTCGCTGAGTGTTCGATTAAAACTCGAACAAAACTTTTATACGCGAGTCCGACTCATACTTGACCAGTATTTTTCTTAGTTCGACAATTAACTTACGAGTTTCATAACATTAGATTAAAACTAACAATGACTTGAAACGCTCGAATATTCCACGCCTCCATCCCACATACATCTGTCATTAGCCTCTTTACGACTTCCTTCGACTTCAAACACGACAATATCCCAATACATAGACTCAAATTACCGTCCAAAAAAGGGCAAAGCCAACTGCATAAGGCGATGGCCAAAATACTTGACAAAAACGAAACAGATGCCCTATACTTTGTGGCAACGAATAATCGCCGAAAATTCTTTTCGTCCTCATTAAACTATTTATAGGTGTATGGGTACCCTAAAAATGTACTTTGGTAAACCGGCTAACACACACACATGCGCGGCAAGTACAGGTATGTGACGTATGTGTGCGTGTGCGCTTGCGCATTACTCACACATAGTAAAGAAGGGCGAAGGGAAATTTTGGCAATAATTTCGTGTGGAGGAAGATGGTGGGTGATTTTTGTATTTTTTCCTTTGTATTTGTAGATTTATTATTATAAATACATAGAAAAATGCAGAGTGCAAAATACAGAGGATATGTTGTAATCATCATTCTCCTGCCCTTATCCCAATTTATTTGGGGTCGGCGCAACATGTCTTTTTACCCGACTACGGCAAAGCAAAAGGAGGGTTATGATTTTGACAGGCTATGTATGTATGTATGTATGTATGTATGTATGTATGTATGTATGTATGTATGTATGTATGTATGTATGTATGTATGTATGTATGTTCATCTGTTCCCTCGTAACTTCTGAACTACTTATCAGAATTCGACAAATGATATATCATTAGAAGCGTCTTAATTGTCCGCTGGTTATAGGCTATATGGGGTTTCACAAAATCTACTGTGGCGCCCTCTAGCGGACAAAATATACAGAGTAAAAAAATAAAGTTAAGATAAATATGCCGTGTTTGGTATCATTTGAAAGCGCTTCACTTGTACATTTTGAATATATATAAGGATGTTAGCATTTGCGTGTGACTTTACCTGTATTCATGGGTTGGTTGCATATATACACCACATCTTTCGTTCAGCAGCTTCTTTACTACTTTATCAGAATAAGACCACCGCAAAATTATTAGAAGCTGGCCTGATATTCTCGTTAGTTATGAGCTATAAAGCTTGTCACCAAATTTAGCATTGCGCCCTCTAGCGGACAAAAAGTTCTATGTTAATATAAAATTAAAATAAATATACCGTGTTTGGTATCACGTGAAAGAGCTTCACGAGTGCTTTATGCTTGTACATAATTACAAGAATGATTTAATGATGTTAAATATGAGCGATAAGAGTAAAGCGCGGATCACGGAAACTGTGAATCGCTTTATGCAATGTAGAGCAGTGTGAACATTAATAGAATATGTAATGCACTAATGAAAACGACATAAG